>OW052221.1:106254561-106719561 GCA_932526605.1 Nephrotoma flavescens
ATTATGTTTCGCTGCGCATTTTTTACCACTTCGTAACCTCGTATTTTATGCGCATACATGCGACTTCAATATGAAAGAATAGAAATCGCATGTATGCGTGAAATTAAATAAAATTCGAAGATACGAATGGGTTAAGATGGCGAAACATAATATTTCGCTAAGGTATTGTGATTATAATTTGTATGTAGAATCAAAATATTTTCAATATTTCGTAGTTAGGTCACTGCAAATTGAATTTTTGATTTAAAAAATTCAACAATTTATAACGAATCTAAAATAAATTTCTAAACAAAATAGTTGAAAAACAAATTTTCAAAGATAACTCGATACCAATATAAAAGATCTCGTTGGTATATTTTATGTAATAAAAATTTATTTATTAATTCTTGATAAAAACATAATAATTTTACTAAAATTGAAAATGTACATAAAATATCGTATGTAACTCGAGAGTAAACGTCGATTATGGGTTTCGTTCAGTTATCACAGTTGGCCTTTGGTCTCGGTTGGTAATTTTCTCACTCAAGCAATAATCTTTTATTGCACTCTCTTGATAAATCGATCAGAATCGAAACTTTAAATATTGTTGAACTAAATTGAATGCTACACGTTATTTTAAGGTCAGCCTTGATAACCGTATATTAATATCGTGGAGATATTAAGAAAATTGATTTTGTTTCTGAAAAATGATCAACTGTGAAGCCCAACAATATAAAAAAATAAGCATTTTATTTCGATAAAGTGTATTAATACCACAATTTTACATTTAACTACATCCTTAAGAAGTACTGCAATTGGAAATTTTTTGTGGACAAAAATTAATTTCTAGTACACATCGCTGTTGACAACTTGAGTATCATACTGATTTAAGCAGGAATAACGATCTTTGATTATACAAGACAGTGTTACCAAAATCCAGGATGCATAATTTTTCATTTTAGATTTAAAGTCTGGTGTACGAGTATTTGAAATCTATGTATATATTGGTGGTAAAAGAAGATCGGCTGTTGGCCACAACATATTCAGAGCTCCCTTTGTTTTACAAAAAGTCACTTGCTAATTTGAGGAACGTTTTGTGCTTAATGACAAAATGTACAATAGACAGAAATTTATTTATACACTCAAAAACTTATTATCATACTTTTCACGGATGGAGAACTGACTCTCTCACCATCACCACGCTTATAAAAACTTTCTATTTAAATCTTTGATGCAAGATTAAATATATCACTAACATGAACAAAGAATAAAGTGACCGGGTTGTAGACAGTTGCTCTCCTTTAATAAAATTATGTATTATTCATTTTGATAGTTCAAAAAGTTGCCACCAGGTATATGCTAATATTTGGAAAGACTGTTTGGAATTCTCGATAGGATATATTTAAAAGGTTACAATTTAGTTGTATTAATTTAGGAGGGTTGTTAATATCCAGATTACAAGAAACCGCCATAACTTTAACTTTAAATATTCCAAATTATTACATTTTATTATAAAGGCCTAGGGGGTGCTATCAAACGTTATAAATATCCAAATCCATTTAACATTAGTTTGATCTAATTCATTCTTAAATCCTGTTTCTTTTTATAACAACAGATAAGATAACAATCCAAAATACTTTTGTTTCGCGACCCAAAATATATTTTTATAAAAATAAACACTACTCCTAACAATTTTTTTTTAATATTATATTATTTTTATATCTTTCCAGGTAAATTATCACCTTTATAAATGGAATATAGGAAAACGGTATAGTTTTGTATTTATAACAAACAAAAAAAATACGATTTGTTTTTAATCTTTTAAATTATCTACAAAACGTTTTATTTATTTTTGTATTTTTCTTTTTTTTTTAAATAACTTGGCTTTATATATTTTATAAGGTTAAATAGAGGTTGGATCCAAACAATAATATTAATTTGGAATCTTTGTTTCAAATTCTCTCAACGAAAACATTTGTGTTTTGCATCTGTCACCATACAAGTTAAATTTATTTTTTTTTTTTGGTCATTTTAAATTAAATTTTTCTTAGCATTTTCTCTCATCAAATCGAACAGACTTTTTGTATATTTATGTAAAATTTCGTTTGAACGCAGGTATTTAAATTAAATTCGCATTTACGCACAATTCAATCTCAAAAATAAATTTTTGCCTTAATGAAATTTTTGGTTATAGAAATTCATATCATTGTATCATTATTCAACTGTAGCAAAGTGTTTTTTCTTATTTTTCAGAATTTCATTTGTATAAAATTATAAATGTATGTAGGCCCGAAGGTTATAAATTTATTTATGTATATAATTGTAGCGTAACATATTTGAATATCTCTAAGATGTACATAATTATTAAGACAAAATCACAATTCATAATATATATTATATCGCGTATAATATTCAGTAGGTATCAGATTGACATAATAATATTTTTGATTTTTGATGCTGGAAGTTAGATACGAAAGTACTATTTTCTGTAATTATCTACATGTTGGTCAGTTGTGCCATAAAGAAGAATACACAGATTGAAGTCAAGCGAATTCTGACATCCACTGTAAAAACATAAACTTGGTATTCAATTATGAATGAAATTTTTATTTTAGAATTAACCCAATTTTGCTCTCGTAAAATCGGACATTCGTTACGGATTTTTGAATCTTAAGTTTCTAGGAAATATCTAAGAAATATTAATCATTAATTTCAAATTTGTTAAAATGAAACTAAAAATTTAAAAGCACTTAATTAAAAATTATAATATTTACTATTTTTGGTTATTTTAGTCCAAAATTACATTTGGTTAAAAAATTAAAATCTCAATAAATAGTTTTCCACTATTTTTTCTAAATCTACCATTCTAATTTTCCGCAAAGTTAGAATAACGCTTAAATTTAAATAATTAATTTCAGCCCAAATTATTGCTAAATTGCTTACATCTTTTAGATGATTTTGTGCAGTGGAATCACTGTCTACGGCTACTTGATAATTCGTATTTTCTTCTGCCTCATCATTATTTTAATTATCCCGTTCATTGGGCTGTTCTAAAACTCGCTATAATATGATTATTAGTTTACTTATTGGAGCAATTCCACTCTTCTTTAATTTCAGCCACCCGAGGTTTAAACCAATTGTTTAGAAAAGCCAAAGAAAAATCTTCATGAACTAGTTTACCACCAACAATGAAACTAAATTCTCGCCTGAAGTTTCACCCCAAGAATCGTGGAACCAAAATACTTTATTTGGAGGAACGAAGTCAACTTTGACTAATCGATCATCGCTTTCTAATGGTTGAACAACATTATGAGCTGTACAATTACCCAATAAAAGGATGGCCTTGGCTCTAAATGATTATTTTGTGAAAATTGCCCTACAGATGGTACAAATTGATTATCAGGAAAAATATATTTAGTCGTCCAAGCGTTTTTAGACGCAGCTTACTTAACCGGTAATTGAAAATTTTTAGAATGAGCGAGGATTTCTTGTTTTGCCAATCACAAACAAAGGAAGTTTGTTAGTTTCTTTCTTTAATAGTTGGATGGACGCTTGCTGTTGTTTATTTATACAACTGATCCACTGCAAATGAATTATAAATAACCACAATGAAGTTTGAATTTTATTGCTACCCAGTTATTGCCAAATTTTAAATTATCTGGGATATTTAAGCGAGGTGCAAACAATTTTGTTTGGTTATTAAAACTGCCGTATTTACAATTTAATCGCGCATTTTTAGAACCATGTACCATCAATTTTTCACATTTTTGCAACGCCTTTTAAATTTAGTTAGCAACTACTCATGATATTATTTTGAAATCTTAATTAAACAAAAAATTTTTAAAACTTTATTGAACTAGACATACATTTTTAACTTCACCCTTTTGGTTCACATAGAGATGATCGAATTTCAATCAATACCAAGGACGGGCAAACAATCTATTTTTCCTCACCGAATAAGGAAATGAAAATACCCTCGGCCAAAAAGGTTATGGCTACGTTTATTTTTGGTTCAGATGCAAAAAAGTTTCATAAAGTTAACCCAATGAATGACAGCGTTCATGAAAATTACTCCAAAATCGTTACTCGGGGGGTTTTCGGGGATGCCGAATTCAATTCTGGCATTAGACTTCCCCGGGGGTGACTCTGTGGAGCTGATTGGGGGGAAATGGCAGCGTCCATGAAAATCGCTCCAAAATCGTTACTCGGGGGTTTTCGGGGATGCCGAATTCAATTCTGGCATTAGAATTACCCGGGGGTATGAATAATAAAAATTTTGATTGAAAATTAAATAAATAAATATTCCTCATATTATAAAAGTAATTGCTTTGGAAGTCTTTTGTGCCTCAAAACTGGATTTGAAAATGGCGTTAAACCTGTAAAGAGAGTAGAGGCGAAGTATGCATACAAATTCTGCCACCGTACGCATGGCTCCAGACAAGTTTCTAGGGAATAGCAAAAATAAGTCCCAGCTCATTAAATTTCTCTAGGAGGAATTGAAACGGGCTAATATAATGTCTCAGCAGAGTCTAGCTGATGCGGATGTTGATATTGTACTCAAGGCCATTGAGACTGCGTCTGGAAGCCGCAACAATAAAGTGGTTATTGTTTCGGAATACACTGACGTCTTAACAATGCTTGCTACTTGGACTCCACCGAATCTAGGAGTGTTCTTGCTGAAGCCATCTTCCGCTAGAGTACCTGATGTTGTGTATTCTTCCGAGAGCTTAGCATCCAGAAGCGCGTGCATCAGGTTTCATATATAATTTCTACATGCTTTCACGGAATGCGATACAACCTCACCATTTTTCTATCGAGGGAAAGTAAAATTCTGCGATTTGTTTGAGAAATCCGATGATTTAGATGGGTTTGCAAAAATATTTAAGCAAACACATGTATCTATGGATAATTTAATAGATCATGGGCTTCGTCTAGCTTTGGCTCGTTACGGGCCACCTAAGCTCGTCCAAAGCTATCGAGCAAAAATGTATGCTGAAGCCACCAATTCTAAAAAAGTCGATCTTGCACGCGTAATCCCGACTGCCAATGCGTTAATCGAGCATATCTAACATATCTATTTCCAAGTACAGGCTTGGTATGGTTCACAAGTTCAAGACGAGACCTTAAATCCGTTGGAATGGGGGTGGAAATTGGTGGATTGAGAGCTCAGTCCTTTCCCCATGCCCAGGAAGCAGGTCCCGAGGAAATTTTAAGCAAACTTAAACACTTTCTCCTTTACCATTTCCGACAGAGCCATCCTCGGTAATGCCAGAATTGAATTCGGCATCCCCGAAAACCCCCGAGTAACGATTTTGGAGTGATTTTCATGGACGCTGCCACTTCCCCCCCCCCCCCCCCCCCCCCAGACAACCCCACAGAGCCACTCCCGAGCGTTCCCGGGGAAATCTAAGGCTAGAATTGAATTCAGCATCTCCGAAAATCCCCGAGTAACGAGTTTGGAGCGCTTTCCATGGACTATGCGATTCCCCCCCAGAATGACGCCCCGGATACCCCCGCAGAGCCGCCCCCGGGTAATTCCAATACCAGAATCGAATTTGGTATCCCCGAAAACCCCCGAGTAACGATTTTAGAGCGATTTGCATGCACGCTGCCATTTCTCCCCCAATTTAGCCTCGCGCACCCCACAGAACCACGCCCTGCACCACCGGGTAATTCTATTGCCAGAATCGAGTTTGGCAGCCCCGAAAACCCCCGAGTAACGATTTCCCAGCGATTTTTCCGAGTTTCCAGTCGTCCCTATAATGGTGTGCAAGCAATGATACAATTGGAAAATGCATTTTCCGGCCCAGAATGCATTTTTCAAAAAATGGCTAAACCAGACGATGTAGACTTTTTCTGGGACTTTCTTGAACACAATGCAGAAACCCGCATCTCAATATCTGCTGTCCCTAAAAATTTCCGCTATTCCGGTCGATTTTGATCTAAATGCCCTGGACTAAACCAAATACATATATCGTATTATGAATTTTTGACTTATAGATCACAAATGAGTAAGAATCACAACAATCAGTTTCGAATTAAATCTAAACTACCTGAAACAACGTCAACACTTTGAGCGTTAAAAATATATCAATAGCTTCACACTGATCGTCAATAGCATAAATAGAAAAGAAATTAGCTTCACTTAACAATTGCAAGAATTTAGATAGAATGATTTTAGGCTTAAAAGATAATCTATCATTACTTTCCCCAGAGACAATTTATTATCACGCAATCTGCAAAAGAAGTGATCAATTATAGGTAGAAGTAGTATCAATTATTCTAGTTGGATAATTAGCGCTACAAAACCTTCGGAAGACATCCTGCAAATATAATTATCGGAAATGGAAGAGCAAGATAAAATATCAATAATGATGTCATCCAGAACAAAGAGGTTTTTATTATTTATATGTCTTAAGTATTCAGAAAATTTATCGAGGAAAACATTTTCTGTAACGGCCTGCAGCCGATAAACGCTAGTTCAAATATACGTGTAATTGCCAATTAAAAGTTTTACCTTCACAATATCCGCTGAAACAAGGTTATAGCTTTAACAAAACAATTCAAATTACTTTTATATAGAATACCAAACCACCACCAGTGGCACTATTCTGGTAATTCCCCGGGAATAGAGGATTGGGGAAAGATTTTATATGTAATTTCAGTTCAAATATTTTTTTTCTGGCTACTGAGGTAAAAAGCTAGTGTTAATTTTTTTGAAAACAAAATTAAATTGGGAATAATTTTCCCTACCAATTTCGATATGGAAAAACTATTCCCAATTTATAAATATTTAGCTGGAAGTTTTTTCGTCAGTAGGCCGGAAAAAATACATTTGAACAGAAATTACATATAAAATCTTTCCACAATTCCCTATTCACGGGGAATTACCAGAATAGTGCCACAGCACAATAACTATTATTACAAATAGGATGGTAATAATTTAACTGATAGAGTTCCACTTCATGATCGGTATTCCAAATTTCACTTAAGAAAATTAAATAAACTATTACAAGAATCAAGGATGAGCCAAAAAAAGATTAGAATTCTAATCTAATCATACATACTTTTGTTCATTATTATGGAGAAATCAATCCGATTAGCAGGTCGTTTCTGGATTTCCTATAGGAAAAAGGAAATTAGGAATAATATTTACATAGCAATTTTGTCGCTAAATTGTTTTTCTGGCATACTATGGTAAACAGTTGGTGTTAATTTTTTCAAAAACTAAATTAAATTTGGAATATTTGTTCTATACAATTTCGATACGTAAAAAATATTTCTTAAATTATATGAATTTAGATCCACTGTGATTTCTCAGTAGGCCAGAAAATGAAAATTTTGACAAAAACGCTAGGTAAATAATTTTCCTAATTCCTTTTCCTAGGGAAAGCCAGAATCGACCTGCAGGTATTTTATTTCGATTAGTTCGCTAATAAGTCGGGTTTTCGGTCCATAGTGCTTCATAACTGGACCTATTTTTTAATTCATCCCGAGCAGGCAATGCGGTAATTTTACTCTGCACTGCACACTGCGTTTTTATTTATGAACTGTGCTACACCGCCGTCCATACTCGGTTCTTCAAGTTTTACTCGGAAACATGTATAAGAAATTCCATCCCGAAAAGGTTTTTTTTTCATAAAGTGTGTGTCTTTGCTAAACCATATAAAAATATATCCATCCCGAAAATTTCATTGTTAAATTAAAGAAAAAAATAAACAGGCCGAGAAAATTATAAAATTATATTACTGTTTGTAGCAAAAAAAACTGTACAATCTATTAATAAATTAAATCTATTTTAATGATCTAGAAAATCACTTTCTATCCATCACTTTCTATATTAACTGACAGAAAATATGTTCAGTACCAAATTTCGTTGTGGCGAACACAGAGATGACCCCCTACCTCGGCATATGGAGTTAGGTGTGCCAATGTGCATAGAACTTACATTCGGGTGTCCTTTTGAAAATAACGAGGGTTGATGGTGAATATTGATTATCACGACAACCACTTTTTATACATTCATCAGATGAAAATATGTATGATATGTATGTTTAAATGTACGAGATGTGTGTTTAAATGTGTAAATGATTTATATGTTTTTAATTAAACGAATAAATTAATCATAATATTATAATATACAGTCACGCCTGTTTTTGTGTGGTTTTTTTGTGCGCTCTGTATTCAGTGCAACCTACTAATACTACTGAAAAATGTATTCAGTACAATCTACTTAAGTTCTTTCAAAATTTCAATCAAATTAGAGTATAATTGAATGTGATTAAGCTACATTGCGTAAGTATTGCGTAAGGTTCCTTAAAGTTTTGAGTTCTTTTCTATGTGAAACTTTTTTTATTCGGTCCCTATTCATGGCCTAAAAATAAACTTTTTAATTGTGTTGCGAAAACAATTTTTTATACCTACTCGTGAAGTTTCGGAAGATTTTTTTATGCGTTCGCTATTACCGCACAAAAACAGGTTTGACCGTTTTTGTATTTTTTATGTAAAACCAGAATTTAGGTTTATCGATATATACAAAAAATAACCATCAACATTTTAGTAACATAATAATTTTTTCAGCAATCGTCCTACTTTTGCATCAAGGTTCATAAAAAATATTTAAATATTTCGGACACTTTTAGTCGGTGATGATTTCCTCAAAATGTCAGGAAAATGCAAATATTTTAGAAAATAAAAATACTTGGATTGTTTGCAATAGTACAATAAATCATAATTCACCATCAATCCTCGTTATTTTCTAACGGACACCTGCATATAAGTTCAATGCACATTGGCACACCTAACTCCATATGCCGAGGTAGAGGGTCGTTTCTGTGTTCGCCACAAGGAACTTAGGTAATGAACATATTTTCAACTGAAGAATGTATAGAAAGTGGTTTTTGGGATAAGCAATATTCACCATCAATCCTCGTTATTTTCCTACGGACACCAGAATATATGTTCTATGCACATTGGCACACCTAACTACATATAAAGAGGTAGGGGGTCATCTCTGTGTTCGCCACAACGAAATTTGGTACTGAACATATTTTCTGTCAGTTAACATAGAAAGTCATGGATAGAAAGTGATTTTCTAGATGATCATTAAAATAGATTTAATTTATTAATAGATTGTACAGTTTTCTGCTACAAACAGTAAAATAATTGTATAATTTTTTCGGCCTGTTTATTTTTTTCTTTAATTTAACAATGAAATTTTCGGGATGGAATTATTTTTATATGATTTAGCAAAGACACACACTTTATGAAAAAAAACCTTTTCGGGATGGAATTTTCGGGCCAGCTTCTTATACATCTCTGAAACCAATGTCAGTGTACGAAAAGTGTGCAAGTGTGCAAAGTAAAAAACAATTTACTACTCTATGCACGCTGGAAAATTGTACCCAGTACAACCTTTGCTTGGTGTACACTACCTGGAGTGAGCCTGCTTGCGCGGGTCGAATTAAAAAATAGACCCACTGTACGTACTGATAGGATAGCTTTGAGAAGTTTCCTTGGTTGGTTAGTATAGTGCTCCATTGAGTATTTTTTGCTTTTCTCCAAATATGAATCTATTTTCTAGCCTTATGAAGAATTCAGGACAGTTCATTTCTTTCATTGGATTCCCCAGTAGACAGTAAAAAAATATTAACGACACTCACTTAACTATCTTTCGTTTCGACGTTAACGGCTGTTGCTTGTATTTTCCTTTTTGATATTTTAATTCTTGCCAATATCGAATACTATTTCTAATTATAAACTAACTACTGAAGGTAATTAGAATAGATTTTCTATGTACATGCCTAGTTAAACGTCTTTATGATAAAAGACATATATAAAAAAATTCAATCCTGGACACTCCGCAATTTTTGTTAATATTACAGGATTCCATTGGTAGTGAATTCTTAAATCATCGGACATTTTCTGTAGGGGTTTGCAGCTCGTTTAATGCTATATTCAAGTTTCTGTAGCTGTCGCTCATCAATACTTTTAGCATTAAGACCAGTAATTTTTACACCGGGGCGCCAAAATGAACTGCTACTACTTGGTATCTTGAATTTTTTACTTGCAAATTTCGTGTTTGATTTTCTTGAGTATTTGTTCTGATTTTATGCAATTCAATAGCAAACTAGAGCCTTTATAGTTTGCTAGGTAATTTTCCCCACAATGTACACATTTAGAAAGAATATTTAAGGGTTTGAGGCAATTTATGGTATTATGTTCACCGGCACATGTGGCTGAATAACTACCTAGTACTTAGCATTCTTGATTTGATATAATTTTCAATATGGTTATCTAAACTGAAAGTCAACATATACGACTTGAGAGGTTTCTTACTTACTTTCTTGACTTAATTGAAGCTTGTCACTTTAAATACTGCTTTAAGGGCATATGGTTATTTATTACTAAGATTTGTCTGCTCTGCTTGTTTTCAAACGTGTTCCAACGATGGGCGTGTTCATTGAGCATTTTTGTCATTTTCCTGTAGGGTTCTCCATCGTCCTGGTTTGTTTATTATTCATAAAATTTAGTATTATAAAGTATCTGTTGTTATTGTTTCTATTTCCTCATACAGTAAATGATGAATTTCCCCCTTATTTATTATTATTATAAGTAGTGGAGGTATCTTCATAGCTTGTTTTTGGATTATTTATTTGAAAGGAGACGACAAGAAATTATTTTTGTAAAAAAATGTTGTAAAAGATAACGGAAATTTGCCAGCGAAAAATAAAAGATTTCGCTACTCGCCACAAGTGGCAGCACTATCAGCAGTGGAAATATTTTTTATTCATTTTGTTTCTCTTTTTCACAAAATAAAACATCCCAGCGGAATAAAATATTAGAAGTGATCCTTAAAATGTACGATGAAATTTGGATAGTAATATTGGTTTGTGTAAAGGTTTTTAAGCGAGTTTTAGACAAAATTCTAGTGTCTGTTCATGCTGAACTAAAACTGGCCATTGGTTTTGAAATCCTTATGAAATTTGGTTTCTAGATTGATTTTTGATTGAATTAATAAATTTTAGATGAATGAAAATATGGTAAAAATGCTTGAATATGATTTCGGCTATGTGGCTGCCGCGTAGATGGCACAATCTGGATGTCCAATTTTCATACACTTTTCGTAGTAATTGCGGCCGTATCTCGCTAATAACTCGCCAAATGTTGTATTCCAAGTGTTCAATCGTCTCTGGTTTATCGGCTTAGGCAAGTGACTTAACATATCCATAGTTTCTTTCAGTAAATTAATTGTATCCCGCGCTTTATGACATGTTAGCAAGATTTATGCCAGCCAATTGGGGTACAAAAAAGTTAGAAATCATGTCTCTATACCGTTCACCCCATGTTGTTTTAAAAGTCATATGGACCAATGATTCCGCCGGCCCAGAAAGCGCATCAAACAGTGATTTTCTCTGGATGTAATGGTGTTTCGGCAAAGACAAAAGTGAGCTTCATCACTGAACAAAATTTTGTTTGGAAAATTAACATCAATATCAATTTGTGCTTCAGCCCATTCACAGAATTGGTAGCACGTGTGATGGTCGGATGGCTTTAATTCCTGCAGAACTTTAATTTTGTAAGCACGTAAACCAAGATCTTTAGGCAAAATTTTCCACAAAAAGTGGATGGACACATCTCCAGTTGCTGAGAACGACGTCGAATTGATTGATTTGGGTCTCACTCAATGCTACGCTGTTACAACGTCTATCGCTTGCTCGGTACGCGCTGTTCGAAGTCTTACTGGATGCGTATTATAATTTAGAATATATACGTGGTGCAAAAACGATCCATAATTAACTGAATAGCTGTTCTGATGAACGATTATGACAACCGTAAAATGGACGAAATGCACGATGAGTTTGGCGAATAGAACCATTACTTTGATAAAAAAATTTAATAATTTGCTAGCGTTGCTCTGGCTTGAGTCTATTAAAGAAAACTGTGTTGGCAACTTAAAGATATGAACCTCTAAAAACACCCGTTATAATTTTTTCTATAACTTTTTCATTTGCTGCGGCCTTATATGGTTTTCTCAGTTTCTGGCCAATCTCTCAAAAACACCCACTAAACCAATACTTTCGGTTGTTTGTCTAATAGCTAAGGTAATACTGAGACTCAAAAAAACAAAAGAAAATATTGGTTACTAGGTAGGAGTTTTTGAGATACTGGTGAGAAACTGAAAGGAACTTAAACGGCGCAGACAATCAACAAATTATAGTGAAAATTTTAATCGATAAACTTTGTCCGAATGATCCATATAACGATTCTTAATTAGGAAACAATCGAGTTCCCTTTAGCTGAAAATGCATATGGATGAAACCAATGAACAGATCCTAGAATTATGTCCAAAACTCTTTTAAAAACCCCCAAAACAACCAATATTACTATTCAAATTTCAGCGTATTCATTAAAAATGGCGGAAAGACAGAATTTATTAAATTTTAAAATTGTGTCATTTTAAGGATCACTTTTGTTATTTTATTCCTCTGGGAGGTTTTATTTTTCAGCTGGTAATGATATAACAAATTAAATTCTCTTTTGTGATAGTGCTGCCACTTGTGGCGAGTAGCGGGATCTCTTATTTTTTACTGTCCAAATTCCTCTATCTTATACAGCATGCGAATATCGTTTTTTCTATGAATTGCCAGGGAAAACTTATTTTCAAATCTTATGTAGATATGTAGAGAATTATTTAAAAATATAATGTTTATTGATTGATTTTATGTGTTCTTGAAATAAACTAAAATTTCAATTAATTTTATATTTATTGATTTTGTCGATTATACAGAGAAAAATTTTGATTTTAATAGATATCTTCATAAATCATTATAGACCTTCTAGCTACGTTCTATATAAAGACAAGTTTTAATTTTCATATAGATATGTACCTTTCTTTCAATAAATAATGTTTTTTTTTTTTATAAAGTAATTATTTTAAAATATAAATTTAAGCACAATAAATAAACGAGGCTCCAGAAAACATCATTACATAAAAACATTCAGAATCATATACTACTCAAAGTCAATAAATTTGATAACTATTTATAAACCGATTACGTAATAAAATTTTATTATTATTCCACTTCCCATAACAATAAATTTTCAGAAAAATTATATAAACACAAATAGATATTTCAAATTACAATAAACAATAAATCAACAAAAAGGAATTTGCAATTTTTTTTTTTTTGCAAATCGATAAACATAATACTAACAAAATAATTTTATATTTTAATAATCCCCAATAGTTTTTAGTTTTACTACTGTTAAATACATTTTCTTAAAACAGAAATTAATTTGTGTTGGATTTAGTCCTTAGCGGCACGTTATCTCAAATTCTCAACTTAACCCGAGTTTTGATTTTGTTTACGTTTTTTGTTGTTGCAAAATTTGTAATAAATTTTGCAATCCCAAAATAGTTCGGTGCAATAGTGTGGTACAAAAATGAAAATTCTCTCGGGCGCTTAGTTTTGTGTTCATCAGTTATAAAAAAAAAATGCAAGGAAAATAGAATAATGGATGATAAACGATGAGATTTTTAGATATACGTAGACCAAATAAGTGGAAAGTAGATTCTCATATTGCAGACGTGCCAAAAACAAACCCTAAATTTAATAAACTTAATCAATTCGCTAAAATCTCGCGAAAAGCATTAAATAATAAACAATGTTTCTCATTCAACCATTAGCTACTCCGTTCGTATATGAATATTTTTGGCCGTATTTTATATACAAAATGCTGTATGCTACTGTGTGTATATTTTGTACATTGAGTCGAGTGGATTCGGGAAAGTTGATATAAATATAAATGTATGAGCCAATGTAATGAAAATTGATAGAGTTTACTATAGATTTACATTTTTGAACATGGTACGAATAATTGATTTGAATTGAGTTTTTTTTTCAAGCATTGTTCATATTTAGAGTTCATGGTTTTATTTTTTTTAAAGCAGATCAATATTGTCAAATAATATGAGACGTGAATGTTAAATTTGAAACGAAAAAAAGGAAATTTATCCGACACACAAAAATGAATTAAGCTAATTAAGTTTACTTACAGCACGGATATTGTGTATATCATAACAATATCTCAAAATATATTTTTCTTTTTTGTGTTCATTTCGACTACCACCACCCCCCTACATACGTACAAAAATAAACCAAACCCGATTCGGTATGAATGAGTTAATCAAGAAATATTACGATAATTTAACAAATAAATTAATATTGATTACGTTTTCAGTTCGCAAATCTTGATTTCAATTCTTCTGAGGAAAATTGATTTTTTTTGTGTTGTCATTCTCTGCCTTTCTTGTGAAATCCTCGTAGACATAAAAAATTCTATGTGAATTAAATGGCGGTAAAGTTTTATTTTTTAAAATTGTATTTTGAATAAATTTTAATTAATAAGAAAAAAAAAATGTAGGCCAAACCGATTCCTCGGACGATACTTTTACAATTTATTGGCAGTCGTTTTTTAATAACCAGACCTTAACAGAAATTACCCCTTATACATATAAATAGATAGTACCCGGGATAAACTTTAGCATTACATTTTGTCGTTCAAATTAATACCAGGCGCAGGTTTTGGTTTAAATATTTTCAACACCATTGTTTTAGTCAAAGGTGCTGATGCTTATTCAAAATCAATTAATCTAGAAATGCTTGAAAAACCGTTTTCTATTCTTAAACTCGAAAATTCGGAATGTTACCAAACGGAGACATACCTGTTCCAGATGTACAATTATTTAGATATTCAAATCCGTTAGTCTAATGAAAATGAAAGTATTGGCCACAATTGTTATAAATGTTTCAAATAACATTTTTTTTAAAAGAAGAGTTACTATGCCTTATATGCGTTGGGTTTCCAAAAATCGTTTGCCTTATAATTGTGTTGCAAAGTAGTTTAATATTTCTTATATAATTTTTAACAAATATGTCTTTCCGACGTCATTCAACCATTGCTTGGATTAGTACAACTATGAGTGACCGCATAGGCACAGCATAAAATAAATCGTAAAATGGAAGGAAACGAGATTGTTTTGGACTGTATTTGATCACAATCGTGAAGCTTACCGCAGACAGCAAACAACGCACATTGGCATCGACTATTTCAAATATTTACGGCAAAAGCGCAAGTGACGACAAATTGCGTCAGTGAATTTCTAGACGGAAAATCAGGAAAATTTTGGCCAAAATCAAAATTGCATTGAAACTTGCATTGAATTGCATATAATTTGTCCCTATAATATATTATACCTTAACTAATTCATATTTTAATTAAAGGGTTGGGATCGTTTGCCCGACTTTCAAAATCCCGAAACCAAAATCCCGACTTTCATAATCCCGATTTTCAAAAGCCCGATTTTAAAATTTTTTTTATGAATTCCGTAGCCCGCGGGCTGGCATTTTGAAATGCAATAATTGTAGAGGCCGACGGCTTCCATAGCTTTCACGGGCATGCGGGAGGTTGTTGCGCTCCCCCCGCTTAGCCCTCCGAGGGGCTTTAGATTTGTACTTCGGGGGACGTAGGAGCCGAGATCAGCAAAAATGTCGCACTGCGTGCCACGATTATATAGAACCTATTAATGCGTTGGTACTCAAAATTCCGACTTTCAAAACTACCACTTTTCAAATCCCGATTTTGCTGAAACCTTAAAAATCCCGCCAAAATTCGGAATTTTTTTAAAAATATTAGTTATTAAATTTTCTGTTTTTTATCATTTGTATTAAGAACTCGGTCTTTTTTTGGCCGATCTTGGTTAAGGCGAATCTTTCGAAAATAGAACTCATTTGGTTTTATTTTGGGATTTTTAATCTGATATTTTTATTTTTTTGAGGTTTTGTGTTCGAGCATTTTTTTTTTGGTAAATATATTTTTAGCATTATGGGTTTTGAGGTTTTTGTTGTTTGGATTTCTATTTTCTGGATGGCATTAAGGGATATATTTTTTCGCTAATAAAATGGTTGGCCTTTTGATACCAACCCTAAAAAATATTAAATTTTGTTTTTTTATCTATAAAAAACAAAATATAATATTTAATGTTTGTCAAGATTATTGGCAAGATTTTTAAGATTTCAGCAAAATCGGGATTTCGAAAATCGACATTTTGAAAATCGGGATTTAGAAAGCTGGGATTTTGATAATTCGGTCTTTAGTAATTCGGGATTTTTTACCGACGCCTTAATTAAAATATGTAACGCAATGAAGACAAAATATGTTATGTATTATAATAATTTGTACAAATTTAATTAAATGAAAAAAAATATTACTACGAATTTGCCCTGTAAAATCTCGTTCATATCACTGAATTGTAAATAACGCTTTAGAATTTGACGGCTACAAGACCAATTCCCCAAATTCATAAGCTAACATAATCTTCGCGATAGTACCGGAAATAATCTCTGAATCATTCCAAATATTTACTAAACAATTACGCCACCACTGGAATATTCCTGAAATATTCCTACAATAATTTTCCCAATTTTATTTTACCAACTTTAAATCATAAAAACAACTAATTTCCACAATTATTTATTGTTTCACACCACTTAACATTTTTAATTACACCATTTTCACTTAACACTACTTATTAATAATAGGTATAGAAAAGTTCGAGGCCTTTTGTGGGTGACATTGAAACAAAGAATTTTCTTATTTTAAATGAACTTTATTACCTTACCTACCTTTTGGCATTTCTATGGTAGAGCCATGATCCCATCAGGTCGGTCCCAGACAACTCATTTTTTGAGGCCTTTTTTGAATTTAAAGTAAAACCATTAAGATGGTTCTGCATGGGGTGGGTGCATCAAAACTTCCCAGCCAAGCTCTCTCAGTTTCTGCCAGGTCATCAATGATGTGTGTGGTCGCGTAGCGTTATCATGATAGAACACAACGCCTTTTTGGCTGATCAATTTTGGACGTTTTTACTGAAATCAATCGTTTGGCCTGGTGACAGCACCTCATAATGCAGGATTCTTTTCCAATCCCACCAAACACACAGCATCACCTTTCTTTTCAGAACGTTGTCGTACCTTATCAACTTTTCA
Organism: Nephrotoma flavescens; assembly: GCA_932526605.1. Lineage (NCBI taxonomy): Eukaryota > Metazoa > Arthropoda > Insecta > Diptera > Tipulidae > Nephrotoma > Nephrotoma flavescens. The sequence continues at coordinate 106,271,592 of OW052221.1, forward strand.
TCACCAGTAATCATTCGCTTTAAAAATGGCTCGATTTCGTTCTGTTTCTGCAGCGTTCTGCAGATAGACATCCGGTCTATTAACTTTTTAATTGGTAATTCATGTGGTACCCAAACGTCAAGCTTTTTTTGTATCCAGCCATTTTCAAATGGTTTAAAAATGTTTTGTGTCCAATATTTAATTCTTTACCAATTCCATGGCTGCTTATATGCTGGTCTTCTTCAATTGCCTGCATAATTTCATCGAATTTTCCAGTGGTTGGTCGACCAGAGCGAGGTGCATCTTTGACATCCATATTTCCAGAACGAAAGCACGATAACCATTTCTTTGCTGCTGATTTTGATAAAGCACCTTCTCCATAAACAGCACAATTTTTTTCGTTTTGACCTTCGTCGTAACAAAATTGTAAAACATCGAATTTTTTCATTATTACATGGAGATATGTTTAAAATGTTGTAACTTTTATTCACTTCACCGATTTTAATGTTTTGTATGTCAAAGTGCAAGTTGAAATGTTACCTTTCAAACCTTGTTATCTTTCATAATTGCCTGATACGATCAATGGTTACTGAGATATATGAATGTAAAACCATCTACCGGGAAAAAGCCACGAACTATTGCCTTACCTTTCATTTCACACTGTTCGCTTTCACTTTTAATCTTTCACGTACCAAATCTCCTAAATGTCACACAAAGACTGATCCATTGTGTTTGTTGCACTCGAATTTATACACCGACCTAGTATTCTAGAATCGCCTAGATTTATTCTAGATTCCGTACACAACAAACTGTAATAAAGTTCCTTTAGTGTTACTACTAAACCACAGATGTCAAGAATCTCACAAAAAATGTAGCTAGAGTTCTAAACCTTAAATGAGCAATTACAATTGAGTAAATGTCTCGCCAATGCCGAATTAATTGCCTATCAACCCAATAGACGAGATTGTAACACTGTGTAGGTTAGAACGTGTAACGCAAGCTAATTCAGCTTCAACTTGCTTCCCAATCCCATTTAACCTTGCCGTTACTCTCCATGGTAAACTATATCTCAGCCTCATCCTTGACGACAAACCACTCCAGCACTGTTGGCAGCCACGCGTCTCTGTCATACTCGGCAACACCTGCTCACACATCTATTCATCTATACTGTTTTCTTTGCAAATAGCCAACGCAACCATTGTTAACGTTCTCTTTGACCCGCATTCCATAAGTGAACTTTTTCGAATTCGTCTGTGCCTATCGAACTTTAACGACATATTGTATAACCCGTTTAATCCAATATAGCTGTCCCACCTCATAATTCCATGTCATTGGTGTACCTGTTCCTCTCACCATCTCTTACACCATCTCCTTACACCATCGCTTCCGGTAACCCTTGCTTCCCTAACAGTCGCAACTAGTGGACCATCTGCAATTTTCACTTGCCTCGGCCGGTATCTACTCCAGATACATTTCAATATTTCATTCAACGAAACTGCGCCCGATCCTAAGGTGACCGCTGCAACAATCTCATACCGATCCGGCCAGTATTCGTTCAAGTTATGTTCCTCCAGCCCGTCTTAACGTAGTTGCCACAATTGCTCTCAACGAGTTTCTCATTTTTCTGTAAGTTATTCTTACCGACATCATTCATGTTCTGCAATCCGTGTTTAATTTTCGCGTTAACCTCAACACCTCCCGCATCAGCATTATCACTTTCATCCGGTTTGTTGCACAACCCTGGGTTACTGCCATTCTCCATTACATAAGCAATCCTTACACCAAAACTGTCGAAAACATCCGTACCAGGTGATCCACCGTCACTATGGACACTACCTCTGCAAGTCCTTGTTTAATACTAAATAGCTTAATATGAGACGTTGATGCTGCATCCGGTTGAGCATCCAATATTCCGCGTAGTTCGATTTGTTCTCCTTGAAGCGTGACAATAACCCAGTTGAATTGTTCATTATTTTCGACGTCTTGATTGGTCCATCTTCAAACCTCCGCTTCATTTGTTCCAACTCTTTAAATAGTTGATCAGATTTTTGATCCAATTCTTGAATTTGTTGATCAAACCTTTCGTTGATTTGTTGCATCAAATCCTGTTGAGCAACGAATAAATCTTCCAATATTCACAGTCGTGCTGGATCAACTCCCATCCGTATCACTAGATTGTGAATACCGCTATAGAATTTAACTGTTACAACACCAATTCTCGTAATTCACACACTTACATAATATTCGCGAAAATACCGGAAATAATGTGAAAGGTGAATTCTTCTACAAATTTCATACCAAACCTGCTCTGTTAATTGATATTTATTTAGACTTTTAATGTTTGTATGGAAAATGTATCTTTAGCATTTTTCAAGCTTTTGATCACTATTACTAAAATTTGATTCTTATAGTGGTTATTACACTTAATAAAAGAAAGAATTCTTGAATTTGTATTGTTCGATTGACCTTTTCAGTAATTCATTTCGGGTTAAATTAATTTTTCGTGTTATCTCGCTTTGATAAACCATATTCAATGGTACGATCAACTGTCGTGACTTGAATTTTTTTTATCAAAACGCGATATTTCAAAACGCGATACAGTACAAAACGCGATATGGTACAAAGCACGATATTTCAAAACGCGATATGGTAGAAAACGCGATATTTCAAAACGTGATATTTCAAAACGCGATATGGTACAAAACGGGATATGGTACAAAACGGGAGTTTAGGATCGGGTTATATCAGGCGGGTGTGGTAAAATTGCTTAAATGGTAGATAATAGATAGCGCTAGCAGTTTTCAAAAAAATTAAAATATCTTCGCAGTGTACAACTACAATTTCCTCTCAATTGGCTCTCTCTATAAGAAATGTCATTTTGGCTACATCAACATCAACGAGGTATTTGTTACAAGCACAACACACAAAATTATATGCATATTAGGAAGGAAAATGAAAAAATTACAACAAATGATGATGTTCCAGCACAAGTGAGTTTTAATAATTTATTAGAAATGAATTAACTATTATAATATTGTTTTATTTCTAGGGATGTGTGCCGTTTCGATGGAACTATGCGGCAAATCGGTAATTCGTAATCCTCCTAGTTCATATATTAGAGCTGAATTATTACCTGAACGGGAAATCCATGTTTATGATTTACATACTGATTTTCAACTGGACAGGTGTAAGTCGAATTTCTTTGTATTTGTACCGCCAGATAATGTTCGCTATCGATAAATACTGTTACCCGCTTTAAATATTTTGGATGTTGTAAATGAACACTGGGTTCAGAGTATTTTCGGCTATAAGTCAAATTTTTCATTTTATCTTGTCGCACGTGAAATGATCGAAATTACACTAAAACCTGGAACACCATTCATGAATGTTTTCACTAACGCTGAAAATCTGTGACCGCTATTTTTATTATCCGAGGGAACTCTAAATCAAATGTTTGCCCGATAAAATATTGCGTAAGTCCTGATATTATATGTATATGGTACTAATGAAAGTGTTATCTTATAATTTTTATATTCTAGTTACCAGTTTAATAAGGTCAAGCCGTGAATTGGCTCATTGATGTAAATAAGGCCAAGTCACACAAATTACAAAGCATACTAAACTTGTTTTCCAAACAGTCTTCAATTTAACACCACACGAAATTATATTACAAATAGTTCGACCGATGAGTGCTAGATTGTGGCTTTAATCCGTAATGCTGGATTCGATGTTAAAATTGACTAGAAATTGGGACATGTTATAATGGGAACGCTACCTTTGTCACCATAACATCTATTTAAAATAAGTAATTGATTCGCTCTCGGTTCGTTCGGAAGCTCTCACTGGTATTGTAGAAAGAAACCCAAGCTAACGCATTTATGAAAAAATTTTAATAAAAACCCGAAAATTTCTATTAATCAGTTGTTTTATTTTTAAAATTTTTAGGTAAACTTCATCCGGCGTAAGTGTTGTTCTGAACACAATAACTACCGCCAATTTTGGTCGATGCACAATAAGTAGGAATTACCAAAAATTACAAGTAATGCTGGAGTACGTGAAATCGCTACATTGATTCGCTTTACATCATCGACAAATCCAATAGCGTCTTGCCAGTCTAATCGCCTTTGTTTCGTTAAGCGTACGGTTGAAATGAGTATAATGTCTTGTCTCTGGAATTCTTCGAGACGCAACTTTTGGGGCTCTCATGTCAGACTCGAACGCGACAATGTTGACTGCAAGGGACAATTAGGTATGCCAAATAAATTAAATTCAGAATGAATGAACTCAGGTTCGAATAGCTTGTAATCCGTGGAGACAATATTTTTCCCAATCCGGGCATATTCCATCAAAAATAATTGATACCCGTGCTAAAGAATATAATATATTCTGTGCCCGTGGTAAATTTTTAGAATTAACCGAATCATTTTCATAATAATAATGCTCATTGTTTGACAAATGATCGCAAACAATTTGACAGAAATCGCAGAGAGAGAATTTATATTTACACTCTAAAACTTTAATGTTTACAAAATATTTTTTTTTCTAATTTAGAGCCATCTATTGGTGAACGTGGGAACTATTTTAGGAGTATTGTCAAAAAGAAATTGGTTTCTTACTGTCGTTTCTGATATATTCTGTGGCGATAGTATATAGGATCGGTATCAGGTGGGTCGCTGCGCTCCTGTCGCTTCGCACCGCATATTCTGTACCATATCGCGTTTTGAAATATCGCATTTTGAAATATTGCGTTTTGTACCATATCTCGTTTTGTCATATCTCATTTTGAAATATCGCGTTTCGAGCGGATAACAAAAAATTCATGATGTAAATAAGTAAATAATTAATCATTCAGATCTAGCGTAGTGGAAAGGCGTTTTCACGTCAAAAGAAACATTTAGATCCGTTATGCTACTTAGAATGATACTTAATCATCACAACGGAGGTAGGGGGAACAAAAGTAACAGACCTACTTTATAGCCAATAAAAAGTGTAAAGAATTTTTCAAACGTAATTGAGTGGTGCAGGAGAAGGAGACAAAATAATTTAAAACATCAAAGAAAGCGTTTCTAAGCGAGTTTCTCAAGTTTGTGATCTACAATTAGTTGGGTTTGATTTTTTCAAATAGACAAAACTATTTAATATTAACATCTAAGTTTCCTGATTGAATGTATATGAAATATGGATGCTAGGGAGGAAATAAACCAAGTAAATTTATTATAATTAAACAAAAATGCTTTTTGTCTGTTTCTATTACAAACACAAAGAATAAGAATGTTTAATTGCATTTTTTACATATACATTGTCTCCAATGTACATTTTTTGTGGGTGTCTCCATTGTACATTTTCCGCAATCATATTTTTCACATTTAGGACAAATTTTATGAATTTAATTTGAATTATAGATGGAAGATCTGCAAGAATCGCAACAATCAATCAATCGTATTCAATTCGAGATATACTGAAATAGACCAATGTACGGAACAATCACAACAAAACCATTACAATACAACAACAACGTAAAATATAAATTTTTATGGTTTTATTTCCGTTACAATATCCTATTTGATACGTCTTACGTTGATAAGAATATGTAGTAGATATACGCAATGTTGTTCCTTACGTATTTGTTCTTTCTTTTGGTTGTTCACAGCCTTCTCGAAAATTGGCAGCAAGTTCTACTGCTAGCTGGAGTAAAAAATCTTGTTTCGAGATATTTTCTCCTTTCGTTTGCTTGTAGAAACTCCAGTCATATATAGGAATATTGAAAATACTTAGAGCGGCCATTTACAACACATAGATTTTGTTGTGTATTTCCCCGCTATTTGATCGGTCATGTCTACACCAAATTTAGTTTTATTGTAATATGAAACATTCTCAGGTACACATTTATCATTGTTCTCAACTGTTACTGATTTATGTTCAGAACTAAGTAGAAGTACTTTTTTTTGGTTTAGTTCTATAGATTGTAAGAGTGCAATTATCTGTTGTGAAGATTTTCGATGAAAAGCGTTCCATATCATCTTTCTTTTGCTTCGCAAAAGATTATTGGTCTGTGGTTTCAGCTCTTCCACAACCCGTAAATGGTTCCATGAGTTTGAGTACAACATATTTAGAGAGTTGTACTGGAGCGGTCCTATTTTCATCTTTTCCTAGATATGGAAGTGCATTTATGATGTATTTGCTATCGACGTCCGATTCCAAATTTATCAGGCTTATTATGCATGGACGAGTATCTAGTTTTGGCATTTCTCAATGAATGTATTCTAAATCATAGATATCACCATTGGTCTATTTTCAAACGTTAGCTCCGCTCACTTTTTTATCAAAACTGATAAATCCGCGAATTTGTGTAAAATTATGTCTTAAAAGAAGAACTTTTAAATTATTTGCTCCATATGCATCTCGTGCATATAAAATTGCAATAAACGCATCTATATTCTCTTGAGATATACTGCAATCTATTCCTAACACTTTCTTTGTTACTTCTGTTGTGCATGTTCTTATATGGTTCATAACACGGTAGTCAGCTATCAAGGAAAATGCAGTCCTAACTTTACCCTTCATAATATGACGTTTTGAATATCCTGTTGGGTCTACTTCTTGCCTGAAAATGTTATGAAGTGGTGGTCCTCCTGGTGTACCACTTAATTGTATTTCTTTCCAAACAGATCCATCAATCGCAAGATGCTGTTAATTTTTTTGTATATCTTCTTCACGTTGTCCATGACATATTTTCACAATATTTTCCTCTTGACCGTCAGTTTCCGTATATTCAAACTCATTGTCTAATAGATCATTATCATTTCCAACCAATACATCCAATTTCAGAAAATTCATCTTCCTCAATTTCCGAAAACTCTTTGCCTATGTTGTTTATCATATATCTTCTAAAAACTAGTACTGTCTTGATTGTTTCGACATTATATCACTTTCCGGCCAGATTTTTTTTACTATAATTTAAGGCAACCTTACACAAATGTGTATGTAAATAACCATAGTTTTTAATGTTTTTTCATCCTTACATGATTTTTACGTACACAATTGTGTTTACGGGGGGATAAGCGATGAAAGTATTATGACCTCAAGTTCATAACCGATCTTTTGACGATATGTTTAGTGTTAAATATGTCCAATTTAAATATGCTATTATTATTTGCGGAAAAATCAAAATTAATTGGTCAAATAAATTATATGTTAAGTGAGATGAACACAAATTACTTGTAAATACATTCATTGATCGAAGTGGGTTTTTTTTGTTACTTAATATCCTTAAAATACTTGTCAGTTGCAAATTACACACAAAATACAAAACCAATAAAGTTTATCTTAGAAACAAAATTAATTTAAGTTTTTAATTATTATTCCAGGTTCATTAATTTTCCTGATTTTCTCGTTTAGTTTGTAGAATCGAAAATAATACGAATAATCAACTATTTCCGGTTAATACTAAACGTGAACTTTTTAAAGTCCGAATATGCCTTTCGCTTAATATTTCTTTTTCGCAGAAATACAAAACCTGAAGCCATTTATTCAAATAAAATTAAAAAAAAATTAAATATTTGCTAGTAGAAAAAAAGTTGGTTCTGAATTTTCCTGGAAAACAAATATATAATAACAAAGAGCTTTACTCGGTACTGCCGATTCTGAACTGAATGGAAATAAAATTCATATAAAATGTAAAGGCATCGGGAAATTCTAAAGCATAAATTTATAATTTTAACATTTTACAATTAAAAATTATTTGATTTCTACATCTTGCCAGACAAAACAATAAATGATTTTTTTTTTAATTTCGCGTCCTTCAGCCATTTGTAATTTTAAATAAATAAATAAAATATCTAATTTAATTTATAAATTTTTTTAGTTTTTATTTTTCGTTTTTTATTGCCAATATTTCGCCATATTGTGGCATCATCAGGGCTATATAAAATTAACATTTGTAAAATTTTAGATTTTGATTACATTAATATTTGTATTTAAATTTAATAATTTACCGACAATATACAAAAATATAAAAATTTCTTAATAAAATAATATCAATTTTACATAATAGAAATTAGTTATAAAAAAATTAAAATTTATTGATTGGAAAAGTTTTTCTATGAAGTAACAACCAACAATTATTATGTTTTACAACAATTTTGATAGTATGTCGTGTTAAAATCGATACTGTCAAGATTAAAGTTTGTTATTGTAGGTGGGAATTGGAAAAAAATGTTTCTCTTCGTTTTGTTTCTAGGGTATGTTATAGTTTGGACTTTAATTGTTTCCATTGTGGCGCTGGTCATTTTTACCATCTACTCTCCACTATGTAACGAGAATAGTCATACACTGATTTTTGAAAAACCATTACAAAATATAAGGATTATAGAATTTATTTTGCAGTTTTTTATTAGATTAAATTATTTTACAAATTAACAAACCCAAAAATACAAAATAAAAATTCATTTACCGTTTATAATACCAAAAAAAAGGATCAAGGATTTTTGCAACAAAAATATAAGTGAATTGTCCTTCTTTATTTTTGTAACTTCTCTCAGTCTTCTAGGTACTGACTTCTTGGTTACTTCCGGTGAAATTTTATCCCATTCTTTCATTATTATTTCTTGCAACGTTTTTTAGCTAGTTAAATCCCATAAATGTTCAATGGGGTTCAGGTCAGATGATTGGGGTGGTGAATGTAACTGGTTTGGGTCGTTATACAGAATCCATTCTTTCACAAGGTGTGTCGTTTTCTGAGGTTTGTTGTCTTGCTGGAAGATCCATGATGGCTTGCTGGAGCCTCAATTATTCCACGGATGGTTTAAAATTGTCTTTTAAAGTAAGCAGGTATTAATAGCGATCTGCATTTCCATTTCTAAAAACAAGTTTACTTACCCCACTCGCCGATACTGAACTCCAAACCATAAGTAAAGCACCACCATGTTTAATAGTTGTATCGTCTCCGAAAATGTTGAATTTACTTTCATCCGTTTTCATCAGCTTTCTTTTAAATTCTTAATTAAAAATTAAATCCATGTTTCCACAAAACTATTCTAATATTTTGGGGGTAGCTTTATTAAGTATGTATCTTCTCAATTTCTGAAAGAAGCTAGTTTTGGAGTTTGGTTTTGGGTTCTCTCTCACCAAATCCAAAATCTTTTGCCTGTTCACTGTGCTTTCTTCTTTAATAGTTTCCTTTCTAACACCGGCCAGATAAACTTAGTTTTTACAATGTAAAACCACCGAAATACTGATGTGTAACCGAAACACTTCTCTTTTACGGAACGGAACCATGACCGACTGAGTTGCGAACTGAAATTATGACTGAACGAAATTTTGAGTTCAATGTGCATGTATCATTAATTCGTGGACCGGAATGACATTTAATTGTCGCTTCAGATTTTTTTTGTCAAGAAGCTAAAATTTATAAAGATTTAATAAAAATGAGTCAAAAGGTTGCATCGATATATATTTTTGTCAACACAATTTAAATAAAATTGTTTAAAAAATGTTTTAAAACAAATTTATTTATGTCATTTCAGTCCAGTTTTGGTTTACATGTTTAAGCCTAGTACTCAGTTCGATTTCACGTGAAATTTCCATACGATTTTACCAAAGTGAAATTAGAAATAAACGATTCCACTTCTGTTTTCATTTTGTAGTACTCAGTTCGCCAGCGAAAAGCCCACGTCTGTTCATTACATCAAAGATCGTGTGCATAAACTCTTCAAATTATTTTCATGTGAAAATAATGTCTCGGCACATTATTTTCACGCGAAATTTTGACATTTTTTGTTTAATACAACAAATCCATAAATTTTAATTAAAGTCAATTTAATTTAATTTATTTACGTAAAATAAACAAATTCATTAATGTATGTCTACAAATTTATACGTTAAAATTAAAAATTCTAAAAATAAAATTTCATTTCTATTTCACGCGAAAATAAATAGATTTTTGGAGACCGCGGTAAAATTTCATTTCATTTTGAACTGAGTACTAAGCTTTACACTTAAAAACAAAACCGACTCAACTAACCTAAGCAATTTGGGTTGGGTTACAGTATACATGTTACATTTTTCGTTAAGTTTTCAGTCAGTCAACATTTCGGTTCAACATGTAATGACAGTATTTATAATGAATAATGGAAAAAAATTATAAATTTTGTTGTGTTTCGTTTTACTGTAGGTGATTTTCGTTGTAAAACAATCCTTAATTTTATTTTTATTATAAACGGCAAATGAATTTGTATTTTTGGATTTGTTAATTTGTAATATAATTTAATCTAATAAAAAAGTGCTAATTAAATTCTTTAATCCTTATATTTTGTAAATTTTTTTCAAAATCACTAGCGCCACAATGAAATCAATTAAACTCCAAACTAAAACATGCCATAGAAACAAAACGAAGCGATACATTTTTTCCCACCTACAATAATAAACTTTAATCTTGATAGTATCCATTTTAGCACGACATGTCCAAATTGTAGTAAAAAATAATTTGTTGGTTGACAAAACTAATTTGTATTATGTAAAATTTATATTATTTTATTAAGAAATTTTTCTATAGTGTTGGTAATCATTAAATTAACATAAATACAAAATATAAATGTAATCAAAAATTAAAATTTTACAATTCCCAAGTATTTTTACTTCCACCTTTTGGCTTGATTATCTCGAACTCAATCTAAGCTTAGTTTAGAAAAAGCTCCATCATAGTTCCTTATTATCACAAGAAACGATATGAAACTTGTCGCGGAAAGCTGGAACTCGGTAAATAATGGTTGTGTGCTTATTGGGCAAACTTAAATGTCAAACACGCATGCCTATTGGGCATATCTTGAATATGGCGCGCTTTTTAAATAATATCGAATAGAAATAAATAATTCCGATTAAAATTTTTCATTTTATTAAACATAAAACTATAAAATTCAAAATGTGTTATTATAACAGTTAAATAATTACTATTATAACTAATTAAGTGAAAATTATATAGGAGTTTAGTTGAGTAATCCTTATTTTTAAGGATTACTCTACTAAAGATATGTTCGCTAATAAAGGTATTTTGAATTATTAATAAAATATTAATCCTTAAAATTTATTTTAAAAATATTAAAGGAAATTTAAATTATTTTAAATTATTAATAAAATATAAAAAAATATTAATCCTTAAAATTATAAAATTATAAATTAAAAAATTATAATACATGCCTATATTATAATTTTCAATTATCATACTGCGATAATACTAAATTTTGAATTTTGTAACTTGAAGGATAAATAATCTTTTATATTTTATTAATAATTTTAAATACTAATATAATTTTGATAATACTTACATAAATCTATATTATGATTTATGTATCTAAATGTATTGTAACATATATCTAAAATTCATTCCGTTAACTTTCCAATGATCGTTTATGTTTTGAAATTTTATACTTGACCAAATAATAAAATTTTGTGGCGCGACTGTCGAACATCGTAGGAGTTGCATGACTAAATTTCTCTAAGGCACAGTCTAGAAAGAAACAAACCATAAGTAAAAACTCCACCATAATTGTGTTATCTTTTAAATTGTTTATAGTTTGTAGCATTGAACAAAACATGATTCTTTACCGATTTACTTATCTAAACATTTTTATTAAATTTTCCAATAAGTTGGAGTTAATTATCTTAATAATAAACATCCATCTCATAACAGTTATATTTTTAAATTTACCTTTTAAAACCTTTACAATTTGAAATTTTTTTGCACTTAAATTGTTTTATCGACCTTCGTATGTGAATTTCTTGGCTAATTCAACTGAAAAAATTAATTAGAAATTATTTTTAACAAATATATTAAAATCTGCTCCGGTTTCGTTCATAACTATTGATTTCTGTAAAATATATAAAGAATGGTTAGTATATGGTAATTTGTAGTCAAAAATTTAATTTAATTACCAACTGCTTAATCGATTCTCTATCTTCTTGCAATGTTGGATTGAACTTTAAAAATTCATTTAACTATGAGAATGGCAAAGTAAACATAGAAGATATTTCAGCAGCGGAGTAGCGGAATTTAAATTTCGAATCTTTCAGATTTATTATTTCTCTTAATATGGTTTTTTGTCCGTTTTTCATTATACTTATTTCCCTTTTTAATGAACCAATTTCATCCATTACCTGCTGAAATCCTGTTCGTTTTAGAGTAACGTAGTTATGATCTTGGTGTTGCTCGTTGTGTTGGACAGTTGTTTCAGCATAACTTGTTCCGCTGTGCTTGAAGTATGTAGTAGTAAATAAAACGAATATAATATAATTTGATAATTAGTCGAGTTTCGAACAAATGTCATTTAAATATTTAGTTCAAACTAAAGTCGACTTTCAAAGTCAATTACGATTTTTTCAGTCTCAATACAATTTTTTTTTTGTCATACTTACGTTGGTTATTATTAGTTGGAGTGGATATTTTTAAAAATTCTTGAAGTATTGGGTTATTGCGTTGCGTGGATACAAAAGGTACACGTCCGCCTGTAGATTAAAATAATTATACATTTAGTTTTCAATATTAATTTTATATATTTATAAAACAATTATAATTACCATTATTTATTCTGCAGAAATCTAAATAGGTTTCAGGCTCTGATTCGTACTATGCTGGAAATAAAATAAACATCCGAATTAATTTTATTATTCGACATATGTCATGACTGTTCAAGTTCCAAATTAATGCATTATGTTATAAACCAAAACTAATTTAAATTTAACGTATTTAATTTAAACTCAATACAGTCGATTTTTTACGACAAGGTATCCAACTTCAGATGTTGGTAAATAAAACCTTTCAATATTTTGGACTATTGTATATGTGTTTGAATAAACTTAATAAACTAAAACTTACTATCAAAAAATTGCTGAGAATTTATCTCATTATCTGGTCCGCGTAAATTTTTATGTTTCATTTTTTTCTGCAATTTGAGATACCGAATGAATTTCAGGAAAATATACGACTTCGATTGAAGATTCTATTTTTATAATTTTAAAACTAATATCTGACAATCTGAACGTATCTCGCTCCGATGAAACTATTTCTGTGCTGGTTGAGTATATATTTAACTGAGAAGATTTTACTGAAATATCTATACCACTACAATAACAGGCCATTTCTTGTAATAATTTTGTTGGTATATGTAAATACAAAAAGAAATGAGAATTCCATACACCACGAAATAAAAATACATGCCAACAAAAAAACAATTTCATTATTTTTTATAAATAGTTTGTATCGTTCAAGTTAAATTGAATAATACTTTGTCAAAAATAAATAGGGATATTTTGTTATTGAACTATTTAAAAAAAAAATATTTTGAGAAAACTTTCCATTAAATAATATTCCAATTAAAATAGCAGCTTAGTTTTACACCATAACAACAAATAAAAGAAAAACAAAAATATACGAGATTTTATACTGCCGTTCTTGCATGCTTTTTTACTTTTTTAGTAAACCAAAATATGTTGAAGGGGATGGGTGTACGTCTTTGCGTATGACAACAAAATATTTTGTGTTTTATTTTTGTTCAAATAAAACTTGGTTTTTAATTAATACGGTGTAATAAACCAAAATACAGTTTAATCAATCAATACTATTGATAAGCCCAATTGCGTGATTTAGTTGGTTGTACATAATTACTAAAAAAAAATCCAATTTTATCGACAATTGGATTTTTTTGTAGGCTTGTGTAAAATTTACAGTAAAGATTAAAAATTAGGATACGGTTTATCCACGAAATTTTAAATTCGTCTGTATTAATTACTTTATAGATTTTCGGCTTTTTTATAGACAAATATTATTTTCTATGACATTCACATTGTTTGAGACCTTTCGGGCCACCAAAAAATGAGGTCATTTACTTACAATACTCTACTAAAAAAAAGTAGAAAATTCACTCAACCCCCCCATTAACCCCAAGGGTATTTGTGTGTACAGAGCCACACAACCCTTTACAAAAATGAGAACTTCCTCAAGTTTCCTCTTGGCAGTTTGGTTTCGTACCGATAAAAGTTGGTCTACTCATCAGGTTGCAACGACCAAACTGCAAAAATTTACCTCTTGCTTCACACCTATAGTATGAAACAAGAACATTTCGATTTAGCGAATTATATCACCAAATCAGAAAACTCTTGGAATTTCTCATTTTATATGTGTGTATTAAGCCCACACTAAATAAATTAAGAAATTTTAAATTCGAAATTTTCAAAATAATATTTGTCTATAAAAAAGCCGAAAATCTATAAAGGTTTATCCACGATATTGAAACTTGAGAAGGCCACACATAACACACATAATAATTTTGTGTATTATGTGTGGCTGTGGTAAAATATTCCTATGTTTCATTTTCATAATATACAAAACACAATCGAATATAAATAAAAAATTTTATTATACGCTTTAATCTAAAATTCATTACACAAATAAAATGTGTGAAATTAAGTTTACTATTTTTGTTCGGTAGTGTATGTCGTGAAACAAAACCAAAACAAATAATACAAGTGTCGAGAGCCAAGAGAAATTAACAAACTTATACGCGCACGTGTCATTGAAAAATTGTGTAGTTGCTTTATCAGTAAATTAGTAAATGAAAAGTTTCTCAGCAGGGAAATATTTTTATTGGAAATGTTTCTCATAATATCAATATTTATCGTGATCCTTCAGATAAATTATGTTTGTAGATAATAAACCAGATTAATTGGGACAAGTAAACATTTTTTTTTGTCCCATGTTCATCCTATGACGCCCATGTTTTTGTTTGTATTTACCTACACCAACTCATGTAATTTTTCTATATAGAAAAATGGCCTATTATTGTAGTGGTATTGGAAATATCATAAAACTCAACTAAATTTAATATTTTTTTAGCTTCTAAACGGACTACACCATGTACTTTGATTATAGAAATTAACTTAAAAACATCGCCATTTACCATAAAATAATTATTTGGACAACTTAGGGTTAATTGATAATTTTCCAAATTACACTTTTATAGCAGTTACCATTGAAGTGGCCTTTGAGTATGGGGTATACGGTTTTAAGATATTTGGGCTCTAACTCATAATACTCAATAAAGCGGTTATATAATTGATGTAGTGGTAGGTATCCGGATTTTATTTTTAATTTGGTTGATGATAAGAAATTCTCGAACTTATATGCACTTATATCTTCTAAATTTGTAGAGTTTTTTGCAACATCATTTGCTAAATGCATTAGGCTATACACGTTAAAAGTACAGCTGGACATCCCATACAATTCTTCCATATCTTTAGAAAAAATTTTCAAAAGGGTTGAAGCGACCGAGTTTAATATAAGGCAGTGCTGCTTATTCAGTAAAATCGTAATTGCACATGATAAAAGTAAAAAATGATTATAATACACTAAAGCTAATTTATTTTTTAAAATGACAGGACCAGTATATAGGAGAAAATGTCGAAACTCGTTCGCTTTCCAACGTTCAAATTCTAGAAGACTACGTGGTTGTCTTAAATTCTCTTGGTAGTTTGGTACTTATCAACATATCAGAAATATTTTGAATGTTATTTTGGGATAACGAATACGAGAATTTTCTCTTCTTAATCCACAAGTTCATTAACTGTTTAGTTACACCGAAAAGCACGCAGTGCATATAATCAATAGGTACTTCGCTAACACAGCCAAAATTTAACCTTTCTAACACAAGTTCTTCTTTAATTTTATGATGATACGTGTCATCTCTATTTCTAAATGTCTCATCTGTTCTAGCAGTCGCAATTGAGTAAGGAAAAACAATATGCCCGGGGTTAAATTTTTCACCTTTTATAGTACATCTGGTGCAGGAATAATATCCAGAATGTGATTTTATTCCGAGAATTTTAGGCCTTGCATCAGAACCACAAATTAGGTTACGAATTTTTATCTTATTCAGCTATGCTACACACAATTTTGGTTTCTGGATTCAAACTATTGCGCAATAGATTTTAATTTTTAATTTTAAACCCTTATTTTAAATTAAATCATTAAATTTTTTGTCTTGTTTTATTCTGTTCTCTCGAAAATAAAATTTAAACAAAAATCTACATCTCAAAAATGTCCGTAATTTTTTTTATTTTCATTTCAATTTTTTTCATTTTGGATTCACGGTCAAAATTTTTACGTCGCAACTACGTAATAAAATTTTTGTCCGTGAATCCGAAATGAAAAAAATTGAAATGAAAATAAAAAAATTTAAGGACATTTTGGAGATGTAAATTTTTGTTTAAAATTTATTTTCGAGAGAAAAGAATAAAACAAGACAAAAAAATTTAATGATTTAATATAAATTAAGGGTTTAAAATTAAAAATTAAAATCTATTGCGCAATAGTTTGAATCCAGAAACCAAAATTGTGTGTAGCATAGCTGAATGCATTGGTGTTCATCATATTGAAAACCAAGAGCTTCAATGGTTTCCAATTCTTCTACCAAATCTTTTAAAAACAATTCAAAGTCAATGTGTTTACTTTTCCCATGGCATGCAGAAACTACAAATATGTCATGAAACCCTACAACATTTACCATAATGGGCCATATTTGACTATTAGAGCTTTTCGAAATGGGTAACCCATCAATACCCAGATCAATATATATATATATATATATATATATATATATATATATATATATATATATATATATATATATATATATATATATATATATATATATATATATATATACTGTTAAATTTAATATGTTTATATTTTTTTTAAAAATTATCAATCGCCCTTGATAACCCTAAGTAAAAATAAGAAATTCCACCACCTAAAATACTAATATCAGAAGTACGTGGTGTATGCCTTAAAGATCTAATATTATTTGGCAATAGTACAACATATGGTTGTGTTTATTGCGATTCGTCGCAAATCTTCTTTTAGTTTATAAATATCGCTTCCGGAACAATTCGACGATGTTTCTGAACTACTTCGACCAGGCAATGAATTTATGTTGTAATTTTCTTCTTGCACCTGATTAATGTGTCTCGTCACATCTGGTATAACATTTTCCGAAATGTGTTCCGAAGCTGATGATATTGGGTAAAACTTCGAACTACCCCAATTTTCATAATCATAATGATCAGGAAGCTTGCGTTTAAGCGCTTCTCTGATCCAGCGTTGTTTAGTTCGCAGTGACATTGCAGCTTTAATAAAAACCAAATTACATACGAATACCAAACAAGTAGTGAACTAAGTTTAACTTTCAAGACCAAATGTATATTTTTAACTAAATTTACAGTATTTATTTACCAATATATTAAATATGTAGCACAAAACTTGAACAAATTAATCGAACCTTATTACAAATTTTAAATATTTTAATTTGTTCTTAATTATTTTATATTCTATTTTTTTCTAAATAAATTAATCGCGTCGCACAAAACTGAAAACTAACTCTCTCTGACAAATGTAAATGTCAAAATAAAAAAAATGGTTCTCCCTTTTTCAACGGTTTTTGCTCTATTATCCCTACAAACAAGTTCCTTAATAACTTACCGGCAATGGTGGAACTGACAGCTGAGTTAAGATTTGTTATACTTGGGCTGTTAAATTTTATACAGCCCTGTTGATGCCACAATATGGCAAAATATTGGCAAAAAAAAACGTATAATAAAAACTAAAAAAAAAAATATAAATAAAAATGTTTAAAAGAAAACAAAAATTTTTATTTATTTAATGGTTTACAAATGGTTTGAAGTGCGCGAAATTTTAAATACGACAAACAAAAGCAAATGTCTTTAAGTAATGAACATTCAACTACTGTACTAGTACTGTACAAATAAGCTGTTAAACCATTTATTTCCTATAATGCGAAATATTTGTAATTGTTGTTGATTGTTAATTAATGGAATTTAGTTGTTAAGCTGAATATTATTGTATAATTTGCATTTTATCATAAGACACATTTGATTTCCATCCATTTTTTACTTTACTTATTTCAAAATGCCAGTAATTTCTGATTTTGATCAATTATTCCTATCGTATGAACAACAACAGTAATGAATTTCTATTTTTATTTTCTATTAAAAGCTTTTTCTATCAATTTTAATTAAAAAGAGAAAAAATGTATTGCACAACCTGTCTAGAAAACGTATAACATATTTCTTATTGTTACCAGCAAATATTTCTTCGTAAGAGATACATTGTTTTATGATTTACAACTTCAATAAAAAAACAACATTTCTAGTCTTTTAGTGTTTACCAATAGAAAATTGGGTTTTTGTACTATCTTGCAAATGTTATAAATGTTATGATGTTGTTTCTGCTTTGCCTACCACTTTTTATTTAAGCTTTATGTACGTACATTTAACTGATTAAAATTTAGGACAATTTATTTTATTTCTCGCTTATTCGAGAATTCAAGATAGGAATACGAATTTTTTAATGATTCGTCCATCTATTACATAGATTTTATACAGATACGATTTTCACTTTTCCCAATAACAAAGTTCTATGGGATAAGTAATTGATTCGCGAAAAAATATGTGCTTCGTTTTTTTACCTACATCGATGAATTTGGTTAACACATTTCCTATCCATTTTCACAAATGTTAAGATACGGGATTAACATTTTGGATTCATTCATATTTTTGGGGTTTATGGACGGCTGAGTGTACTTGTAAAGTTGTAAGAAAGTATGTTCTGATACTTGTCTCCGATTTTAGAATTTTATTTAAATAATGCGTATGATGAAGTTAATCTCAATAAATATAAAAATGACCTGTGTGTTTGTAACATTCAACCTGAAGAACCGCTGTACAGATTTTGATAAAAATTTGTGTGTATATTCTATGAGTGATGAGAATGGTTTATAGCTGAAATGGTCCACTGGAAGTTGCAGCTTCCATAGGAGCATTCTCGATCGATAAACTCAAAAACTATACTGCACCGATTTCAATAAAAATTTATACAATATATTATATATACATATGTTCCTTGGGTCGTGAGGAGTGATTTTGTAATTTTTGGCGAAAACGGTCCATCGCAAGTGGCAGCTTCCATGGGAACTCTTTCGATTTTTGTTTTATTTTTGCAATTATATAAGCTACTCAAAACCAAAAGATTCTAAATTAATTTGGCATTTTTGGTACCTACTAATATCTACGCGTATAATGCTGATCTGTGTATCATTTTCAGAGTACTAATTACGTTATTGAATTTGGTTTTCCGCAAGTCATGGTGAATGGAGGAGGCGATCGTGTTGTTTTTGTACCTAACTACTATCTATGCCGATATGAGTGTCAGTTTCAGAGTTTTTGCGGTACGTATTACGTTACCGACTTTTGTTTTTCTGAATTCGTGATAGAAGGCGGTGTCCTTTTTGGTGCCCATCTATACTATAAACGCCAATTTGAGTGTGAATTTCGGTACCTACTGATTACATTACTTACTGTTGTTTTTCTCAAGGTGTGATGGGGGGGGGGGGGGGGGGGGGTGGTGTCTATTTTGGCACCTTCCTACTATATACGCCTATAATGCCGATATGGGTGTCCTTATCGGGGTGATTACGTTACTAACTTTCATTTTTCGCAAGTCGAGATAGTTTTTTTTCCTACTTACTTACTTTCTACCTATAACGCCGACATGGGGATCATTTGTCTTTATTGGCTTTTGTTTTTCGCAAATCGAGGTGTGGGGCTGGTGTCGTTTTTGGTACGATGATAATTATTAGTAGAAAGCTGATATGGGTGCCATTTTCGAGGTTCTTCTTCTGTAATTTAATTATCTCTTATTTCCCTTAAGTGTAACCGTTTCCTCTTTTGTGGAACCAGAAATTTCAAAGATATACGTCGCTAAATAATGTTCACTTCAAAAAATTTTCGATTTGACATTTTGGACTTAGTTTTATTAAGTGAATATTTACACGAACATTTGCAAAAAATTAATCACAAACAACATCATGTTTATAACACAATTCTGTCAGCTGTTAATGATGAAAGAGGTACATTACATGTTTTAGATCCTCCAGGGTAACTGGAAAAACATGGTTGATTGACATCATTAATTTTGCCAATATATGATCTCAAAACAACATAGAATTAGCAAACGCTTCTTCAGGTATAGCAGGCATTAGGTGGCGGTAGAATAGCTTATTCAGTACTGAATCTCCAATTAAATTAACCAACATATCAAAAACATTAGGAATGGCCAAAGTATTGCAACCATGCAAAATAATAATCGACGGTGAATGCACAATGGCACATAAAAAAGCAATAGAAGCATTAGGTTAAAAACTACAAAATTTACGCAATAACCAACAGAGCTTCAGTGGTACAACACTATTATTATCAGGTTATTTTAGACAGACACTACCTGTTATGTTACACGGTCAACTCCACCTGATGAATTAAATACATGTTTAAAATCATCTAATTTCTGGAGAAACGTTCAAAAATTAAATTTAACAACAAATATTGCAAAAAAATGAATCAGCTGTAACATCAGCTTTAAACCAATTGATAGACATTGCAAATGAAAAATTCAAATAAATATTGCAACTGGTTTAGTAACATTTTCACAAAATTTTTGTAAATGTCGTCAGGAGCAATTGGAATGAGATGGTATGCTCTGACGAGATCGATCTTGGTGAAAATTGTGCAACCATGTAGTTGCATGGAGAAATTTTGTATGTGGGCAATAGGATAACGGTCAGGAATTGTGACGGTGTTAAGCCTTCTGTAGTCCCCACATGGTATCCAGTCGTTGTCCTTCTTCTTCAACATGTGCAATGGACAAGATACTGCTGATGAAGAAGGCCGGCAGATTCCTAGTTCCATCATGTGTTGGAATTCTAGGAAGGCTGCTTTATGGCGTATTGGATCAAGCCGTCTTGGCCTTGAGAAAGGTAAATGCCCTGTAGTCACAATGTGATGTACTACATTGTGTGCTACAGGAGCATTGTAATTTGGTGGAGTTGTTAAAGAATGGAATTTCCTTAACAGTGCTCCATAACCATTGTTAATTGTGTAATGCAATGGTGATGGTGTGTCAACGCGGGCTGAAGTTGCGTTTATTGTCAGTTTAGTGGATGGATCAATCAACTTATGATTTCTCAGATCCACTAAAAGACCAAATTTCTTTAAGAAATCCGCGCCTATAATGGGGGCGGTTGACATTGGCGAGAATGAAGGCGTGCTTGAATGAACGCCTTAATCCAATGTCAATGTCGAGTAATTTGGTACCATAAGTATTTATTGTGGTACCATTTGCTGCTGCCAGAACTAAATCGGGATTCCGATTCGTTCCGTAGCAGTAATAATTGCGGTACGGGATTACGCTTAGATCAGCGCCGGTATCAATCAAAAATGTTATTTGATTTACCGAATCCCGTAGAAATAGGCGGCTGGGCTGCGGTTGTCTTAGGCCTGCCGCTACGATCTTAAGACTTACTTGTTTGGGGATGTAGTGTTTGCGGATCCCGTTTGCTGTGTAGCAAAAGTGCAGGGTGCTGTACATTTTTCTGCTGTGTCACCAAATCTTGCGTGGTACCAACACCATTTTCGTTGGGATTGGTATCTTGGTGAGTGATTGTTGTTTGCTTTGATAAAACTTCCCTGGGGTGATTGGTGTATTCGATTCCTAACTGGAGACAGTGTTCGTCTCCAAGGTGATTGAGAACGCTAAGGACGTGGCTGAGTGTGTGAAATTTTCTCTAGCTTTTCTAGCCGGTCGCTTATTTGTTTTAGCGTGTTTTCTATACGGCTAATAAAGCTAGAGTTTGACGCGCGTATCTCCGAGCTTGATTTTCGCGTTTCGAGGTTTATTGAACTCAGGCTCTGAGTCCGCGTGGCTATAATATCGTGTAGTTTGTCGGCGATGACAGCAAGATCATCTACTGGTTTCTCTTGCTGAGGGACCAATGCTGTCTGTATGGAATCAGGAAGTTGCCTGATCCATAATCTTGCAATGACGTTGGCCGCGAAGTTTTTGCCGGCCAACGATTTTATTCGATGCAACATATCCGAAGGTTTTTGATCACCAAGTTCAACTTTGCTTAAGATCGTTTCTAATCGACGCTCCTCAGAGATTGAGTAGCGCTCGATTAGGCTTTTCTTAAGCAGGTCGTATTTGTTGTTCTCAGGAGGGTCTTGTAGAATGTACTCGACTTTCTCCGCTTGTGTTTCCGATAGGGACAACACTGTATGCGCAAACTTTTGTCTGTTGCTGGTGATCTTGTTCGTGTCGAACATTATCTCGACTGATGTAAAACAAGTCTTCGGGTTATTCTCCAAGAATGCCGGTAGCCGCGTCAATTGTTTTGATGTGGCCAATTCAAGCTGGGGTGGCACATTTTGCTGACGATTTGCGTCCTCATATACCTCGTCCTTGTTGTCACCGTTATTTTCCATGTTTTGATTTAGATGAGCAAAGAAAATGAAACGGTGTTTTTTGTAATGGTTTTAAATTTTAATTTCACACACACTATATAAAAAATATTTTCGTTCCAAAGAACTTTCTTAAACACGCGGGTTTTTATTTTCAAATTTTTTATATTTTAATGAATTTCTAGAAGTCGTGTCGGAACGGACACGTGTTTCTAGAAGTCGACCACGGGGGGGGAAGACAATTTGTGAATATAGGGCGCTTACCAGGGGTCGGGGCTTCGGCCGCTATCTCAGAAAACTCGTCGATTATTCTATTATTAAATTTTTAAATTATTGGATGTTCATGCACTTATTTAAATAAATTTTTAAATTATTGGATGTTCATGCACTTATTTAAAAAAAAACTTTACTAAATAAAAATGTTTATTGCACTTTTGTGAAATATATATATATATATATATATATATATATATATATATATATATATATATATATATATATATATATATATATATTGTATATATATATATATATATATATATATATATATATATATATATATATATATATATATATATATATATATATATATATATATATATATATATATATATATATATATATATATATATATATATATATATATATATATATATATATATATATATATATATATATATATATATATATATATATATATATATATATATATATATATATATATATATATATATATATATATATATATATATATATATATATATATATATATATATATATATATATATATATATATATATATATATATATATATATATATATATATATATATATATATATATATATATATATATATATATATATATATATATATATATATATATATATATATATATATATATATATATATATACAAGGTTATCCAATTCGAGGTTGATAAAGTAGAAATCTGTATACCGACATCTGTTAAAGATAAACGTCAAGTACGTCATTTATTTAGTTGACATTCTGCCATTTAAGAATATGGAGCATTTAACAATCGCAAATTGGGTGTTGGAAAAACAGGCCGTCGATGCTGATTTTTCGAACAAAATTTTCTTCAGTGATGAAGCTCATTTTTCGCTTGGTGGATACGTTAATAAGCAAAACTGTAGAATTTGGGGCTCAGAAAATCCACAATTGATTGTAGAGAAGCCATTACACCCGGAAAAAGTCACTGTTTGGTGCGCATTGTGGTCTGGTGGTGTGATTGGGCCGTATTTTTTTGAGAACAACCATGGACGAACCGTTACCTTCAATTCTGAGCGCTATGGCCGCATGTTAACCGATTATTTTTTTACGAAAATCGAAGATTATGATCTTGACGATATGTGGTTCCAGCAGGATGGAGCAACCAGTCACGTAACACGAGCAAATCGAGATCTTTTGCAAGAGAAATTTCCTGGACGTTTGATTTCGCGATTGACTGATGTCAATTGGCCTCCAAGATCCTGTGATTTAACGCCTTTGGATTTCTTTTTGTGGGGCTACGCGAAAGATCGTGTTTACGCAAACAATCCTCAAACTCTTGATGAATTGAAAACTAATATTCGTAAGGTAATGGCCGAGATACCGCCCGAAATGTGCCGAAAAGTCATTGAAAATTACCTCAAAAGAATCAAGGCCTGTAAGAAGTCCCGTGGAGGACATTTGAATGATATCTTGTTTAACTAAAAATGGCAAGGATCAATCTGTAAAATGAAATAAAAATTACAATACATTCCGAATATTTTGTGTGTTTTTTTTAAGTTTACTTTATCAACCTCGAATTGGATAACCCTTTATATATATATATATATATATATATATATATATATATATATATATATATATATATATATATATATATATATATATATATATATATATATATATATATATAAAATCACTCACCTGATTTTTATTCGGTAATACTCGACGTCGGGGTCACCAGTTGTTGACGTATTGCGCGGAGCACTTTGATAAGTATAAATATAAATAAATAAAAAATCTTTAAATTTAATTTTAAATGGAATTTTTTATTTTATAAAAATAACTTTGTTATTTATATCGTTGCTGGTGAGTGATGATGAGCTGATTTTCTGGTTTCTGATATTTACATGCGCCAAAATGTTTTTGGTGCACCCGCTGCAAATATGTTTAACCCAATATAATTGTGTGCCATGGCATCTATTATGCAATGGCATGGTAGTGTCTATGTGCGTTTTACGTGATTTTGGTTTTGCAAAATCAATACGATTTTATGTACCTCTCAATGATTTGATTGTAGAGGTTATTGTAATGCGAAATTGTTGTGAAACCAAAATATAATTTTTCAATTATATTTTGCTTACACAAATTTCGTATGTACAAGTGTTGTTGTACTTATGTATGTACAAGTTGTTATGTACATTATTTGTATATACAAGATTGTTGTATATTATTTGGAATAATTCTTTACATGGAGAATTATCAATTTATAAAGAATTATGTGAACGGAGGATTGTCCGTTGAAAGTAATTGTGCGGAGTTTCTTATAGTGAAAGAAACTACTCGCTACAGGCTCTAGACGTTGTGGTTCTTCTTTTTTTATTAGAATATTTAACTCATGTAGCTCATGAGCTATGATATTGTCTTGATTTTGCAGCTTTTTTAAGATAAATTTGGGCGCAGTATCGAAAGTTAGAAGTTTTTAATATCTTCGGCAAAGAGCTTCAACTTTGATGGCTTACCTTGGCTGCCGCTTTCTGTAACATATTAAGTGCATCATTAATATGTGAAACATGATAATCATTGTGGACTATTTCCTCTTTCTCTATGGTAGGAAGAGATCAGTGAACCAACTTTGACCATTACGCTGGCACCATCTGTGGTTATGCAAACGACATCTTTCTCAAAATACAACCGAAATTCTTGTAGTTTTGTTTTGAGGATAGCTATACACTTATATTTGGCCATGCTTCCGTGAATTCGTACCATTCCTATACTCAAAAATTATTTAGCTTTAGTTTCACTTTCAGAGTAATGAAGATTAATATTTATATAGCACTTCGATGACCATTCATCAAAAATAAGACTTACTGCTGATTGAGCGTTGGATTGTAATTCGAATTTTAATTTATCCTTTATTTTCGCGTATAATCTAGAACCAAATTAGGTATAGTATTTGGTGATTTAGGTAAATCCTCTTGCATTAGGGGATCTCCTCAAGTCATATGGAGTACAGAACTGTTTGAAGGGAAAGCCACCTACAGCAGGTAATGTCAGTTTTACTTTTAGCATAAGAGTGATCGATGTTCACTCTTAGCAATTAATTTGGTGTGATACTTGTAAATGAAAGTGCAGTCCTTTTGTAGAGCCCCTCACTGGGCTGGGAATTGGGAATCCTTTGCTCATGCAAGAAATATTTCCAAATTGCCGATTCTCTACCGATTTACCATTCGATAAATTGTGTTCTTGATGTCACACCATTGGTAATTGGTTTTCTATAATCAAAAAAATAATTTTTTATAAAATTTAAGATTTTTTATAGGATTTATATTGAAGTTCTATAAGATAACCACTCTCATTTGTTTCACCAATTGCTGTCTTAAAAACAAAAATAAACTCTCTTAAACGAACATAGCAGTTAATTAATAAATTTAAGAGAATTATAAAATTATATTTATCACATATGTTTTCATTTAATTGTTGCTTTTGTACTCTGCGTATGAATAAATGATTAAAAATAGTTTTTCTAAGTAAAATGAGTTATAGGTAATAAAATAATCATTTGTTTTGATTAAAGATGAGAAAAATATCAGTACTAAATTATTTCAAGTTAGTAATAGTAAGGGCTTACAATAACTAAGATGGCAGTACCAGCCGTATGGTAGTATTGGCGCAATTTGCCAAGTTCCATATGATCCCATATAAGAATATGAGAGAATCGTGTCATTCTCCAAGAAATATGATTTTCCGCTAATGATTCTTTATGTTTTGAATAACCTATGGTACGGGCTAACTGTGGCCAGTCGAACAGTACCAGCCGTATAGTAGGATTCATGCAATCGGCCAGCTGCCATATGGCCGAATTTAAAAATTAATAATTGACATTCTCCATACAATATGATTTGCCGAAAATGATTGCTACAGTTTTTAGTTGGTAAGAGCAAGGGCTTACAATGACAAAGAAGGCAGTACCAACCGTATCGTAGGATTGGCGCAAATGATCAAGTTACATATGGTCCAATGACTACACTAGACTCTACTAGACGTATGGTAGAAAGTTTCATGTGGCCTTAAAAAACATAAGAATAATAAAAGAATGTCATACTCGTAGGAACATGGTTTCCCGGAGGTTATTTATTGTTAAGAGTTGAGTTGGTTTTTGTAAAGGTTAATACTTTACAATCAGAGAAATTTTGCTGAAATCATAATCAATAATATTTTTTTTAACTATTTAAGGTCGGTATCCAGCTCGCGCTAAGATAAATTTTACATATAAATTTGACGTAAAATTTAGCTAGCGAAATAACAAAAAAATAGCTCGCGATTTCGCAGATGCGGTACGCAGCTCACGCTAAAAGTTTGTAGTTATTTCACTCACATATAGACTGCGCTAGTGAAAACTCTACAAACGTTTTCGCAGCAATTTATCTGCCTGGAACGATATAATTGAGATAAATTTTGACAGCACAACGTGAAAACTATTTTTTTAATGGATGAACTAAATAATTCTATAGATTATGAAAGTTTTCTATAGATTATGAAAGTTTTCTATAGATTAGGAATGTTTCGAATATCAAGAAGAATACTTGATTGACTACGAAAAAGTGGATACGGAAAATTTAGAAAGTGTAAAAAGGAAGCCAAAACTAAAATTTTAACTTTTAATTTTAAATGTTTATCAAAATACTTATTAAGTAGTCGATCGAACTATATTTTTGTTTGTTGTAGAAGAAATAAAACAAACGTTAAAATTTATCTCTACACAAACTTTTTAGCTTACAATTTATCTGCAATTTAGTGGAGACTTGTGCGAGCTGGATACCTAGCTTTATGTTTTAAATATTTTTCTTAGAGGATAAACCGTATGGAAGGGTAAGAAATTCAAATCGATATATTTTATTAGTTTCCATTAGGCATAAAAACCTCTATAAAATAAAATAAATTTAGTTTAAGTGAAAAATTATTAAATTGAATTCAGAAAAGTGCTCTTGATGTTTTTGATGTTTATAAAAGGCAGTTCATATGAATGCATTAAATTTGACACGCAAAGCTGCAAATGAACAAGGTGGTCTGTGCTTTCTAAATAATGTATCGATCGGTGAAAAATAGTTAGGTATTGCACAATATCTATTTTATTAAATGCGTCGAGGACGGCGTTTATTTGGGCAAAACTAAAATACATCGCGATCGTGTTAATGACTGGCCAAGTTTTCTCTTTCTTCCCTAACCCAATTTTATAAGACCTTAACCAACCCCCACCCAATAGCATCTAGGTTATGACTTGCACGCACCATGTCTGTCGCAGGAAATGGATCATTTCGTTCATATGTATGTACTTTAACTGGAAGTACTATAGCATTATACAGAATTCAGGCTTGTGTTTTTACCGCGCTTCTGACTAAACCTCCAGTAGCGTCTAAATAACCAACCAAATTGTTGGGTTGTTCTTTCTTTAACAATTTTAACATTTCTAGTTGAGTTTTTCCATGCTTAATTAGAATAAATGGTTTTATATATAATTTTTGTATCAAATTATTATTTTTATATATTTCTTCCGTTAAATTAATTAAATCATAGCTGAAGATAACCAACTTTAAGTGCTTCAGAGCATACTTTTCGCAGCACATTTAGCGATTTAATAAACTGCTCGGGATATTTTGCCGTTGCAAGATTTAATTTTAAAATTTGTCTTTCGGTGCCTCTAACTTGTCTCGTTTTTAACTGTTGATGGCAAATAGGTTCATTTGTAACAAAAATTTTAAAGCTACGTGAATTTAAATGTGAATGTTTTAATTCGGCATTTCAAAAATATCATTGTCGGATGCGTTATCATTAACTTTTGAAAACCTTTCTTCTTCATTGGATTATAATTCTGATACAATATGATTGTCTTGTAATATTTCATTACTTTCAAATAGGGCATCATTTGATGAACTCGTTTCATTATTTCTGATTAACCCGATCAGATTAATTTTCTCTTTTAACGATTTAATAAAATCGTTCGAAAAGAATGTTCTATGTAATATGCGTCGTATTACATCTTTGTTTTTCAATCCGTCAATTTTAACGAATTTGAAGATTTTAACAAAATGGAAAAATTAACAAAACATGTGTGTAACATTTGTTAATTAACAAAAAATATGTAAATATATTTGTAAAACAGTAGGTAATAGAAATTTAGAAATCCCTTGAAACAGAAAATACATTTCACAAAAACTATCAATATTAGCTTACAAAATAAAATAGAAGGTAGTTTGTCCTTCGATAGGTACGATGTAAACTAATAAAATATTTTATTGCAAAACAAAACTATCGGAACTTCGCTGGTTGGCATTGATTGCACTAGTGATTGGCCAAATCACAGAGATGGTCTGGTGGTTTCACCTACACGATTAGTTTGCTAATGACATCAAGGGTTTCGAAAATGGGTCGAACTATTTTCGTGAAAATTGTTTAAACGGGTTTTCCAATAGCAGGAGTCGATTGCGGATGGTCTTGATATCGGCGAAATTCATTTAAGGGTTCCTCCGGTGAGGCCTGGGTCCCTTTTTAATTTATTTTTCATCTCTAACTTTATAGATTAAAATAGCTGAATGGGGGTTTTAAATTAACTGAAATCGATTGCGATTGGCCCGGCCTTTGGGAAAAATTGCTCGATGATTAGTTCGTAGAGGTCCGGAGCTCATATAAATTTTTTTCATTTCAAACTAATTAGATGAAACTCCCTGAAAGAAGGTTTTTAAATAACAGAAATCGAATGCCATAGATCCTAATATCCGGAAAAATTCTTAAGGGTTCTTCAGTGAGGCCTGGGTCTTTTTTCAAAATACGTTTCATTTCAAATTACTTATATGGAAATGGCTGGTGTTGATTTAGGGAAAATTCGGTTAAGGAGTCCCCAAAGGTCACTTATTTTTTTTTTCATCCTACACTAATGGAAGAAAATGACTGAAAATGCGTTTTCGGATAACAGGCGTGAATTCAACTTTCATAACATTATGTTATAATTTTTGGCACCACCATATTAAAAACCCGATTAATGTAACAACAAAAACGAATGTTGAAAAATGCACTTAAAAAGTACATAGTTTGAAGTTTAAGATATATCCAATAACAAAAGCTTTCTTGTCTCCGTATTGACATGCCACTATTTTTTAATAAAGGCGCAGGCCATTAGCTAACTAACCATGTAGGTGACACCCCCAGAACATCTCTGTTATTTGGCCAATCTGTAGTACAGTAAAACTTCTAAATTTCGGATCAAGTCATAAAAATGATTTTTATTCATGGCCAATAACAAAAGCTTTCTTGTCTCCGTATTGACATCCTACTATTTTTTAATAAAGGCACAGGTCGTAAGCTAACTAATCGTGTAAATGAGACCCCCAGAACATCTCTGTTATTTGGCCAATCTTCAGTACAGTGTAGAAGTTCACTGTACTGAAGATTGGCCAAATAACAGATGTTCTGGGGCGTATAAATTTTTATTTATCGCCAATAACAAATTAGTTTCCTGAATTTCAAAATTTGTTGCAATTACTTAAAAATTTAAAAGTTTTGTACAGTATTAAACGTTCTGTATTACGATAATCGCTCAAACTTTTAATACGATGTTTAATTTTTTCATTATCATTTACAATATGTTGTAATTTTAACTTTTTATGTACTTTTTTTGATTATAAAATTATAAAACACATTACTAATCCTAATACATTTTTTGTTAATTTTTAAAAACTTCACACATGTCAATTTTATTACATAAATTTCAAACAGCCTCTGATTGAACAATTTAGTCAAATCAAGTTTGTTTAAATCTTCCACGTTATCGATTGCTATTTGTTGGTCATCTAATTTCAGTTTGTTTCAGTAGTTAAATTGTCGGAAAGGCATTTTGATTAATGTATTTATTTCGCTTTTGAATAATTTGGTTTGTATTTCACAGTAAATGTTAATATACCTAAATTATATTCAACTTCTACAAAACGTACGCAAGATTCCGATACCCGCACTATTACACTAATTCGTGGTTTGAAATAAATATATTGTATGTCATAAATTATTATGGTGTACTACGGCTCCACGTAAAATAGTTAGTCCGTACCATAGGTTATTCAAAACATTAAGAACCATTTTCGGCAAATCATATTTCTTGAAGAGTACAAAAGTAACAATTAAATAAAAAGATCTGGGATGGATATTTTGTTGTTGAGAAAAATAAAAATAAAAAACAAATTCCGTCTTACACAAGTTTAAATAGTATCGTTTGAAGAAATTTAATATTTTTGTTTTTCTGGGATGAAAAACTGGATTAACTTCACATTCTCATATCATCATTCGTTTAAATCAATAATTCATGCATTAACTGAATCGGCTATACACATATGGGTCATTGCGCCAATCTCAACATACGCTTGTCTTCATATCATTTTATCATAGATATTTAACGAATAAACACTTAGATCACGTATTATCATATTTTGAGTCTATTTTGATATAACTAGTATTGCCTGATGAACATTTTTATTTTTGTAAACCAAGAGCTAATTTCAATTGAGATATGTTTTAAGAGATATGTCTACAACAAAACTTTGGCCCTCTCAGTGATTTCGCGTAATTGATAGCGTTAATAACGTCGTAAGGCTAAGGACCGCTAAATATCTATGCCAGGATTTTATTTCAGGTACTATAAACTACCTACAAGCAATAAAGAAATGATTTTCGTCCATTCAATCAAAGTATTATTTTCATGCAGTACAACCGGAAAGCATATTAGAATCCCAAATTCAACATAAAAACAAGTTTCATCCAAGGAATAGCTGGTTTGCCATTGGCATACTATTTCTAATTGCAGCTAATACAACTGTGCAAGAAAACGTATAGAAAAATAATCCTAAATATTAATAATATTTTTAAATTAAAAGTATTCTTTATGTAATTTGCTATTAACACACATTTTTCAAGATTAATATCTCTAAGGCAAAACCTACATATGAAATATAATTACAGTGTTGATTTATACAACTCATGTGATTCAAGTCAACTGAATGTATGTTTGTAAGATCTGTATGCTTGTTCTCATACAAAGAGAAGTGTAAATATTTAAGAACCATTTTAAATAGCACGTCTACATATGAGTACATACCGCTGAATATTACAAACGTAATAACGTCTCCCAAAAAATTTTATTTGTTCAGCAAATTTAAATAATGTGTATGATTGATGTAACAACAACAACAACAAAGGTAAACATGTTTACTTACATCTATGTTCGTTCTAGTTGTTAAATTAAACCTAATTATTTATTTCAAATTAATTTCTCTTTACATTTTCATGTATAAAATGGAAAAATGTAAATTATAATTAATTTATCCTTTTCTACATAAATCGCAATTTTTGTTAGCATTTAAGACATATCTAAAAAGATGTTTGTTTATTTAAAAGCATTTTCATTAATCCTTTGATTAATATAGTAGAAGAGGGTGTTAACTGGGAAATGTAATTTTTCTTTAAAAAACAAAATTCATCCCATTTTACCAAGAATAATAGAACTGTAATAACTATGCACGACCAGAGTACGTACGAAAGTTGAACAAAAACTACTAGAGTGTAGGAAAGCTTTTCGCTGTAAACTATACAAACAAAAAATACATTTAACTTTTTATTCTCATTTGCTTTTATTGTTCGTAAGATGAAAAAAGAAATATTGTAAAAAATATTACAAAAAAAATACTAGAAAAACTGACGAGCTGAAAGGATAATCCTACAGTAGTTCATAGACTATAATATCGTTGTGGAACGGTTTTTGTATATGGAAATTTAACACAATTCAAACGATATGTCAATACCTCCGAGGCATCGACAAACTGTTAATTTTATACTTCATTGTTAGTCATACAAATTATTATAAATTTTTTTCATTTCGGATTAATGTTATTAAAGATTTCAACCACAGCACTGTAAATCTTACTGTTAATTTATTTTATCATATCACTTTGTAATTTTATCTATGCAGTTTGCTTTAATGGTGTTGGGTATATATTTTGTCTGGGACTTAATAAGGGCGTTGCGGTTCTACTACGTACGAATGTATAAAAGATTGTTCACCTCTGCTATTTAGCATTAGAAATTAGCTATAGTATAAAACTCCTCTATAGTAGTCTTCTAAGTAACATGTGAAATAACGGGTTTGGTTGCCTTGGTCTGAAGTTATAATATATGGTATAATATTACCATATATTATAATATATGGTATATATAAGAAAGATGTTTAATTCCACCATACACAAAGTTGGTTGTACAGCAAATTAATTTGCAGTTGAATAAGTTCTCAGAATAACGGAGTCATTGAGGATGCATTTGAGAATAACCGAAGATATATATACTCGATTATTTTCTTAAATGCACCTCAAGCTTTCGACAAAGTTTGACAGCAAGGGTTTGAATTTATACCGCATCGAGACCTACCTAAGCAATTTTATCAAACTCTTAAATGTAACATAGCAGAGCGACACTTTGAAGCCAAACTTGAAAACTTGTCGCGGTTAAAAAATGCATTCAAAATCAATTTTATAGTAGTAAAATTTCAAAATCAACTTTATAATAGTAAAGTTTCAAACCTAAATTATCCTCAATTTTCGTGTAGAATTTGTAGAATTGTAGATATGCAAAACGGAATCCCAAAAAATCACAGAAACAAAAGGCACGTGTTTGTATATATTTTCCAATTGGAATAAATAATAATTCTTATCCGAAATAAAACAAAATTTTCCATTTATAATAAAATAAATATTAATATTTTATTCAAATTATTTTTTATTTGTGTACACATATTTAAATTTCATAAATTGAGTTTTGTATTGCATCCGCCACGTTGTATTGCATCCGCCAGCATATTGAGATCTTGAAAAAAAAATCATTGAAAATTTACTACGTAAATATATTTCGCGCAGACGCCATTGTGAGACAGATCTCTCTTACCTTTTTAGTCCAAATTTGCACATCGCGATCACTAAATAAGTTAATAATTATTATTATAAATTTAAATTTAAAATTATTTACTTTAACAAATCTAAAAACATTATAATGAAACACAACACTTTAAAGTAAAAAAAACTAATTATGTAGTGCAACCGTGCACGTCGACTTGTCAGAAGAAACTGAAAATAAAAGATACAATCGAAACTTATAAAACGAAAATAATATTACCGCGAAATAGAAAGAGAAAAACAATTATTTTTGCCCAAAATCAATATTTTTGTGTCTTTGATATATTGTAGTACAGAATTTACTGCGAATTTGAGCAGTTTTTTCCACACAATGGAAAAATTGCATACTGGGTATATGGAAAAAATACGTGTTAAAAAAACTCAATAGAGTTCGCTCAAGTAACGATTTATAAAATTCAGCGAACCGACTTTTAATATTAAAATCATAAATAATTAATTAATTGTTGTTTAGTTTATTGAGTATAAATGTTAAATAAAATACAAAATAAACATTTTTTAATTGTGTGTAAAGGAGTAATAGTTAATTCTTAGTTTGTTACCTTTTACCCCCACAAACTAAAAAGAATATCAGCAGGTATACCACAAGGCTTAGCAGTTGGACCTATAGAGAACTACAAGTGGATCTGACGGCAAAAAATTAAACTAATTGGGTCTATTTTTGGATGTTAATTTTTATTTTCATAAAGTATGCCGTGCCAAAATTTCATGGAAAAAAAGACTCAATGAGCTTATTTTTAATGCGCTAGATGTCACTACCCCGGACATTTATAGTTCTCAATTCTGTCATCGAGCAATAAATATATAAGAGAAATCAAGTAGTGAAAATTTTATAAGCCAATTTTTCCGAGGTTAATCTTATTTTATAGTTTTGATATATTTATATACACAAAATTTTTTTTTTTCTTTATTTAATCCATATATACGTATCTTATAAACATATCGGCATAGTTATTTGATAGTTCATAATTCTTGTTAGGCTTGTACAGACTGCCATTTGTAAAAAAGATTAAGCTCGGAATCTCTAGATGAGTTCTCTTATGCATATTTTTCTTTATGATTCTGTTAATCTTTTTTTGACATTTATGCCACATGCATAAATAAAATAAACAATCAGCGACATTCATGATAATTCATTCGTTATAAAAATAATATATGTTTTATATAATTAGTGATTTTGTAGCATATGTAATATAAAAGACATGAATCTAATGTATATCCTTGATTTTGTCTGCGTATCGATCACACATGTCATTTTTTTAGTTTCAATCTGATTCACCAGCAGCGCTTTTCGAACTTTTACAATCGTCAATACCGTTTTACAATCGTCAATACGTTCACCGAATATTCAAAGTACTACAGTACAACATTAGCAGTTGAAAAATATATATCGGAAACAACAACGAAACTTAAAAATGAACTGCAGTGAGTAACTGAATTAAAAAATGGCATATCTTATTAAAAGAAACCAAATCAGTGCATGCTAATTTTTCTAACCAAAATGTAAACCGCAGTATTGGCCTATGGTATCCAACTTAGGGGTTACCAACCTGCCAATATCATACAAATGATACAATGTTTCCAAAATAAAGTTCTGATAATCTGTATAGGGTCTTAAAGAAGGAATACGTCACAGATGAATAAAAAAAAACAAACAAGGAATCGATTTATATGAAAAACTAAACGTTCGAAGTTTTCATAATCTATTTGTTGCGGTAATTGGCTACTATATACGAAGGACAAGTGGTGAAATTAATAAAGAGTGTGTTGGCGTATCTTATTATGTATATATTTTTTGAATACCTCGTTGTTATTATCAATAAAATCCATAATTTTTCTTTTCTATTCGTTGATATACATCACTACGTTGGTTGATTTTGTCCGCTTTCGTATCACTATATTGTTGTGTAGTAATTTTCAAAAATAACTTTACATTTTCAGAACTCATTTATTCATTTACACTGAAGGATAGAAAAAAAGCGGATGTTTCGAAATCCCATTATAAAATTTATTACATCCTTCTAAATAAACGTAGTTTATTTCTTAACAAACTTGACGATTGTGGAATATATACCAGAAATAAATTACACTGTTAAATTTAAAAATACTCCAGTTTGATTTGTTTTGTGGTGAAATTGAAACATTTTTAGATAATTTTTAACATTTATATTAGAGAAGTCGCTAAGTCCCTAACAGTTTTGCTGTAAAGATTAAATAATTTTCTTACGATTTGAAATAAACACGAGAAAATCGTAAAACGATTTACTAAACTTTTTTAAATTCTAAAGAACGCTATTTTAGACTATGTTTCTTTTTTATATATCCGATCCTAGAGATGTTCACGGCGTTCCACCTAGTATATGACCGAATAGCTTAATCAAAACCCTACGTGTGTAGTGAACAAAATTAAATTATGTTGGTTTTTAACAAGTCCAGTGCATTTTTAAACAACTATGGTTTTTGATTTCAATCTATCGCCCAAAAAAATAATAATAAATTCGGATGCAGGAATTGATTATTATTATTATATTTTTTATCTCTCTATCTTCTTTCGCCCATAGTAAATTGTGAATGATGGTTTGGTGTTGTGCAGGAGTTTCTCGTAAATTTTTATTTCAACGATTTTCGTAAAACTGGAGAGCGAGCTAATCAATCTATAGGTTTCCCCGAGTTAATCGTACGAACTTTTCTTCCGAACATAAGTTCAGTAGGCTATTTACTATATAGTGCACTTGGGTTTGGTGTACTACGATAACATGTGGTATGTCTTAATGTGTCTTCAAACCGCTCAGCTAGCTCATCGAACTGAGGATGGTAAGGAGCTGTTCGCAGATGCTGCGTTCGGAGATCAACTGAGTTTCGTTTTCTGTCACCATACAGTCAGGGGGTTCAAATCTTGGGGACACTGGCTCTTGTTTAAGCGATTTAATCGTTTTTTAATGCAGTTGCATTTTGTATATGAGTCAACAATGGCTAGATAATATTTTGAAAATTGTGGTCCTGCGTAGTCGATATTTATACGCTGCCTTGGTTGCGGCGTTTTAGGGCACTCCTGATAATCTGACATAGGCGGTTACTTTGCCGCAGATGTGCCAGTTGCAAAATTGGCCAATAAACCTAACTTATCATTGGTTGGGTATATAATTTGATACAGTATGGCATGTGATATTTTTATTTACGTAAGATTTTATAATAATGAGAATATTACATTTTTAATTGTTAAACAATTTCTTATTATAGTTATTGAACCGAATTCCATAAACTTTCGTCCAAGAAATAAAATTGTGTCCAAAATCGTTAAACGAATACTCGTATAAATTGAAGTCGAAGAACACCGGTGAAGTCAAAATAAACTATTTATAAATTTTGTTAGATGATAGGCCAGAACATAAAAATAGCAGCGAAAATCGGAGGATAACATACATACATCGTTTGGGGGGCGATTAAAACAAAATTCCAACGAGTAGCAAAACCTAAATTCTCGAAAATCAGATCGCAAGACGACCATTCGGATTTTAATATTAAGATTTCAAATAATACAATTGATAAAATGATATCATGTCGAAAAAAAAGCTTTAAAATCACTTAATCCAACTAAGAATATTGCACGATATCAAACTCGATGGCAAACAAGAATTGATTATTGCAATCAATCGACGAACTGTAATTGAACTTCGGTGTTCTCTACTGATGATCCAAATTTGGCCTATTCGAGTTTTATTAATAAACTTACCGATGAATTGAATAATAATAAACTGATCACGATTTAAGGCATGATTTAAAAATTAAACCCTTAATGAGGAAAAATTTGGGAAAGAATCAAAATAATGTGATGCTAAACATAAAGTTTTAAAACGTAAACGCCAAACTAAAATATGTACGTAATCCCATAAACCAAACAACGATTTTTAAAACTAAGTTTTTTCCCTTTGAAGACTTAAAATCTAAATGGAAGGTGGTTAATCGCATTTTGAACAATGTACCAGGCAAAAACACAATTCCATCAATTGATGTTGATAAAAATAGAATCAAAACGGATCCGTCTTCAATTGTCGATATTTTTAATGGATTTTTTATCGACGTACCTATAATATAGAAAGACAATTTATTCGCATTTGTAGTTTGTACTAGTAGGTTGTGATAGCAATACAAAAGAAATAATTCATAAATGAAACAGTTGTCCATTTTAGTTTAGGAACATGAGAAATAAACTTCGATAAAGTATCGAAAATGTGATGGTATAACATATCACCAATGGTTTGTGGGTTGAAAAATTTATTTTGTATAACTTTTATATTTTTATTTATTTTATAAATCACATAAAATAAATTTTCAAATGTATTTTATGTATTCTACATTTTGAATAAGATAATTTTCAGAATAAATTTTGAATTAAAAACTATTTCTGGGTATTTCATATAAAAATACATTAAAAAAAATTAAATACAATTCAACTCGATTTAGTACAATTTCATTTCAATTTTCAGTACAATTCAAAAAATCCATTTTCCATCACTACCTAACGATATTTTGCTTGCAAATGATGAAACCCTTTACATTTACCCTTTACGTTGCAACAAAAAATTACTAACGGCCGGGTTGTGCGCCAGTTAAATTTTTCACATCAAATCTGGATATGTACCAAGCACACATTTTACCGATAAAAATTATCAAAAAACATAAATAATAAGAGAAATTGGAGAAAGCAAAGGCTGCTAGATTTATTTTGGTTCCAAAGTGTATCAAGAAGAATTTTTTTATTTAGTTTTGTTTTTTGGTCACAAAGTAAACTCAAAGGCCTGCTACATAATCATATTTGGAATTTTATTGATTTTTTTATTCGATAATTTACGATTGGTTCCTTCCTGGGCCGACATGAATTGTAATTATCACTATTTTCGCTTCGATTCATTTTCAATAGAATAACGGTATTTTGGAAGTAAACATTGTTTTTCTTTCATGTAAATTTTTAAATTTTCATCAAAGTAGCACGGTTTTTTCGTCGAAGCAAAAATAGTGATAGTAGCAACATGTCGGCCCTGTTTTCCCAATCAGAAAAAAATTCAACGGAAACTTGATTAAATATACATATTTTACTCTATGGAAATATTTTACTCTTTTAGTTAAAAAGTTATTCAATCAAAATTTGCCATTTAAATATTTATATAGTCAAGGTACATATTTCCAAAATATGTTTAATTAAGCTTGCGTTGAGCTTTTTCTGATTGCAACACCAGATTTCATATAGAACATTTAGGCCGAAAACGGATGTGCACAATTTATGCGTGCATTCATGTAAATCTTTTGACGTTTCTTTCGGGTAATACACAAAACAATGAATAATAAGTCGTGCAGTTAGTACTAATTTAGTTTTATTTTGTTGTCAACACTGCTGATGCGCATCAAATTTAGAAGGAAGGACTTGCATAATTATGCACATCTGTTTACAGCCTTAACTGGCGCACAACTAACCGGCCGTTAGTCATTTTTATGTGCAACCGGCCATTAGTGTAGTAGAATATTCAAGTTTAAACACCACTCACTGGTAAAACATCAAAAATTCAACACAAGATCGCTGGGCATCATATCGAGATAAGTCTTATTTATTTAAATAGTACGAGCGAATCTCTTAGTTGTTTGCTATTTGGGATATAATTTGATATATTTATTTATTTACGAATTTATAAAAATAAGGATATAAGATTTTTAATTGTTAAATAATTTATATTATTTTACCAATATTTATTATAGTCATTGTTTCGAATTATTTTAAAATATATTAAATAAATTGTTAAAATTGCATATTTCCATTAATTTTGGTACAAGAAATAAAATTGTGTCGAAAAACTTCACAATGAACACTCACATAATTTTTCCCGAAAACTTTTGTCTAAGAACTTCACACCGGTATCGGTCTTACCTAATGATGTTGTAGTCTGTTGAAGTTTGGCTTTACTTATGTATGTGTATATGGATGGATGATGATGTTCCCTAAAGTTGAGAAGGTTATGCTTTCTCCATTTGCTGACAATCAAATGAACGTTAAACGCGATGATCTTGAGACTCTTCACAGATGGCAGATTAGGTTCATCAGTTAAGTTATTTGTTCACTATGTTGCCCCTTGATTTTTATTATGAATTTTAAAAAGGGTATAATTTTCTAAACTTTCTGGCGTTCATTAAAACTGTTTGGGTACATTTATATTTTGGCTTTAATCACTTATCTTTTATTTTAACTTCTGCATGGTTTGTAGGTATACTGGGCAGCTTTTGTTTGATGCTGTATGTCTCTGCAGGGTTTGTAGGTATGCTGGATTAGTTCTGTATGTCAGCATCATGTCTCGCTGTGTATTTATACAGTTTATGTAGTAGATAATCGGATATCCGCCATGTTTATGTAGATTGGAACATCTAGAATTATGTGCACTTAACAAAGTTCACAATTTGACTGTTGCACGTTAATCGTTTAACCACCAAGTGTTATCATGCCATACCATTATAGTTTAATTTAAGATGGACTTCACAATAAGCTTAAGAAGAGTTAAGAAATCAAGTTAACCCTCTAATTTGCGCCCATATTCCAGAGCTTTAAACGTATGCATATTGTTTTATTTACACAATTTCCTTTAAACAATTAAAACAAGTTTGCTTAATGCTTATAAATTTTCTGAAATGATATAAATAATAAATAAAATTTTTGTTTATTTTTGCGACGTTACAGTAAAATTTACGGCTTTAAAAATTGAACAGCTCATTTGTGTGTTGTTTTACTGTGCAATCGCAAAAAAAAAAAAAAGCTTATTGAAATTGAGTTGAAATTTAAATTTCCTTGGTAAAACTTATTGAGCAATCAGAATTTCGGGTAGCAAAGTGCTTGCTTTCTAATCAATAGAGTATCTACCCCAATGTCTTATATTATGACGTAGGTTCAAGTTCATGGAAACTAGAACATGTTATTTTGCCGGTTTTCTCAGGCTCAAATCATTTATTTTTATATGTAAGAAAGCATAAACTTTCATTATGTAAATTTCATGAATTAAGCATAAATTTAAATTTATAAAAAAGGTTATTAAAAGTTAGAGCAGGGTTAGTTAATAGTAAAACGGAGGGTCCGTTTACAATTTGAGTTATTCAAATAACTAGGTTAGTGAATCAAGTACTTTGACTTTGATATTGCTAATAATAATAATTTACATAGGGAATGTTTGTTTCCTTTTAGTGGTGGAAAAATAAAAAATGGACCACTACCGCTATAAAATAGTTTTGTTGATAGAAGAACATAATTAAATTTATTTATGATGATAATAAACAAAAAAGTTTATCTTAGGGTTAAAATAACAAGCAAAGGGTATGGTTATATAACAACCACATATTGTGTTGTAATTTTGAAATATGAAGATTCAGTGAAGAAAATGATGACAAGGAAGAATAATATAAATAAATTAAGGCAACGAAAGCTTAACATTATTTTTTTGTCAAACAGACTGCTTCATCGAAACAATATTCTTTATCTGAGTGGGTACCAACTCGCTTTTTACTATTAATCAAATCATTATTTCCTTTTCGACAATACAACCATCTTAAAGCTTTTTTGTTTTTAGTAAACAAATCGAGCTGAAGAATTACGCAGATATTCGCCCGCTTAGATACATAGGTTTCAATCATTTTGCAATTGTTAATCAAAATCTTAAATCAAAATAATGATTCACGTAGATTAATATGTATCGCCGAGGACCAAAAAACTTGATAAATGTGTCTGCAAAAAAAAAAAATTGACAAAATAATCTTCTGCTAGGGATAAAAAAACAATAAAAATCATCTTGCTTTTCTACTCGTTCAACATCACCAATACTATATTATTTAATCTAGACAGTGTGACACTAATACAGATAGTACGTACATGTTCACATACCAACAATAAAAACAACTAACAATTATTATTTCTAACATAAATAATGATATCCTCCAGCTAATAGCGATTAGTATCTAAATCGCCTACAATAAATTTTCTATATCTGCTCTTGTATAAAATGTCTGTGTCACTTTTTATAATTTACCATAGCAAACCTTAATTATCATATTAAAGTAGGACTGGATAAAAAAAGGTTAAATTTCTATTAAATTAAATTTAGTATGTCAATAATGATGGTGGGTACTTGGGTAGAAAGAAGCGCGTGTCGCTAATAATAAAAACTTAACGACAAACAGATACAATCCTCGAGATATGATCACTATTTAGTGCATTGTAAATAATTAATTTGTAAAGTGAAATTGCCTTACCGGCAGACTCGTTCAATATTAGTTTTCAACCTTAATTTAATAAATGGGATTGGCAATTGGTAGCGGAAAAACGGCTAGAATTGTTTATGACTCAAGGTCATGCTTAGGTTACTTTCAAGTTTAAATTGAAATATACCATACCAATATTGATTTACTGATTGTTGCTTATCACGAGATAAGATTAGCAAAGAAATACGAAAAAGTTACGTAGAATTTTATGGAAAACCTATACAGAAATATCCATTATTGAAAAACGAATTCTTCTCCAAATATTTTTAGTTAAATATTAATTTATTTATGCTTCAGGAGAATAACACAATAAATGTATTAAAATTTAATAATTTAGTACAAATAAAATTGGATGTATAAGAAACAACCAA
Organism: Nephrotoma flavescens; assembly: GCA_932526605.1. Taxonomy (NCBI): domain Eukaryota; kingdom Metazoa; phylum Arthropoda; class Insecta; order Diptera; family Tipulidae; genus Nephrotoma; species Nephrotoma flavescens. The sequence goes on from OW052221.1 coordinate 106,313,815, forward strand.
CAACAACATTTTGAAATAAACTTAAATAATTCTATATACTTTTAAAAGAGAAATTGTTTTTCCTCTAAAAATAATATTTTGAAAAATAGTACATTTAAAACTTACTAAAACTAATTACAAACTCCATTTTTTCTCTCAAATACACCACTCTCGATTTCTAACATTCCGGACTTTTGGTAACACTCTTGTACAATCAAAAAATAATACCTCTGTTCAAATTTATTTAAATCTTCTAATTTTGTGTCGTTTCTTGATAAACTTTTCAACATCATTGCAAAAATTTAGAAGATCTCATTGAACTTGCCACTTTTGGTATACAGATTTTTACCAAATGTCGAAAACATCTCCCAATTAATGGAATAAGTCAAGTATGAAGTTTTATTCCAATTAGTCAATCCGACTGGACTGTAGAGATGCCGAATTTTAGTGACATATTTTTTTTATCAAACCCCGTATTTTCCAGTAAAATTAAAAAAAAAATGAATTTAATAAATTTTGTTTGAAATTTAATTTTTGATTTGATCTTTTGTTTTCTGTGATCTCCAAATTTATGGAGAAAGCTTAAGTATGACAGCCCGATAAATCAATCTGTATATGGGCTGAACAGGGTTCGAAATTTTGCAGAAAAAGTTTTTTCTACTATTATTGTAATTTTAATTTAAAATCTTTTAGTTTCTACTCGTTTTTCTCATAAATGATGTTCGTTTCAAAATATTTGCCAAAAAACCAATCACTTTTCTGGAAGTTGTCACTTCCCGTGGGCCGATTTCGAACAAACTTCGCTGGGACATCACAATTTATGATAAAAGCTCAAGTATGAAGTTTCATCCCGATCATTAAATCATGCTTTTTTGGAAAATTTCAAATTGTCAGCCAAAAATCACTGGGATCTCACATTTAATGAAAAAAGTTTAAGTACACATATATGGAGTTTTCCAACTGAGCTGCATTGAACACATACATTTAGTCTACACGCACACACAGATTTTTTAAAACCATTTTTTTACTTCAGCGATATAGTGAAAGGTAAACGTGCTCGAGGTCGAACATTTTCATGATTACTTTTCTTTATTTTTCAAGGAAAAAGGTACATAAAGCTAAAAGATTTTTGATAATGAAAACGTACCATCCGTTGCTTGAAAACTTTATCAAGTATTTTTTAATCAATCTAAAATCAGGTGGTTGGACTAAAAATATTGGTTTTTAATTTATATTCCACGTTCACCAAAATAAGGCTTAAACCAATTTATTTTGGATGAAAAAATGCGATTGTCTCTTAATTTAGAAGCAATTGCTGTAATTTTGGGTACTAACAGCCGACGATAAACGTTATCGGTGGTGAAGTAAAGAGGGGTTGATGTATCGACTCAAACCGTCGTGACATTGATTGACACCTGAATCGCTGAATCAATCAGTCGTTCTCGTTTGATATCGACTAGAAAGTGAATTTTTCGAGAAAGTAAGCGCTGATAATCTGACGATTCACCTCATCTAAAGTAAACATTCATTTTAGAACTAATTTGACTTGCAACAATTTCGTGTCATAGTTCGTTTCGTGGCTTTGGGATCACTATATTTTGTGATTTTAAAATCGACCACTCAGATCAGGTGATTTATGTTATCATGTATATGAAGTCCTCAGTTTTATTGTACATTGTGTTGTTCGTTGCTGGCGTGACCGTGCGACTTATGCCCGGTTTCACATAAAAATGACTATCGGCCGGTTAGTTATGCGCCTAGATAATGCTGGAATCAGACGCGCGGAAAAACGCTTGCGTTTAAATTAGAATATACTACTTTAAATGAAACGACATACATGCCGCAAGTTGTCTCTATTTCTAAGAAAAACGCACCGTTGCAGTATGGGCAACACAAAAAAAAATAAAAATTGTGAATTAATTCTAATTTCACGCCGGTATTTAATTTTTTTTAACAGAAACACATAATAAAACATGGAGGAAAAAATAATTGAATTTATTCGTAGAAATGAATTTATTTAAAATAAAAAGCATAAATGTTATAAAAATACATATTTAAGGGATAAAACATTCTAAGTTGATCTTGGTCATTGTTTTTAATTATAAAAATAGAATTGAAAAAATCCGTGCATTTCTCTTTCATTTTCTGTGTAAATTTCCCTAGTCTAAATCCGTCTATTTGATTTTCTTTGCTGATTTTATATAATTTTTATCAATTTCTTGAAAGATAAAAAGCACAGATAAAACAATATTATTTTATTTAAATTTAATTAGATTCATTTTAATGAGATTTTTTAACACTGATAAATCAACTACACCACAACCCGATATTTATAAATCACAATATAGTGTCCAAAAAATATTAACCGAAATGTCAAAATAAAACAGAAACATAAAAAACTTGCGTGGAAATAAACGTTTTATATTAAATATAAACCCCGCCAGGGGTGGGATTGTGTAACATCACTTTTTTCGATACTATCGAGATTGACATCTTTTTCATCACAAAAACATTGAACTTTTTTCATTTTTCAATTTTGTTTTATTGCGATCTCATCGATCTCGAATAGTCGCATAGAAAATTATGCCTCTTTCTCTGTTTCTATCATCTATTTGTTTTATACGAGGTACTTTATCGAAAAAAGAAATAGAGACAAGCAACAAAAAAATAATTGAAAAGCGAAACAGAATTTGTTCTGTTACAAAATCCCAGTTTTCGCAATCAGAAAAAACTCAATGCAAACTTGATTAAATGTATTTTATTCCATGGAAATATTTAGCTTGCACCTAAATGTTTAAATAGCCAATTTTGATTGGATAACTGTTTAACTAATCGATAAATATTTCCATGGAATAAAATATATTTAATCAAGTTTGCATTGAGTTTTTTTCTGATTGCAAAAACAGATTCCACATAAAATATTTAAATGGCGCACAAATAATCGGCCGGTAGTCATTTTTCTGTGTAACTGGGTATTAGTCTAATTTTATAATATTTTTGACGGATGATGATGCGCTGTTTTTACAGGGTGTGCGAGATCAAGTTCGTGATGTTTGCGTGGTAACGCCAATGCCCATCATTGTGTTTCTTATGTGTTTGTAATCCTGAAAACACCACAACGTTAAGAGTGTCGGCCCATATTTCGCAAACGTACAGAAGGGTTGAGTTGGTGACGGACACTACTAGTACGCGATGCGTTTACTAGCCGTATGGTTTCTAAAATTTGTAATCAGTCTACTTAGTGCGAATGTGGCTGTATTTGCTTTTCGAACGAGTGTTCTATCTGCTCTCAGCGTGTCATTTTTATGTCAAGATGTGACCTATGTAGTTCCTCGTTATTAACTAGGAACGTTACTTCGGTATTTATTTGAGACCTAGTAAGTAGAACCAGTACCATAATCCGTAATAGGTAGCTAGACACATGAAACACATGTGTTAAGGGCGAGAGTGTGTTTGTCCAGCTCGCAGAGTTGAATTAATTCTTCGCATCCAGAGAGGCACGTTCCACTATGTTCTTCTTGAGAAATGGTTTCCTTGTTGGGCCTTACGAAAAAATATGTAGGCGCTCAAATAATTTTCTAATATAGTATACGATTGATCATAATAACTTGCACTGAGTGTAAAAAGGGTACCCTTTTTATATCAAAAATGTTCGACTGATCAAAAAAAAATTGTACTGACAACTTAATTTTATTACATCGAGTAACTTTTGCTACACTAGGGTTTTTGGTAGAGTAAAGTCGTGTACATGACATCGGAAATAAATAGTTTCATACTCGCTAGCGAACTCAAAAATCAATAAAATTACGTGAAATGCTGTATACCACGCCTACTAGTTCCGAACACGAGTTGAAATTGTTTTAACTTTGTTATTGTTTTAATACATTTTGTTTGATACCATGGTATTTTTCCTATCTAACTTCCGATGTCATGAACGCACTATAAAGCTCAAAACAGAACAAGAGCGAAGGCGACGAGCAAAATCGCCTGTCATATTACAAAACACAGAAAACATGTAATACAAATACAACCATCAACCTAGGCGACGGCGATTTTTTCGTTAAAATAAATTTAGAGCTATTTTTATTTTTACCGCCGACGAAGCAATGCTGCGAACTGTTTTTATATATGTTCATATATGTTGGTAACACCCCAACTTCATATGCCAAAAACAAACAATTCTTATAATTTTAAAATTTTTATTATCCGAGTGTGCTTACTTTTAGAATCCATTTTGACATAAATAAAATATGTCGTCGTTATGTCATTTGTGATTGTTTTTTTATCGCCATACGCTGACGCTCTTGTTCGCGATATTTTTTATTTATTCGTCGACGCTCGTCGTTATCGCTCTTGTTCTGTTTCGAGCTTAACCCCTCTTTTTACACACACCAACAACTGTATTATCATATACTTTTTACGCTATTTGCCGTAGGCACTTGGCGAAACACACTTATACTTAATAAACACATTTTTATTAATCACTTGTTTTTGTTTCGCAGAATATTTTTCAAAAAGTTTAAAAAATCACTCGATCGATTTCGACTTGTTAGGTCATCATCAGGAGTATCTACTGGAGTAGATACTCCTGATGATGACCTAACAAGTCGAAATCGATCGAGTGATTTTTTAAACTTTTTGAAAAATATTCTGCGAAACAAAAACAAGTGATTAATAAAAATGTGTTTATTAAGTAACTGTATTATCATTGTGTTGTCATTTTGGATTTGACGATTGTCATTTGTGATTTTCTTTGGTGTTAAGACACACATGGTATTAAATTAAATAATTTTGTATTTGAAACTACACATAAAAGTTTTTATTTTTTGGAAAATGGACGAAATTATAAAAAAAGTTTGCTTTCATCGTCGTCATCATCGTTTTCGTCCGATAATCCATCGTCTTCATCTTCATCTTCAGATTTCGAAGAATTCATGGAGTCTCAGCAAAATTTATCTTGTCTTGAGAAAAGGCATCGTGTCAACAACTGCCTCTCCGATGTTGTTCATAAATATTCAGATATTAAAGTAAATTATAAAATTTAAATTTATTAATATGTACAAACTTAAATACATAGGTACTCAAATTTATCTTGTTACAGTTTCGTCAAAATTTTCGAGTCTCAAGACAAACCGCTCAAAAATTAATAGAACAACTTCAAAGTTCTAAATACTTTAAAACCAAAAAGTGTGGCGGCAGAAAAGACGTGTCTGCTGAACTTCAAGTTTTGGCCTTCTTGTGGTAATGCAAAAAGACATTTTATTCTTATTGAATTACTTAATCCTTTTTTGTTAAAGATTTGCTGGAAACAAGGAGACGTACCGTGGAGTGTCAAATCTTTTTAACATGTCCATTTCAACGGCTCATAGCTATCTAGGCCATTTTATTGATTTTTTATTTCATATATCACTGACTCAAATAAAATTTCCTGTTACAGAGGAAAAAAATTCAGGCCCAAGAATTTTCTATGTTATACATTTTACTTTCCAGTTAGCAGGCATTCATAACACTATTGGATGTATCGATGGTTGCTATATTTGCATCCATAAACCATCGAATAAAGTTAGGTCAACATATACCTATTAATCGTCATGGATTAATATCTATGACGCTCCAAGCTATCTGTGATGCAGACAAAAAATTTTGGGATGTTTGTGTGGGATCGCCCAGTAAGATTCACGATGCAAGAATCTTTGATTTATCTTATATATCAAAAGATCTCCCGACGATATGCGGTGAAAAATACCAAATTTTAGGCGATGCTGTTTATCCCATAAGGAAATTTTTACTTACTCCATACAAGGATTATGGAACATTAAGCAGAAAACAAAAAATTTACAGTAAGAAACATTGCCAAACGCGCGTGAAGATAGAAACTGCGTTTGGGTTACTAAAACGGTTCAGGCAATTAAGAAGGTTGGATTTCATGGATGTTGTCAAAATGTGTAAGTTCATTTTGGGTTGCTGCGTCCTTTATAATATATGTATCGATGCATTAGATTTATGAGACATCGAGGAAGCCGCTATACCTGGAGGAACAGAAGAACCAACATTTTTTGAAAATTTAAGTTCCGAAGCGGCTTCCAATGTTGTCCTTAAACATCTAGAAGAATTAAAAAGAAATTAAATTATAGTTATATAATATTATATTTAAGTTCATTTTAAATATACATAAAATCATATTTTATTAATTCATTTTTTGTTAAATAATAAATAAAAACCAAATCAATTTAATTTTTTTAGATTTCCTTTATTCGGAACATGTCCAGTTTATCCTGGCGTTTTTTCACCTATTTGTTGTTTCACCTCTAATTTTTTAACGACTTCCTTTTGCCTCACATAGGGTCTACACTATGCAAATTCACTAATATTTAGAATTTTATATAAATTTTACCACTATCAGGAGGCTATTTCACGATAAATTATCATATCAACATTTACATAATACGAAATGTCATCCTTTTGAGGTTATGTTTGATCATTATAAATTTAATTTTCAGAGTGAAGACACACATTTTTGTAATAGTATATTTATTTAACTCTGTATTCTGTGTTAATATATCGAAATTCGGGATTTTCGTAGTTGTGTTAATTTTGTTGTGTACGTCTGTCTATTATTTTTTCACAAATCGACACACGAATTTAACACAGATTGATGTCTTCACCCTTTAAATTAAATTGTTAATGATGAAACATTATCTCAAAATGATGACATTTCGGAATAATTTCATGATAATTTATTGTGAAATCGCCTCCTGATAATTTGCTGAGTGTCAAAATTTATATAAAATACTAACACATACATTGATACCCTGACTCTAGGCCACCTCCGAACAATACCTACCAAATTTTTCTTGAACGGTGAGTTTCTTTCTTTTTTGTACAATCGGTACGTCCTGAGTATTTGTATTCTCACTATCTGGTAAGGAGATCCTGGTGTTCGAGGCCTCGCTAAATTCTCCAATGTTTAGTGAAGTTTCCTTTATGAATGATGGTTCGTTATTTTTCCGTCTTATTTTACCCGGCATATACAGTAATTCGGGCTCTAATGAATCGTACAACGCTACAATTTTTTGCATCGTATTCGGGGTCTACTCGGACGGCCCCACTCGTGTTGGTTGAGTCTATAACATTACGCGTTCTTCGCATCACGCATTTATAGCGGTTTTGAACCTGCGAACCGGTAACTGCAATACAAAATTTTTTGGATATGACGTCAGCCATTAAAGTTCAATATATGACGTCGAATTTTAAATTTTTTGAATGGGCCGACGGAGTCGTTTAATTCGGTGTATTAGTTCAATATATAATTTATTTCTCCTCCGGACCATTTTTGGGAATTCGATCATCTACGAACATAAATAAACTTAATAAAAAAATTATTATTTACTGGTTTTTCAAATTTACCTGGATATGCGTTATCGTTGTAGCTTATACTATTTAGCTGAAGGGTTTTGGTTGCGGCTGAAGTAGGTATTCCGGTTTAATTCAACACAAACTTGGTGTTTTGCTGTAATGTAAAAAATGGGTTGTAGTAAGGTACTATGTATTTATAATTTTTTTACTACTTACTATTTAGATGTTGCAACACAACATTATTTTCCACCATCATCGCGGTCCCTGACTCATCGACCACCACCTTATTTAGATTTAAATCGACTTCAATATCCATATTTGAAATTATGTACGTTATGCTCAACAGCTAACACACACAGGCAGATAAATGAGGGTAAAAAAGATTTTTCTTCGATTGACGCAAAAAATCAGTGTACTATGTTAGTGAGGGGTAAAAAATCAATGGAAAATACCATAACTGTATCCAATATGAATACGAGTTACCCATTTTTTTGTTTATTAATACCAGGCGCTCGTTTTCCAGGCTTTTGGGTAAACTCCTTCTTTAAGGCATGGGTTGCACCGTCTTTAACTTACTTCTGGGTGGTATCGTCGCATCGGCAGGAATCATGCCTCCTGCTTGTTGTTTTTTTTTGTTTTGAAGCGAATATGCGTATCCGTTTCTTGCGGACCCCTGTCGTATTGCCTCATCGCATCTTCGAATATTTGAATAAATTAAAGATAACATTTACATAATAATACTAACTAAATACATACATAATTTTTATGGTTTTAATTTATTTAAAATTTAATTGATACTACATACTCTTTTAAAATTATGAAAACTACCAAATACACTGAATCACAATCAGCAATTTAATTAAATTTATTTTATTATTTTTAGTTAGTTCATTTAAATAAGAATATACGAGTAATTTTAAAAGAGGTAGACAATTAAGACATCTTATCTTAAATTGGATGATTTATTTGTTACTGCTAGGATTTCAAAAAGCAAAAGATGCAAATTAGATTATTAAAGATTTTTTAAGAGAACTATTTTAAAATAAGGATAATGAAAAAAAACTATTTCTTATTTTTAGAAAATATTATTCCTTAAAGTTAATTTAGTGCATCACAAAATTCTTATTTTTTAATATTGTAATGAAAATGTGATATACAATAGAAATCCTGTTTACCTACGTAAACTAGTAATCGAGAGGTCAACATACTTATCTGTTTTAAATTCGAATGGCCCCAATCAGTAGTGATTTAGTTTTATGTAGTAGTCATACGGGTATTTAGATTTTTTTTTTTTTTGAAAATAACAACATTTATCCTCATAATACAATGTTTAATTATATGGAAATATATAAAATTACTTATATCTCACAGCATGCGACAGTTTTTATGGTATGGTAACAGTGGCATGTGGCTATGAACGAACAAGTAGCGATGTATTATTTATGAATCTTTTAGAGATGAGATTTAGTTGTCATCTTAGTACTTCTTAATACTAATTTTAATGATAGAAATATAAAATTTGCTTAGAATTGTTTGTAATGTACTTAAAATCAAGTGTAGAAAACATGTAAAGCCATAACTTAGCACACATGCGTATAAACTAGATATGTACGTATATACAATATATAATCGTACATATGAACAAAATAACATTATGAATCGGCTTTAAAGGGTGTGGTAATAATATAAGTTATGATGGTAATAAATATTTTGATACGAACATTATTTACTTGCTGTAGGCCCTATATCACAAATCATTTTCAACTATGGCACAATTCTTCTTTTCTCTCTAGATGATTTCACGAAACTCGACCTTTGCATTGGAAACATAGACCCAATAAAGGTTATTTCCAAATACATCAAATTCAGGTTTCAAAATTTTAGCGTGTGCTCATCATAGAGTTTCAGATAAAAGTTTTTCGACAAAATTAATCTTAAAACTTAAAACAATAGACTTCCATTGAAAAGCCCTGTGCAAAAATTTCTATTCAATGATAAATGACAATGAATTGTCGTAATTTCACATTTTATTGGACTTCTGAAAAAAATTCCTAGAAAAAAATATCTGAAAAATTTAGTTTGTGCAAAATACAAACAAAATTGATAATTCTCATTAAACCGGAATTCATTTCCTGTGTTCAAATTTTGGTCGTAAAATAAAATATGAGAATAAAATAACCGCAACCTCATAGTACTGGTATTTTTGTGTGTTTGTGCACAATTTGTTTTACTTTTTTTGACATTTAAAAGCGGCATTATTATTTCAAGTTGTGATTTTGAGCTGTGCGTACAATTTTGTTTTAATTAAATTTTAGTGAGTTGAATAAACAACAAAATATTAACTAAAATAAAAATTATCTCAAGTGTTTTAAAATGCAAGGAATTTTTCAATTACAAAAGAAAAGTGATAACACGGCGGTATAACGAATACATAAGGGATACCATGGACCCATTTAATATATCTGACCGATGGTAAGCTGTATGTATCTAATTTAATTACGATGTTGTCAAATGTTACAAACTACCGTATTCGAAAAACATATAAAATCAAAATATTTAAATTTATAAGGTTTTATTCGTTTTTACAGTTTCATTGATGTTTATCGATTTCCCAAAAATTTGGTTCATACATTGATAAATGACATCAAACCATTTATCGATGGGAATGATAACTCTCTAAAAATCCCAATACATTTGGAAGTGTTGGCCAGCCTAAACTTTTTTGTCAGCGGAAGCCATCTGTTGCACGTTGTGCTTGTCTTATGCGATTCAATTTTTTTAATTGATTTTTTAAATTTTGCCATGTCTGAAATAAAATATTATTAATCATAATTGATTGATAAATTGTAAAATATATCCGCACCCGTTTCCATTGCCCCACCGAACGTCAATTTATCGGTACCACATTATTTAAATTGCTGGCGATCGTATTTTGCAAGTCTGATTTTCTTTTGTTCGCATTAAACCCACCGAAACTAAATAGATCATTAAAATGCTCTTCTATAAAATCAATCAGCATATTTTTCATGGCAGTGAAGTATGTCCCAAATAACAAAAATAAACATGTATTAGTATATACACTGTTAAAAATTTCTTATAAGAATTTTGAGTGAAAAATAGAAAAAAAAACTCAAAAAAATTATATTACATTCTCCATAATACCCCGGAAAATCATTTCCATTTGTAAGTAGTTTGCAGAAGATAATATTACAATATATCTAAATGCCGGGTATACAAAATTTGTGTACAAAGCCACCATATTGAAATTACACAATTAGTTTGTCGGAAAATTTCACTATGTCCAAATGTTAACTTGAGGTTGACACAATCAAATAAATCAAGAGCCATTTCTATATCTAGGAGGGATAGGTGTCATTTTTCGCTCTCGCAAATGTAATCGATTTTATTGATTTGAGTAGTTTTAATTTGGATAAATTCTGAATATCGTAGAGTTTGTCGGGAAATTTCACTTTGTCCAAATGTTAGCTTCAGGGTGACACAGTCAAATAAATTTAGAGCCGTTTCCATATCTAGAGGATATAAGTGTTATTTTTCGGTCTCGCAAATCTAATCGATCTTATTGGTTTGAGTAGTTTTAAATTAGATAAATTTTCAATATCGTAGAGTTTGTCGGAAAATTTCACTATGTGCAAATGTTAGCTTCATGTTGATACAGTCAAATAAATCAAGAGTCATTCTCATATCTAGGGCATAGGTATGCTTTTTAGATCTCGTAATTGGAGTCGATTTTACTGGTATGAATATTTTTGTTTATATATTTATATAAACAAAAATATTCATACCAGTAAAATCGACTCGAATTACGAGATCTAAATTACGTGATTTACAACCAAAGCTTACATTACTGGAGGAACCAGTATATCTGAAAGGTATAATAAATTATCATCACCCAGCAATATCAGGAGCGATTGGACACTACACGGCTTTTATTAAAAGACCAAATGAAGTTTGGGAGTGCCATGATGACCTCAGAAACATTCCTACTCAAGTAAAACCTGATTTTTGCATTAACCCCTCAGTTTTAGTTTATATGAAAAATTAATCCTAACGTAATTTTAGCTTGTTATATAACCAACCGAATTTTAGCTGCTCCATAACTACTATATTATTTTGATGATAACTACATTAGCTTTATTTGAGTTTTCTTTTATGAATTACAATACCTACATATTTTACAAATTAATTTCATAAAATTTCACACCCATCCATTAGCTGCAGTAGTTTTCTTCATTAACTTTTATTTCACTTTTTATTTTTTTTGCGGGGAGGGGGGTAAGGGGCGTCGGTCTTGATGGTTTATATACCAGCCCAAATGTCAACCTCACCTGCACGTGGTACCTCCTGCAAATCAACCAACGAGGCTCTGGCGACCGACGAACGGCGGGATAACCAAACACTGAGAACCTAGTAAATGATTTTATCTCTATTGAACCACTACACATTGCAATAGTTAGGTTTACAACATCTGGAATAACCTTTTCTTAAAGCAATGAAGTTACAGCAAAAAAGAAGTTTACAAAAGGGGAACTCAAACTGCTCGGTTGGCTAAACCACCCTCTAACAATTCCGGGTCAAACGATGCTTTGTTGAGACAACCCTGCCCATTCGTTATCTAAATTTATCAAAACAAAACTGCTTAAACCAATAAAATAATTTTGATGAAGGAACTCGAACTGGATAATCCTGCTCTCAATTTGGATACGGCTGGTGTCTGTTATCTTAACTGTATCATTTCAAAGTACTGGAATTTTTCGACAAACTGAACGACAATTAGAATTTATCTCGAAATTGATTTGATTTGCGAGAACGAAGAATGACACCTTTCCCCTAGATATGGAAATGGCACTTGATTTATTTGATTGTGCTAGCCTAAAGCTAACATTTGGACATAGTGAAATTTTCCGACAAACTCTAGGATATCCAGAATTTATCTAAATTAAAACTACTCAAACCAATAAGATCGATTAGAGTTGCGAGAACGAAAAATGACACCTTTCCCCTAGATATGGAAATGGCTCTTGATTTATTTGATTGTGCTAGCCTAAAGCTAACATTCGGACATAGTGAAATTTTCCGACAAACTCTAGGATATCCAGAATTTATCTAAATTAAAACCACTCAAACCAATAAGATCGATTAGAGTTGCGAGAACGAAAAATGACACCTTTCCCCTAGATATGGAAACGGCTCTAAATTTATTTGACTGTGTCACCCTGAAGCTAACATTTGGACATAGTGAAATTTTCCGACAAACTCTAGGATATCCAGAATTTATCTAAATTAAAACTACTCAAACCAGTAAGATCGACTAGAGTTGCGAGATCGAAAAATGACACCTTTCCCCTAGATATGGAAATGGCACTTGATTTATTTGATTGTGCTAACCTAGAGCTAACATTTAGACATAGTGAAATTTTCCGACAAACTCTAGGATATCCAGGATTTATCTAAATTAAAACTACTCAAACCAATAAGATCGATTAGAGGTGCGAGAACGAAAAGTGAGACCTTTCCCCTAGATATGGAAATGGCTCTTGATTTATTTGATTGTGCTAACCTAAAGCTAACATTTGGACACAGTGAAATTTTCCGACAAACTCTGTGATATCCAGAATTTATCTAAACTAAAATACTCAAACTATAAAAATCGATTTCAATTACGAGATCTAAAATATTATCACTACTACCGTTTGGAAAGCTACCTTGACTGTTATCCTAAGGCTATCGTTTCATCGTAATTGACTTTTCCGACAGATGAATTATTTTCTAAAATATTTTGATCAATGAAATCCACCCACATCAGCTCCTGTTCTGAGTTATACTTTGTATTCTTACAAGAATTCATTTTGTTTTCTTTTTCATGTTTCTTTTTTAGTTAATTTAAAAAAAAATCTATATATTAAATAATGTTTAGTTAATTAATTTATTGACCTCAATTAAATGATAATGTGTTTTATTTTGTTTTCCCAAGATTATTATTTACTATTTCTCTTGCTACCATTTTTGAAAAATAAATCGAATACGAAAAAAATGTCTCGCCTTTTTTCATCTCTTTCTATTATAATATAGTTATTTCGCAAAAATTTCAATTTAACAGTGTAATTACTAATACATGTTCCGCATTTAAAATTTCTTATTGGATTTGTATATGTACACGGGATTTTTTTTTGGGACAAACTTCACAACCGTTATTTTTCTGCGTTTTTTTCCGTATCTATAAAAATAATTTATAAAATTAGCTGTTATTATTGCAACTGTATATTAACATAATTTTCTTTAATTACTTACCATTTTATTAATCATAATTTTATTATAATTAAAAAAATTTTTTAAAATATTTTCTATTAATATTATTTATTTCAATTTTTTTGACGCCTTGTAATGGCCGTCAAATAACATTTCCACTACTAAATGATCAGGGAGAAGGATCATAAATGAGAAAGAAAACAAACATAAGCATCAAAAACTGAACCGGTTTGACCCGATTCAATAATTTTTGATGCTTATTGACAGCTAAAATATACTTATACTCAGGAAAAAATCCCACAACACAACAATAAATTTTACTATTTTATACCTCGTATGTATATAAAAATCTCAATTCTCATATTTTATTTTAAGATCAAAATTTATAGCCTGGCGGATTGATATTGGCATTTTCGGTTGACATCGAGCCAAAGAAACGTGTTACGATAAGTGTATGTAACATAAGCACAAAATGTAACTTGGCTCTATAAATGTAAATTTTCTTCTATAACTTTACAGTACCAAATTTGATGACGTAAAGTTGCACATCGACATTTCGAGAGTGAATAACTGGCAAAAATTGTAATTTTTTGAAACGGGTTTCACATATTTATGTTATTAGCATACCCGTTGAAGCTGTTGCCAGTTGTATTTGAGAATTTTTTATAAATTTGTTTAAAATTTCTTGCTTTTCTTGTATGCCTTTAGCCGTAGTCGGGATTTTATCAAAAATAATGTTCAGAAACTGTATTTTTAAACGCGGCTAAAATCACGAGTTAATTCGCAAATTTATTGTTATTTTTAAAGGCAACAAAAAGTACAACTTTTCGAAAACGAGAATACAACATAACAAAAAATAAATCAATTATCTGTGAAAACAAAACCAACTACAGTAGAATTCGTTTATAAGAAACCCTGCTTATAATGAACAAACGGATAATACGAACGATTTTTGTAGTCCCTTCAATTTACATAAGCAATTTTTCTTCTTTCCACTACATATAATGAACTTCGTTTATAAACTTATAATGAACGACAAATTTTTCCTACGAGTGTTTATATAATGCAAACATCTACTGTTATAATGACCGAATATTTCGAATCGAAATCGAAAAAAGTCGAATCGAAAAAGTGAAAGTTCTATCATTTTTGCTTTTCGAAAATGATACAACATACCGCCATTCGACTTTTTTCGAATTTCGATTCGAAGTGATGGTACAACATACCGCCCCTGCTGATTTGTTCCTTTTTTTTAAATTATATTTGTTTCTATTCATTCAAATACATACATAATTATGAGTATTATTGTTTTTTATTGTAATATGTGTAATCTTAGGAATATACCAATGCACCTAGAAGACAAGGCAATACTGCTTGTTACGTCATCAAGTTTATGTCTAAATAAATACATAACATTTAAGGGTTTAACGAAATGTTTAATGCATATTTTGATAATAATATAATATGTAAATTTTTTTTTACCAAATATAAAAAACTCGGATCATTTATTTGACTTTAATGCCATACCAAAGATTGAAATCGTCGACATAAAATGACGTCATATAGCAAAATTTTTAAAGCAATGAGGCCATTAGAATCTAGGTGCACTGAATATACACACATGATAGTCAAAAAAAATTAATAGAAATTTGAAACTTGTCGGTATTTTGTGATGTATGTGTATGTGTTTTTTTAATTTTTGTAAACTCGTGCAAAAGATGTACCTTTAAATGGAATAATTTTAAAAGAAAAAGCTGTACACTTTGCTGAAAAACTAAACGTCAATGAAATGATTTCAAACCAAATGGTGGCTGGCTCGGTTTGGTTTTCAAAGACATTGTAGGAGAAAAAGGTGCTGTATCGGCGGACGTTTGCACCGACTGGATGCCAGAAAAATTGCCCCGTATTATTGATGGGTACAGGAAATAAAATGTTTTCAACCTGGATGAAACAGGTCTGTTTTATAAGTTACTTCCTAACAAAACAATAGAATTTAAAAATAATTCTTGCTCAGGTGGAAAACTATGCAAAGATCGAGTTACTGTTTTGGTTAGTAGTAATTCTGATGGGACCGAGCAGCTACCTCTGTTGATCATAGGTAAAAGCGCGAAACCACGGTGTTTAAAAATATAAGACGATATGAAAATAATCGGAAGGCTTGGATGACATCTAAATGTGTCATTCTAAATGATCGGAAGAATATTTAAAAGCGCTGGACAAAAATACGTAACCGAAGCGCGTAATGTTTTATTCATAGCAGATAACTGTCTATCACGCGCAAATTTACGCGCTTTTAACACCCCTATTCCACTAGTCACATCACTTCAAGTGACGTGACTACTCATATTCCTGGTTAATAGATCATTAAATCGAAACTAACAAAATAATTGTTCAATAAAAACGATCTGGCTGTTTTTTAAATCTTAGTACGCTGCTTTATAAATATTTCCTTGCGACTGCTATCACTCCAAATGACAATTTCTATCACTTGAAATTTTGACGTGACAAATAAATGAAAAAAATTTCAAACTAATGAAGCCAACTAAGATTTAAAAAAATTTTATTGAGAGTTTTGCACAAAATTATTTAGAAAATTTTGATTTTAAAATCTAGTAACCTGGAAGATCCATAGTCACGTCGCATGAAGTGATACGTCTAAGGGTATTGAGCTGTAAGTTGATGTTCTTGCCGCCAAATACGACCGCAATCTAACAGCCTATGGACCAAGGGAATATTAAAATATTAAAAGGTTATTATTGCGAATTTGTTGTTCGAAAACTAATATCCTTTTTGAAAAATGAACAAGACATTTTGCTGACAAACGTTAAAATAAATCTTTTAGAAGCACCTATTTTATACTAGTTTTATGTAATAATGTTACATACATTAAATACTTACTATATATGTGTATATTATGTAATTAAAATAATGAATTGAAATTTGAATTATTTATGTATTTTGAAAAGGATGGAAAATAAAAGTTGTTTATTTTTAGAAATTTTTGATCAATTGGTGTAAACACTCGTACATTCCTATTATGCATATACCTCGAAATGCTTTTGAAATGCTCCAAAAATATACGGTCCGCCAAAAATATACGGTTATAATTAACAGCGTTCATTATAACCAAATATTTGGTTAAAATGAACATACGTTTATAATGAACAAAAATATTTGTCCTGTGGCCGTTTATTATAAGCGAATTCTACATGTATTTAGATTCAATTATGTTTTTTATAGAAATACAAGTAGCATTTTTGGGGAAGTACCTACTAAGAAATTAGAAAAAAAAAATAAAACTGAGCCGTTTAAGCGAGGACGAAAAAATATTCTATAAAAAATAATTACAAAATATTAATCTGTAGTAGAAAATAAAAAATCAGATTTTACGTCAGACAAAGAAAAAAATGACTGTTGGGTCACAATATGCCGCGAATATAATGCGGAAAGCATTACAGGAGACAAAACTTGGGACTAAGAAAATAGAAGGGTTAAGTATTGGGAATTCATCCATTATTGATATATGTATGTATTGCCTTATAGATTCCAGATTAACTGTTTTTGGACTCAGATTTCGTTTGGTCACTTTTTTTTAATTTTGATAAATAAAAATATTTGTATCAGTTTAGCGATGGCAAGGACAAGTGACAAATCAACAGATTCTTAAAGATTCCATCCGTTGAAAATAGAAAAGTTGTGCGTTTCTTTCCTGCTTTGACATTACAATATTTGGTGATTTAATTTGTTGTAAGAGAACCAAATTAATCATTACATTACTAATCATTACATTACATTTATTATATTTAATTATATCGTACGGTTCTAAATAATTAATCTTTAACTCATAATAATGACGTTTTATTTCAGGAAATTTACCATTCAGAGGGCAACTTAATTAATAAAATAAAATTCTTTTAGGATGCTGGTTGTTGAATATTTATTGCCAAGAAAAATCAAAAATAATTGTGCCGTCTTGTGCTAATGGCCTTTCATTATGTTTTCAAGTAACTACTATTGACTACTTAGGTGTCTGTAACCGGGTCGATTCGGTTTTGTAACCGGGTCGATTCGATTATATTTAACATGCCTATCCTATCCTTCCATTTTGTTAAATGTAATAAAGGTGTATGGCGGGCTCGGCGTCATCCGAGAGTCTCGTTAAATTGCCTGGTCATACATTGCAATCAATCAATCACTTTATACAACACTGTATCTTTTTCTCTGTAAGCAATTTCTGTAAGGATAAAGCTATAGAAGTTTTACATTTTCAGAATCGGGCCATATTTCAGAAACTATTTTTAACCAACCCGAACATGTTTACTTATCAATTTGTTTGTACAAAAATCTCTCGATATAATGAGTTCGGTTTATGCCTTATTTGAGATGTTTGCTACTAAGCTCCAAACATTTCAGGATCCGATCAATAGTAAAATATAAAATAATTATTGTGATATCGAAAAAGAAAATCTCTTTGGTTCTAGTTGGATGCACTGCCAATAGGCAATAAACAAATGAGATAATAAATTTTCTATTAGAAGTATTGAATAAGCCTTACATTTGTTGTCGTTTTCAAAGCTCTTATTTATAACTAGATATTTTTATTTTCAACAATATTTTATACCAACAGAGGATTTCAGACTTATGAAATAAAACAACTATTTGTTATTAGAAAAGCAATATTAAAATAGTTTTTTTTCTGTATCAGAAATAAAACAATAAACAATTGGGATCACCAACACTTGTGAAGCCCTGAAGCTGTAGAATTATATTTTAGGTTAGTTCGGTATCTTCAGTTTTATAAAATAATCTAAAATTTAAAATCGAATATTTTTTGAAATTTTGCTTATTACAGATTTACTTTTATGTTTAAACCTAAAAATAGAAAACTTTTCAATTTAAATATTAAAAGAGATTAAAATATTTCAATTTATTTATTTTACTTCATATAACTACTAAAATTGTTTGCTAAACACATTTACCTCAATTTCAGCATTTTAACACTTGTAGGTTGCTCCTTGATAATACGATTACGTTGTAAATACGAGTACGTTGTGACCGACCATGCAATTTTATCCATATCATGTATTTTTCTTTTGTGGATTACACCGGTATAAATAATCACATGCATAAATAATGTTTGAAGAAAAGCTTTTAAATCATTTGTGTGTATGTTTTACTAAGAACATAATTTATAAACCATTTGCTGTGATAACTATATAGGCCACACCTTGCTGAATTTGCCTTAGACAGGTATTATTCATTACAAAAATATGAAAGGATTCGAACTAGAATCTGAAAAAAAATTTTTAGTGCAACTCTTTCAGAAGAACTATCGAATATACGAAAGTTTGGACCAGAGTTTGTTTTTCTTATTGAGTTGCTTTTTCTTATTACTGCGATCAATGACATACAAATTGAACTAAATTACCATTGTTGTGGATCATCGGTATAAACAATAATACTCTAGTTCCAAATAAGAATTGACCGATGCTCATCACCCTGAATATCAAAACCTTTAGACCAATCATCCAATTACAATGTTAATCTATTAATAAAAAATATTATTTTCAAACACAATTCAACAACATTCTGACAAATTATGAAAATTTATTATATGTTTATGGCGATGTATACGTACACACATTCAAGTAAGGAAAAGGTTCTTTCTTAAAATTGTCTTTTAATAACAAAAAAAAAAACTTTAAGCAATAAAACCTCCATCAAAAATTTGATGGAAAATTCCAACACAAAACATAATACTCCATGGATTTACATATTTTTGGGACTTTGTTCTCTTCACAAAATCGATTATTTAAGAATAATACAATTTATCTGCTAGCTGTTACATACGAGTATGTATACTTATTTGCGTCCGTAAACAACCGAAGGTTTACTTTGTTGCTTTTCAAGGGTAAAATCTTATGTTAGTATTTTTGTTTTAGATATTCATTTTCACTGTATACCGAAACTTAAATAATTTAACTTTAGTTGCTGCCGCCATTGTTTATTCCCATCCTATATTAAATTTACAACTATCTATCTACAGTGACTCACAGCTTATTTGATCCAGTCGCATTTTATGAACAAAATTGTAAATGTAATGTAAAAGCTATATTTTTTTTATTATAAAACAAAAAAAAAATAAAAATTCTAATGCATATCAAAATTACATTAAAAAGTTCATTATTTCAACCCAAAACCAACATACTAATACCATCAAATTTCGTCAAATTACTCTTGTTAGTATTGCGTTTTTATGGCATTTGGCATTATTGTTGTTGGTATCGATATAATGCATAGGAAACAAAACGTAGTAAAACAAAACAAAAATAAAAACCAAGAAAAATATTTCCACTACGAGTACAACAAAAGTATAGGTTTTGCACTTCAAATTCACGATTTTGCACTTCAAATTCACGATTTTGCACTTCAAATACACGATTTTGCACTTCAAATACACGATTTTGTACTTCAAATACACGATTTTGCACTTCAAATACACGATTTTGCACTTCAAATATACGATTTTGCACTTCAAATTCACGATTTTGCAAATCATATTCAATTTTTTTTTATTTCAATCTCAACTTTTTACAAGTCAACATCAATTTTTTACAATTCAATCTCAATTTTTTATACTTCATTGTCATTTTTTTGCAAAGCAAATTCGTGTTTTTACAAACCAATTTCAATTAAATGCAGAGCAAATTCAAGTTTTAATATTTCAAATTCGTAAATTTTTTGCGACATTTTGCAAAACAAATTAAGTGCTCCCAATTCTTAACCGATTATTATGGGATTGGGTATGTTGGATGGAAATGGGATTCTTAGCTGATTTTTGGAGGAAATTCTGGAATATGGCCACCTGGGACGGAACTCGATCAATTCTTAACGGATTTTGATGGGATTGGGTATATGCTGGATGGAAATGGGATTCTTAACTGAGTTTTGGAGGAAATTCTGGAATATGGCCACCTGGCACGGAACTCGATCAATTCTTAATGGATTTTGATGGGATTGGGTATGCTGGATGGAAATGGGATTCTTAAAGAATTTTTGGAGGAAATTCTGGAATATGACCACCTGGGACGGAACTCGATCAATTCTTAACGGATTTTGATGGGATTGGGTATACTGGATGGAAATGGGATTCTTAACTGATTTTTGGTGGAAATTCTGGAATATGGCCACCTGGAACGGAACTCGATCAATTCTTAACGGATTTTGATGGGATTGGGTATACTGGATGGAAATGGGATTCTTAAAGAATTTTTGTAGGAAATTCTGGAATATGGCTACCTGGGACGGAACTCGATCAATTCTTAACGGATTTTGATGGGATTGAGTATACTGGATGGAAATGGGATTCTTAAAGAATTTTTGGAGGAAATTCTAGAATATGGCCACCTGGGACGGAACTCGATCAATTCTTAACGGATTTTGATGGGATTGGGTATGCTGGATGGAAATGGGATTCTTAACTGATTTTTGGAGGAAATTCTGGAATATGGCCACCTGGAACGGAACTCGATCAATTCTTAACGGATTTTGATGCGATTATGTATGCTGGATGGAAATGGGATTCTTAACTGAGTTTTGGAGGAAATTCTGGAATATGGCCACCTGGGACGGAACTCGATCAATTCTTAACGGGTTTTGATGGGATTGGGTATGCTGGATGGAAATGGGATTCTTAACTGAGTTTTCTCAACTGAAAAAATTGAATATGATTTGCAAAATCGTGAATTTGAAGTGCAAAATCGTATATTTGAAGTGCAAAATCGTGTATTTGAAGTGCAAAATCGTGAATTTGAAGTGCAAAATCGTGAATTTGAGAATCCCATTTCCATCCAGCATACCCAATCCCATCAAAATCCATTAAGAATTGATCGAGTTCCGTGCCAGGTGGCCATATTCCAGAATGTCCTCCAAAACTCAGTTAAGAATCCCATTTCCATCCAGCATATACCCAATCCCATCAAAATCCGTTAAGAATTGATCGAGTTCCGTCCCAGGTGGCCATATTCCAGAATTTCTTCCAAAAATCAGTTAAGAATCCCATTTCCATCCAACATACCCAATCCCATCATAATCGGTTAATTTGAAATATTAAAACTTGAATTTGCTCTGCATTTAATTGAAATTGGTTTGTAAAAACACGAATTTGCTTTGCAAAAAATTGACAATGAAGTATAAAAAATTGAGATTGAATTGTAAAAAATTGATGTTGACTTGTAAAAAGTTGAGATTGAAATAAAAAAAATTGAATATGATTTGCAAAATCGTGAATTTGAAGTGCAAAATCGTATATTTGAAGTGCAAAATCGTGTATTTGAAGTGCAAAATCGTGTATTTGAAGTGCAAAATCGTGAATTTGAAGTGCAAAATCGTGAATTTGAAGTGCAAAACCTATAACAAATTTTGGTTTCACGATACAGTTAAAGAAATTGCATACAGTGTGCAAGGAAAGTTTCTGAGCATCCGTCGCTAAATGTACTAATGGTGATATAGGTAGTCGATGCTTCCAATTTATCGAAATTGTTGTGCGAACCTCCATCATATTCCTAGTCATACACAAGTGACTTCGATGCTACAAAGATCTTGCGAGGTAACACAATAATGCGATTACACCCTGCAATCGAAGTTCCTATATTTTCTAAATTTGAATTTGTTGATAAGTTCCGTGTAACAAAAAAAAAAAAACAAAAAAAAAACATCAAAATAAGATATCGCGAAATATTTACAATTTTGTTCATAAAATGCGACTGGATCAAATAACCTGTGAGTCACTGTATGTTAGGTTTTATTGGCTACTTCCGAATTTTTATACCGTCCGTTACAAATACCATCAGAGTCACGAAATATTTATTTTGCTCAACCATTCCATTCAATTCATTATTGGTTAAATACTAGATTCGAAAATAATGAGTTCTAGAAAAATAAATCCATAATTTTTTGCTAGATGGCTTTAGTGACATATTCAGTTGTGAGTTACAGCGTGTCAGGATGGAGGTAAACAAGGAGAAAATTCGCTATATTTTACAATTTTGCTTCGATGAAGGAGAAAACGCACGTGAGGCAGCTGAAATAGTGAATGGTATCTATGGTCTCAATTATCGTTTTGGTAATTTCGATATCAAACTAGGCCATGCACTGGAAAGCCTATCATCGAAAATGTCGATAAAATCTTGGAAATTTTCGAAGTAGACTTTCCCAGCTGAAGATCGACCACAAAACAGGTTTAAACCATTTGTATAAAGCTGGCTTCAAAAATAACCTCAAAGTTTGGGCGCCATATGAGTTGATGCAAAAAACTTGATGGACTGTATTTCCTTCTGCGAGTCCTTGACCAAACGGGACAAGTTCGAGCGATTTCTGAAGTGGATGGTAGCTGGCGACAAGAAATGGACTACATACGACAATGGTAAGCGGAAACGATCAAGGTCGAAGGCATGTGAAGCGGCTCAAACGATGGCCCACCCAGGATTTAGCTAGGGAACTTTAGCTGTGTGTTTAGGTGGGATTGGGATGGAATCATCTACTAGGAGCTGCTGCAAAATGGCCAAATGCTCAATTTGGAGCTGTACTGAGAAGCTCTGAGAGCTTGATTGGGAAGTTATAATGCATAGTGCGGACCTGGCACCAAGCATTTATCATCTATTTTTGCCCATGACAAAACCGTTTGGTGGTGCAAAACTGGCCTCAAGAGAGACTTGGGAAAACTGGCTATCTCAGTTTTTTGCTAATAAGGACTTTCTGCTTTAGAGAGGCGGCAGAAGTCTCAGTATCATGATATATAGGAACCAGCACTCGACGTGTTACCAATTAAAAATGCTGTAAATTTGTCAATTTTTACATTTTTGATGTGTAAACATCTTTACGCGCGCCTACCAAAATTTTTTGTATTAGAGTAAACTTGTAAATGAAACGAACGGAAATGACGTATACCTACTTCGTTTGAAAAAAAAGCAAGAAACTCAACAAAAACAATTTTTACTATACATGGCATGCTTTTATGTATATGTATAATAGTAGGGAAAATGAAAAAAATAATTTAATGAATGAAATAGAAACCATCGACATTTCCATCGATCAGAAAAATCAAAAAAAAATTACGATACGAATTACGATTAAGAAATTGCATACTCATACGATTAAAAACACAGTCAACAACTGCTGTATATTGCTTTATCACGAGTGACGAGTCTCTATAGGCGCTGTTCATCACGTCGGCTATCAATGATCATGTCTTCTACTGAATGGGGTTATAATGACATCTCGTTTTGCCTCTCGAACTGCCAGAGTCTCAGGTCACAGTCACGCAGGTATGCTCAATTCATTTGGTTTTCGAGACCTGGCTGCGCAATGACGAACTTGTTAATATTCCTACATTTGAATGGTGTTTTCAGTTCAATAGAGATGGGCAGTGGGCTGCCGGTGTAGCAATTCTGTCAAAAGATCCATAAAATGAGCATAGTGGACACAAATAATTTACCGTACTTTTTCAAAATCAATATTGACGTAACAAATGGACTGGCGAATGGAACTATGGGCTGTCTAAAGTATATCGATTGCATAGGCATCCTAACCAGGACAACGAAAACGATGAAAACGTCGACAGTAAAAAATGTCAAACGACTCTGGATGGTGTTACGACAGCCTTCGACGTTGGCTGCCGATAGCAAAAAAAAAATTTAATTATAAGAAATAATAGTTAATAATATTTTTCCTTTAGAGCACGCCATGAGTTCTGCCGCTAGCTCGGTGGTGGAGGTAATAATGTGGCCGTGGGGTTGTGCTCTGGCTGGGCTGTTCCGGATCTCATTGGAACAACCCGTTCGAAATTTCAAGGAGACTGACTGAAAAGGACGCTCTGACACACTCACTTACATCACTTACCTCACCCTATCAACTCACTCCTGTCCATTTCCGCTCACTAGTCCATTCGGTTTTCCAAAATCAGACGCATATTTAGTTCTACCTTTACAACCAATTGCATATGCATATTTATTATATAAAAAAAAATTAATTCACAAACAAAATAAGAAATATAAGGGAAAAAGAAAAATTAACATTTCAACAAAGTCACAAGGTGTAACTTTCACTAAGTATTAATAAAGAGCAAAAAATAAAATCAAGGAAAAATATTCCTTCCAAGCAACACATTCAAGTTGTTTAATTTGGTTACGGAATACTCGATGAACGGTACTTAAAACGGTAAAAAAAAAAACGCATGTATATATATATATGTAAACGAAAAGTTACCTGTCTCGTCTCCTCGAACGTAGGCAAAGCGCTTTCCCTGCATCCGGGCACGGCACCTGCGACGCAAACTAAATATTTGCTATGTGAAAAAAACACAAAAAAAAACAATTATTAAACAATTTAAACCAAACTGTCACTCGGCCAAAATTTAAATTTGAGGAATAAACTAAATAATAAAAAAAAACAAAAGAAATTTGAATTGAAGCAAAAGGCAAATGTCTATAAAATCTAATGCATATTAAAAGGGGAGAAAAGAAACGGAAAATAAAATTAACAAAAAAAAAAAAAAAAAAACACAGACCAAAACCTGTCCAGTCACGCCACCATCCGCTCAACCTTGTCGCCTGCAGCTTTGCGTTCCTGACCTCGACCCTGATGACTGCTATCTCCGCAGATTGGATCCGGATACTGTAGAGAACACCCACCTTACCGCCAAAATCTTCAACGAGCTGCTTACGTTGTTCCGGTGAAACACCAAGACTTCACCAGAAACTCGACCGCTGACAATCGTTCGCCTTACTAGGACGCCGCCAAATACATCCGTTGCTTTATGTGCAGTTATATTATATAATTTTCGCACTACACATGCAACCACACCCGATCTAATTGGATAATCTGAATGCACCATACGGGCGTTGTAATTTTGGATGCGATACGCTCAGGTTCTTGCACTGAAGTTTTTTCAAAAAAAAAACACAAGCCACCGCTTCGATGATTTTTCATAAAGAGCAGCACATTTATTTGGTATGTTACACTGGGGCACTTTTCAAAGTTCCACCCTTAAAAAAAATATTTGCTTTTAATGTGCACAAATCTATGCACCGACAATTTTATTTATATACTAAATTTGATTTATTTTTTTTTTTTTTTGAATGCACACACGTCTCTGCTTCGAAAAGCACCTTATGTTGAATGCTCGACAAAATTTATTATTTGTGTGTCTTTACCAGAAAAATAAAAAAAAATCCGGTATTTTGGTTATATCGAAGAACAAAAATCCGCTAATGCAATAACAGAGCAATTATCACATGACTTGCGGTCTGTGCATGATGCATACACCAATATACAAATCATAATCGTTGATCTACTTCGCCTAAGGTATACTATAACAATACGTATCTGCAAACCTCGCAGGCGCAATGACAATTAACTGGTATAGTTTGCTGGTGTACAGCAGTGACTTAGGCGTAATACCAAAACATCGATATTACACAGTGTGCCAACCAAGCTAAAATGAGCTAGTAGAGGCATCAATGTAACGCACGTTACAATGGATTTCGGTTCAAATTCACAAGTTGGCAAGAAGGTCAGGTGGCTTGAAGCTGGATGGGCGCAGAAAACGAATATCGACCGATGTTTGGTGCCCATTTCTAGAAAAAGCTCAACTATTAATCGAAACAACAATTAATGTTAAGCATAAACAACAATTAATGTAAAGCGTCGTACCTTCATGTGCCACCACAATTCATGCATCACACGGTGGTACCTACAACGAGATAGTCAGTATATACTCTTACGATAAAAGACACAGTTAACAAATTGTGTATATTGCTTTAGCACGAGTAACGAGTCTCGAAGGACTGTTCATCACGTCGGCTAACGATGATCATGTCGTCTACCATGGACGTAAAAATGGGACCTCAATGGGTCTTCTTCAAAATTAGCTATCGCGCCTCACCACAAATCCGCTTTATCCGTTGTAATGGCGAATTTTGTACGAGATAATAATGACATCTGGTTTTTAACATTGAACTGTCGGAGTCTTAGGTCATACACATCACCTCAACCTAACTGACACAGTCACGCAAGGATGCTCAATTTTCTTGCTTTTCCAGATCTGCGTTCAGTTCAAGAGAGACGGTGAGTGAGCTGCCGGAGTAACAATATATAAAAATTCAAATAGAATACTCATACCATACAGTCACCTCGCATAAAGAAATCATCTTTGGATAAACAACTGGTATGAGCGTAACAACACAACTCATTGATGATATATATACGGCTAAACTTCAGCTTTTCAATGGGAATAAGATGCTTTCTGTAGTTGTATTAACCTCGCCGAATAAATCTTTCGAAGACATAATGAAGTTCATACATTTCGTCCTTGCCTCATATCCTAAAGAATTTCAAAAATTCTCCAAGGAGACTATCATCTTTTTCCGGTGATTATGAGCGGGGATTTCAATATTAATGTTGCTGTTCCTCAAGCTGAACCACTTATAAACTTCCTGCGAGACGAATTCGATTTGCACATGAACTCAGATCGAAATATATTTACTACTAGATATGGAACGACCATATTGTACAGTTTTTCAATGAAAATTTTTAAAATTAGAGTCGACAGTATATAATATATCTTATTTTAGCTACCAAAATCCAATTACGTCGATTATACCGAAAGAATAATAGACCAATTTAACGATAATAAACAAATGAAAAACTCTGGTTAGTAAAATTGCATTCCTTCTTCCTTCAAAGTAAACTGTACCCACGTACTATACACACGCCATGTTTACACATCTCCTTGAGAGTACTAATGGACTCACTCATTTTTTGATGTGTAAACATCTTTACGCGCGTATGCCAAAAATTTTTGTATGGTAGTAAACTTGCAAATGAAACGAACGGAAATGACGTACTACGTTTAAATATCTTCATTGAAAAAAGAAACAAAATATAAAATAATAAAAAAAGAACAAAAACAACAAAATACATATATAAAATTTGTACTATACACATAGTCTGAGTGTACGTGTATATATAAATAGTATGGAAAGAAAACAAAGAAACATTTATAAAATTAAATAGAAACGACGAATCGACATTTTCAGCGAACAGAAAAAATAAAAAAAATTAAAATAGCGTGTGCCACCACAATTTATGCACTATAGAGAGTGGTACCTATAACGAGATACGGTAAAAAACACAGTCAACAACTTGTGTATGTTTATCACGATCTCGTACAGCAGTCCATCACGTCGGCTAACAATGATTATGCCTTCTACCATGAACGTAAAAATGAAACTTCAATTGGTCCTCTTCACAATGAGTTAACGCGCCTCACCACAAAACTGCTAAGTATAGCTCAGGATGTAATGGCGAATTTTGTACAAGATAATAATGACGTCTGGTTTTTAACATTGAACTGCCAGAATCTCAGGTCGCTTCACCTCGACCTAACTGATACAGTCACGCAGGGATGCTCAATCCTTTTGCTCTCCTAGAATGACCTGCATGTTCAATTTTCCTAATTTTCAATGCTGCGTTCAGTTCAAGAGAAATAGTCAGCGGGCGGTTGGAGTAGCAGTATATAAAAATTCAAGTAGAACTGATACAGTCACCTCGCATAAGGAAATCATCGTTGGACAAACAACTGGTATGAGCGTAACAACACAACCCATTAGCGATATAAGATGCTTTTGGTAGTTGTATACACCTCGCCGAATAAAGCTATAGAAGACATAATCAACTACATACATTTCGTCTTTGCTCCATATTCTGAAAGAATTTCAAAAATTCTTCAAGGAGACTAACATCTTTTGCCGATGATTATGAACAAGGATTTCATTTTGCTGCTCCCTAAGATCAGTGATGAATCACTTATAAACTTCCTGCGATACGAATTCGATTTGCACAAGAACTCACGAGATATGGGACCACGTCTTTGATGCTTGCAGCTACCATAGGCCAATTGCGTTGATTATATATACCGAAAGAGTAATAGACCAATTTGATGATAATAAACGAATGAAAAAATCTGGTTAGTAAAATTTCATTTCTTCTTCCTTCAAAGTAAACCGAACACACGCACTATACATATGCCATGTTTACACATCTCCTTGAGAGTACTAATGGACTCACTCTTTTTTTTTTTTATTTCAAAACTTCAGTATATCGTAAATACATTTCAAATTTAGCAAAAATTATGTTATTGTTCGATGTAGCCATCTTTTGCGCGGATAATAGCATCGAGTTTGTCCGAGAAGGCTAAGGTGTCGTCCATCTCAAATTTTTTTAGTTGCTGCTCTTGCCTCCAGAATGGATCATATATGGACATATCCATTGCGTTCTAGTCCGGGGAATATGGTGGCCAATGTTGTGAAGAAATTAAGCTGGAAACTTGTTTTTTTGTAAAAAGCGTTGAGTTTCACGGGCTTTATGGGATGGTGCCGAGTCTTGTTAAAACGTCAAATGCTTTCTACCGAATAGTTTACGTACCCAATAGTTTACAGTTACAAAGCATCGTTTAAAATCTTTTCACGGTAGATTTGTTGATTTACTTTTACGCCCTGCTGAAAACGAGTGTTGAGCATTCTGTGACAGTTACCGCGGCCCAAAGCATCACTGATGTAGGCGCTTACCGTCACAGAACAATTCGCGGTTCTAAATTGTTATTTGATTTGCACGCTAACCAAACACGCTCGTTTTGGTTGTTTACATATTACCGAGCGTACCCAGGACTTCCAAGTTAAACAGTTAAGGGGAGAGATGAAGTCTCTCGAGGTGAGAGACGAAAGTCCAAGGGTTTTGAGGGACAAATCAGGCAAGAACTTGAAATTAAGACAATGAAATTAAGCAAATAGAGGCCCAACTCGGAACACAAACATTTCAAGCTATTCCAGAGGTGTAAATAAAACGTTTTCGATCGAACTCAGTTGCTGGAACTTCAAGGGGAATTTCAAATTCTCCGTCATTGGACGACAAAATCCCATTTGAGGATTTTAAAGTGCAGTTTTAAGCGGCGTTGCACTTGTTGAAGCGCAGGAGAGCATCTCAACGCAAAAGAGCTATGAGCGGTTCATAACTGAATTGAAGCTAAGGTATGGGCAGTCACACGTTAGAGGATTATGCAAGATTCAACTTCAAAGCAAACGGCAACTACGTCGAGCAACCCTGCAAGACCTAGAGAGGGAAGTAACGAAATTGCAATGCACCCAAGGACGTGTTGAATAGACCAATAGTGGATGAATTATTAAAGTTGGCAAGGACAACCACCTAAAACTTCTTTTAAGAACGAATACGAGAGGTATAACCATGAATGAAGTATTGGCGTTGGTATTAGATTATGAGGCAGCTCCAGCAAGACACTGACACAGTAAAGTTGTGCAACCTGGAGAACGAGGATATGCCGGAGGTAAAGATTATAACAAGAGAGAAGTTAAGGCAACTGGCAATTGCAACAGTCAAGTGGTAAGCCAGGTAGGTGACATCAACAGTTAAAGAAACTGCTTTAGATGCGGGAAGTTAGGTCACTACATACGAGAGTTTACGCAACTATAGAATGCTCGTTTCGCGGCATGAATACTGGCGGGTGGGACAGATACCGAGAATAGGGAAAACCAAAGAGGGTTCAAAAATCAACCAAGATAATAGGCAACCGCTTGATTCTTGCTCGGATAGGGCAAATCGGCTTAAATAGAGTTTGCGGCCACGGAAAACGAGGGACGATTTGGCTTATCAAATGGAGCAAAGATGGAGAGTGGGTCCGCCAGAGGAGTTGATTGCTGAAGATAGAGTTATCCAGAAGGCCGCGACAGGGAACTCCCTGGGAGTTCAGACAGGGAGTTGTGCGAAGATGGCACGCATTGGCGTTAAGAAGGAGGTTTGCTGGAATACGACAAGGCAGAGAAAGGATCAAATACATGATAAGTCAATAGCGGAAAGCGTCAAGAAAGTTAAGAATCGATAATCAATAAAAGGCCGCAAAAATAACGTAGATGTTATGAATAAATACCAGATGTCCGTGTGTTTAAGGACTTCAGGTGTTAAAATGGCACAATGTGGAGGCACCGCTTCAAATAAACACAAATCAACATAATGCATTGCGAGTTATAGTCGAAGACAGGGTCGAAATTTCACCGTGGTGCGAAAAAAGTCACCTACACGAAAATTGACGATGACCCAAGGTCATACCAAGATGATAATTGTGGAACCTACGAATTTCAAAAATAACGGGTTACTGTACTCCAAAATCAAGTACCAATACGTGTTTTTAACATGAGTTCATCAACAAATGTACATAATTAAGAAAAAAGTGGTCATCAGTAGAGTTGAGGGAACTAAATCAGCAGGAGACTGCCGAGTTAACTAAAAAAATCTAGTTCTTGTTCAGAAAAAGGATGGGACAACACGATTTTATGTTGATTACCGTAAACTAAACGAAGTAACGAAGAAAGATAGTTATCCGATACCTCGCATTGACGGCACCTTGGACTCGCTGTCAGGGGCCAAGATTTTCAGTACATTGGATCTGAAAAATGGATATTGACCAGTAGCAATCCATCCTGATGACAGAGAGAAATTGGCGTTTTCAGCAGGAAACGTTCTGTATTAATTTGTGATAAGGCCGTTTGGGTGCAATGAGAGACCTGCTAAATTTTAGAGATTAATGGAGCAAGTGCATCAAGCAATGGTGTACGAACGGATCCAAGGCAAAATGTATCCACAGGTCGGTGGGGTAATCATTTTGGATACAGATGTTAGTAAATCGGAGATAGGTGCAGTGTTACACATTTCAACAGTTATATGTATGGACAAGAGTGACGGCAAGCGAACGGATTATGTGGCACTCAAATGGTTGATGCAGTTTAAGGAACTCGAGAGACACGTGGCTAAATGGATCGAACGACTACAAGCCTACACTTTCAAGACTAAACACCAACGAGGTATGTTGCATGCATATCGATTATCAAGAAAGCCCTGCGCTGTTCAGTGTAAGCAATATGTAAGACAGAAAGAAATTAACACATATTGCAAGAATCCAGTTTGAACCGGAGCGTGGTTGGGATAAACAACATTTGAAAGAAGACCAGGAAGCTCATAATTGGGCCAGTAAGAAAATGGTTGGTAGAAGAAAGTCGACCGCGTTGGCACCACAAAATTGCATCTCTAAGCGCTACTGGTAAAAGTTATTGGCCGCAGTGGCACTCGCGGAAAATACATTAAGGAATACTAGTGAGAACTTGGGAAGCCGTCAATGGAAACAATAATATACATCAAATTATGCTACTTGCTAATCGTATACAGGAAGTGCTACAAGAAACACACGGTGGAAGATCTAGAGCACATTTAGGAATCAATAAAATATTGGATAAGATCAGCCATCGGTTTTATTAGGTCAATTGCTGCAAGGATGTCAAAGACTGGTGCAAACAGTGTGAAGTATGTGCTGCAAATAAGAACCACAAACTCGCGCGGAAGGAAAAATGCAACATTACAATCTTAGAGCGCTGTTATCAGAAAAAAGATGGTAATCGTTACATACTGGTGTGTCCATTTATCCCGCCTACCATGTGATATTAACTTTGGGTTACCAGGAACCGAACCAGTCCCGCATCATGAGGGCGTAGTCGAACTAAGACCAACAATGAACTGAATTCATAATGAAGTAAGAAGCAAAATCGGAAAGGCTAGCGATAGAATGAAAACGAGATATATGATCTAAGAGCAGATAGCGAAAGATTTGCAGAGTGTGTAGTGTTCCACATAATCCCAAAACAAGAAAAGGGCTATCACCGAGGTACAACAAAGTTGGGAAGGGCTTTATAAAGCCATCAATCGGATTATCGATACCCCCAGCTAGGCCCTAGGACTAAAATAAAAGTGTTCCACATATTGATCGATTATGACGATACACATGAGGAAAATGGACGGAATGAACAGGGCCCAAATCATGAAATCCGGTACCGGTAAAATATTGACGGAAATAATCCGGTTTTACAAAAACCGGTATCATGAAAACCGTAATCGTGGAAAATTACCGTCAAATTTTGTCCGATTATAAATAGTTGACGGACGATGTTTTTATTGTTGTGAAGATGGCGGACGAAAATTTACCAACGTAAGTAAATAAATTTTATTTTTGTTTTTGGTTAGTTTTTATAACATTGTATTTAATTTATTGTAGTATAAAAATAAGCACGAATCCAACATAAAAAAAAATATTGATTAATTTTATGAACGAGCATCCCGATTTGGCTAAAGGATTGTTAAATGCTAACCAAGGACGGCAAAAAAAAATTCATTATGGACACGATTAAGAATGGAGCTTAATGCGAATGGTCCACCTAATAAATCGAAATTAGAATGGAAAAAGGTATTTAACGTTATATTATGTGTTGTTTTTAAATTTTCTAAACTATTTCTAATAGTCATTTTTATATCATTCACGAACACTTAGGTATGGCAAGATCATAAATGGGCAGTGAAGAGAAAGCTGCAACATAATAAAAAGGAGGTAAATAGAACTGGAGGTGGGCCTTGTCGTTTGAGAGATATCTCAGTCGACGACGACATAATTTCGAGAGCAACTGGCTTAGAAGCTACCGTCGGTGGGTTAGGTCAAGGGAGGTTTGGAGCCAGCGTAAGGCCAACTGATGTAGTAGTAATTTCACCTCACAATACTACGAATAATAAAGAAAATAGTTTATATGTGCAGGAAGAAGACGCTATGTTGAGTGTGGCAGAAGATTTTTGCGATAATTCCACATCACCTAGTGAGCAAAATAAGGTCGAATTATTAAAAAAATCAATAAAGGTTAATGAAAACCTCCTGAATACATTTACCAAAATTGAGGGCCATTTTAAATCAATTGTGGATCAAAACAATGAAATCATCAACTTAAAAATTCAAAAACTAACCATCCTGAAGGAAAGCAACAATTTAAAACGGCAAATGATTTTCGAACAAAGATCTAAGGATGATGTGCAATATTATTAACTTTTTATATCAGTTTTTCTAGTTTTAATTTTTTTATTTTAATACTTTATGTGATAAAATGTGAGCAATCTAATTGAATTTATTGTTAAGTAAAATTACGTTTCTTATAAGCTTTAAAAATTACCCACCTTTAGATATACATAGTTATTGTTACACATTTTGAAATACAATGAATTACCTGAATGTAATGAATTACCAGAATATTATATATTCTCATTACCTACACATAGAATAATAAAACATGAATTTATTTATTTTTAATTTATTAATGAATCCCTTATTCTATCTCTAATTCTTATTGCTAAAGTTTGCTGTCTATTTGATGACATAGTGTGCTCTGATGTGGATGAATTTTCGTCCTCCAAGGTTAGATTACTATCAACAGATGTGATTTGAAACTTATTACAAATATTGTGCAATACGGCTGTAACATTGCACATCTGAACCACTTTGTGAGGTTTGTATCGACATTGCCTTTCCGACAATAAAATTTCCCATCGACCCTTCCAAACCCCAATGCACCTTTCTATAATACACCGTGCTTTACTATGAATCCTATTAAAATGTGATTCTGGTGAGTTTTCTGTTACAGCCCTATAAGGTGTTATGAGCCAGGGTTCTAACGGATAACCTGAGTCACCTGTAATGATCAATTGTTCACGAATTTGATTGTAGAACGAATTATTTTAAACAAATTATAAAAGTTATTTAATTACCTAACAGAAAAGAATTAGGATTATCCTGGGTATATTGCTCCATATACAGCCTTTCCTCACTATTTGCCCAAATAAACGAATCGTGATTGCAACCGCCATAATTTGCATTGATCGCCATAATCGTCATAGTTTCATCACAAATCTGTAAAGACGAAAATTACTTATTAAAACCGAACAACCTTATTTAAATCTTATTCAGTGAACTTACAACCATAACATTTAAACTATGGCGGCCTTTTCTGTTTAAGAACGCATGCTCATTCTCAGTTGGATTTAGATGATAAACATGTGTTCCATCTACACAACCAATAATACCATGAAAATTAAATTTTTCATAAAAATTAGTTTTCGTTGTTTGCGATGGTTAAAATTTTATAAACTCGCTACATAATGCTCGTTCCATAATATCGAGAGTTTCATTAAATATCGTAGACACTGTACTTTGCGCCATTCCAATGAGGAACTCACAACCTACTGCGGATTGGTAACTACCACTACTTAAAATTTCTAAGGTTACACACAACTTCAAAATTGGCGGTATCGAAGCTACAGTTTTCTCCCATTTTAAGTGTAGTTTCTGTTCCACAAACTTAAAAGCTTCCTTCGTTAATCGAAACCGTTGTTTAAATCTATAGAATATAAATTATAGTTGTAAGTACATATAAGTTTAAATAATTAAATAATGCATTACATAACATCTTCAAGTTGCAAAGGATTACTGTTGTCTCTTAATTGGCGTCTAATAAGGCGAGTCGGACGAATTTCATGGAATTCTTTTTCATCAGAAGACTCCGCTAATAAAAAATGATCTATAAAACTCCTGAAACAAACAAAAATATAACAATTCCTATACATGTTGTTCAAAAAAGGAAAATAAAACTTTGGCTTACATTTTTTATTGCACTATATATTTTATGAGAAAATTATTTAATTAATATTTTAAAAATAATTTAATAAACGCAAAAAATTACTTATTACAATTATTAAACACTTAAACACTTTCCAAAATTTAACTTTATGCCAAACATAAAACCATAAAACTAGTAAACAATTTTGAATTGATTTTAACAGTCGAAATATTTTGACAGTTTTAGATAAAATGTACACTGAACTGAAAATTGCTTAATTTTTTTCCTAATAGCTCAATAATTTTACCGGCCGGATTACATGATACGGTATCGTTACCGATAAAATTTTATAAACTACCGGTATTTCCGACCGGATTTCATGATCCGGGTCCAGATTTAAGATGGGGGTAGTGTTACGGATTCTACTCTTCACAAGCATATAACTTGGTGGTCGAGTGGTAAAGTTATACAATTATAGCCTTCAACTGGGTTCGAACGTAACTGAACAACGACGACGAATGGACAAAAAACGAGCCGCAATATGACCAGAGTGGTAGATTTGCCGATTTTTGGCGAGGTGACTTAGTGTGGCTAAATTCCAGAAAGTGGAGAAACGGATCTCAAGATGCACAACGGGATTGGAAAGGTCCATACAAAATTGTCAAAAAGATGAGCCACAGTATCGGATACAAGAACTCTTTGGAGGTGGGTGGAAAGTCGTACAGAACGATATATTTACTAAAGCGATACGACATTGGATATGTCTTAGGTGGGGATAACTACTCTTAACACGTATATATTCTTAGTATACTTTTTTGGTACAAATCGTCGATTTTTTCCACTTGGGTCCAAAAGCTCCACCTCCTTTTAAATTTTATTTATTAATTCTTATAGGTTTTGATTGTAATTTGACAAACGATACTTTTAGTAATGAACCTTAAAGTTGTAAGGGGTGCCCGAAGCTCTTCCGTGATCCTTATTAAAATGCAAATCTGATAAAACGTTACCTTAATTTTATATTGTAGCTTTTAAGGGATGGATTATTATTTGTTACAAACCTCAACATGAAATAAAAAATAGTACTTAGATTTACAACAGTATAGATTTTTATTTTGAAACCAAATTTTTTTGTCCGTTTAGATTAGAAGATAATTCTATAATGTGATTTTCAAAACTATGCTCCGTAAAAATAACTTGTTTTATTATTTCTATTTAACCAAAACAAAATTTTATTTTTTTGTGAAAGCAATGTATCTGTTTTTTTATGTTTGTTATAATTTTACAAAATCAACAACAACAAAAAAATGATAACATGACATATACCCATTTCAGGAGCAAATTATCATTAATTTCAAGTTTTTGTTTTTATTTCGTTTAAATTTGAAAATCAATCAATTTAAAATATAACAATGGTACGTCTGGTGTGATATGTGGTATAATTAAATTTATCGATTTGATAATTATATGCATAATATAAATTTTATCCTGATTTTATCTGTGTAATGTGTATTAAGGTATAGTAGTATTATCGTAAATCGAAGGAAAATGCAAATGTGCAAAAATAAAAAATTACCATAAACTTTATTTACAATAGAATATTTTATGCGCATTTGAAACACCTTTGTTATCAACAATAAATATCAATAATTAAAATACATATAAACATGCATGCAGTCATGCACATATTTCAAATTTGTCTATGTGGCTTTTGTTTGTGGTGTCGGTAGATATGTTTTTAGAATACGAATCTATGGTGCCAGTGATATGTGTAGTGCAAGAGCTGTAATTCCGTTTATCGTTAAAATCTTGGTAATTGTGGTATACGAGTATATGTACTTACAGATTATTGTCGAGTGGGTACACTACCTTAAATAAAGTTTATAGGTGACAATAAATTCGTAATATAAATTTTATGGTTTTTTAATAACCCCGATTTTATGTGAAAAATAATTTTGGTTTTCAAATACTTCATAAATTTTATGCCTCTATTGATATGCTCTAAAAATAATAATTATTGCAATATTAATAGAAAATATATTTAGACGTTGTTTTACATAACGGTTCAGCGTTTTTATCCGCTATAAAATTATCATTCAATGGGGTTGGAGAACATCGCTTCATATTTCACAAATTTGGTTATCAATGATTTTTCGTTTGACTTAATTTGTAATTTGGATAGTCCCGTCTCTTGCGACTGCCAGAGGAGGTCTACCAATGCGCTACCTTTTAAGTACAAAGTTTGATAGTGCAATGTTTCTGTTCTCTGGTCCTGGATTCCTGAGATTCCGAATTTTTGAGAAATAAAGTTTTTTTTTGTCAAAAGTGGTCATCGTTTTTTCGTAAATGCTAAATTCTTTTCATTTGCAAAAAAAAAACGGTTGACCAATGTCCACCACATATCACTGGGATTTTCAAATTTATAGAAATCTAAAAAGCTCCTTTGAAAGTTGCCCCTTCCGATACCTATTTCAGCCAAACATCAATGAAACTTCCCAATTAATTGAAAAGCTTAAGTATGAAGTTTCATATCCCTCCCGATCAATCATTCCATCCGAGCTGTAAAGAGGCCGAATTTTTATTGAAAATCAGAGTTGTATCAAAAATCATCATTTCCACTTAAATTTTGGAAAACTGTTCTCGACCGATATCGTTACAAAAAAATATTTGCAAAAAAACGAAAAGCTCCCATGGAAGTTGTCTTGACCCAGTGGACCGATTTCGACCAAAAATCACTGAGATCTCCCAATTTTTGGAAAAGCTTTAGTATGAAGTTTCACTCCAATCGCAATGCTGATATAAACAATTGATAAACTTTCTTTCTTAAGAATTGGAATTGACGTAACATATTTCGTTCGTTCATCTTGAATAGTGAGTATGTAACGATTCTAGATCAGACCGAATTGTGCTTTTTTATATTTATTTAATTTGCAATTAACCCATGTGGTTGTTCTGAATCAGCTCATTGATAACTTTTTCATCAATTATATAAATCCGCAATGGACATACAATAATTCCAGATTCAATATTTGCAAATCTAAAATTTGTATCATTTGATTCTATTTTAACTAATTTTAATTTTGAATACTCATAATAGTTCAACGATTTTTTATATGTAGTTTAGAAAGTGGTCGCTCGTCTAAGATTAAAATCAATTGTAAGCGTGCTTTTTTATTAGCGCCCGATAGCTGCATCCGGAGCAGCCAATTTTCTAAGTCAAAACTTATATTTAGCGCGCCATTTTTGCATATATATAATTTGTTTAACTCTAAACTAAGATTTTTCATTCAACTTTTTAGTTAAAAATCGATAAAAAAAATATCTTGCTCTACCTATTTATCGGGAGCCGCTATCGGGCGCACTATTAATTTTAGGGGGAAACTTTAAATTTCCCTTGTTTTGTACAACCCTTAAATCAAAGCAAACTTTATTCTGGTCTACAAATTTTGAAGTATGTCAATTTTTTTTTTGTATTGTAGTGTTCAGAAAAAGATACGAAATTGTGTTTAGTAAAAAATGATTTTGTATTTAAAAAAAAAAATTATCAAATAATTTAATTGTTCTTAAAATTTAAGTACGCTACGTGATCAAATGATATAGCCGTATACGTAAGATGAAATGTTGCGACGGGGTCGAACCGATAACGACCGATTTTTGGAAATTATCTTATCTAGAAAATCGGGACAATTTCCAATTTTGGACGAATGTACGAGCGCCGTTTCGGTCGATGTCGAAGGGTGCATGTAGCAACACTGCCGAAAATCAGAAATCACATTATTCACCATATCCCATCGTAAATCACATGATTAAAAACATGAGTAAACACCATGATTACTTTTTACAGTTCCATCGATGTGGCGGTTATGAATTTGGTGGAACAAAAAGGATAAATAATAACTAATTTTCCCTATAAACAATTTTAATTGCCTAATTTAATTTAAATTTATATCACTGTAAAATTTAAATCATTAAATTTTTTTAAATTTTTTTATAGTTCTTGTGTTAGCGGCCAGTCGCCCAATTTCATAACATGTTTCTATGGATGGAAATGCATAATAAAATCGTGAAAAATAAGAAAAACTAATAAATTATGTTTATAATTCAAAAATATTTTGAATGTTGATAAGAAAATTTATTAAATTAAAAAAGACGATTTCAACTTCATTAGTTTTTCTTGAACCGCGTCGAAATCGTTCATTGTTTCGCGCATTGATGAACCCTTTTTAGGCATGGTATACATACTCGTATTTGTTGTAGTAAGTAATCGTCGGACTGGATTGCGGATCGCGGTAACACTATTTATTAGTTCGATCAGAACTAATATGTATAGGTGAGCATCTTCGTAGAAAAATAGTAATTGCTCTTCGAAAAATTCATTAGCACATAGGCGACATGGAAACTGATCAATTTCGTGTTGTTCATCCAGAAAATATTCGGCTTGGGTCGAAGTTTGGGAACCTTTGTCTTTTATAAAATACTTATCGGAGCGTGTGAGTTTTTCGTTTGGTGGATCGCCATCTTATTCAAGGCGTTCTTCGAGTTCCTCATCCGGTTCGGACGTTAAAAGTGGAGATTAGTAAATCGTATTCTTCTAGATAGATAGGTTCCATTCAGGAGATGGACTGTCACATAAATTTGTTGTCATTGGTTCTGCAGTGGGCTGTCTTTTACGCATACTTATTGAAGGCATTTTGGCCAAGGTGGTATCATTCTCCGCCTGTGATTTATCGTAACTGGATCGAGCAATCGCTCCTCTCCTCCGGACATGCAGTGTTCAATATTTGAAACAATTATTTTTGGGATTCGTACAGTTATGGGCCGCAGTGTTTTCTTGGGTCTCGAAATAAGTGGCGGATCTTGACTGCCCATTTCCGAGCGCTAGAAAAGAATAGTGCATTGGATTAATATCCTCTACCTACCTACAGTATCGAAATAATTCAATGGAACTTACTAATCCTCATTCTTTGGAAATGCGAAATAATGGACCATACGGTTTTTAAGTTGCGAATTATAGCATGAATAAAAAGATCGTTTTAGAGCGATTCCTTACTTTGATGTTTCCAGCCAAATACGTACTTATTCATGTCGCATGACTTATAACTAATATTGTATTCCGTTAATATTGTCCTAATTTTAACGGGCCTTCCAGGTTTTTGTAATTCATAAAATAAAATTTCTTTTTCAACGGGTGTCCTCATCGAGTATAAATTCATTTGGTGTATTATCCCAGTATGGATTATCGTAATCATATAAAATTTCCGAGTTATTCGATTCCAGCGTATTTAGAAAAGCTCGATTCGAACTATTCAAATAGCTTAAATTCGATTTTATACCGGCAAATACGGGATCCAAGAAAGTTACCGTATCAAGTTTAGCATTTGTCGTTGCTTTACCTTTTGGTACGGTTGAACTTTGTTGACGTCGCTTTTTTGCTTTAGCCTTAGTCTTTGCTTTTGGATCATGCACATCATTACTACCCTCAGCAATCGAACTATCCTTTTCGGTTCCCCTTCATTCTCATTTCCTTTACCGCCGACATTCATACGAGATAAACTGTTAATGGTTGCTAACCTGTTTATTATCTTTTATAAAGTACAGCTTAGTTTCTTTACACTACTCGTACTACTGGTCACCGATCTACTTCGTCGTCTTTGATCTTCATCGTCATTCTACAAAAGATACACAAAACAAATTAGGACATTTAATGAAATTTACGGTCAAATCTAGCTCATTTACAACTGTCGGCAACGGTGTTTTGAAGTTGGAGCACTCAAATTTTATACTTAAAAACTTATTCACTATATTTGTTATTGTGAAAAACTAAATATTAATAAAATATTTTTCTTAAATTTATCTAATTTATTATTTATTTCGCAATTTGTTTGAGTTTTAAAATGTTTGAGAATTTTTTTTCAAACAACATAAACACAAAAGTAGAACTGTCATTCGACTGCATGAAAGAAGTTAAGTACAATTTAATTTTTTGATTAGTAGCGACACCAGTGAATAATGGCTGCAGTTTCAATAGAAAATTTCCCTTCGGCGCCGGATAGTGCTACAATAAAAAAACAAGGTGTGTATCATCAATTTTTTCTGCTAGCATTCATGAAATGCAAATTGCAATGCTGTATAAGATAGTGGAAATTTGACAGCGGAAAATAAGAGATTACGCTACTCACCGCAAGTGGCAGCACTATCACTAAAGAGAAATTTTCTATTATATAATTATCAGCGGAAATTTTTTATTCATGTAACATTTTTTTCCACTAAATAAAACATCTCAGCGGAATAAAATATTAAAAGTGATCCTTAAAATGGCAAATTGATTGGTCTCCTAAGTAAAGGAACTCTTTATATGAAATCTTGAAATTTAATAATATTCCATCTTTCCACCATTTCTTAACGAATAATGGTGAGATTTGGATAGTAATATTGATCATGAATTTTAAAGTAAGTTTTGAACAAAATTCTAGGATGTGTTCGTGCTGGACTAAACTGGCCAGTTCATAACCAGTTCCTCTGAAAAATGGTATCTGTACATTTTTCACAACATAATTAAATTTTAAACTTCCCGCCATTTCTTAATTAAATTTTATAATTTTTTTTCTAATAACTTTAGCTCATGGAAAATTTATTGACTAGAATTTTATGACTTTCTGCGGCCTTATAAGTTATTTTCACTTTTTGTTTTCTAATAGCTTAGGCCATACTGAGATTTCCCCCCCCCCCCCCTTTAATTAAAAGAAATTAATTCATTATACTATCACGACAATTTTTTATTATAATAAAGAAAAAGTTTTGTAAGGTAGACATTATCAATTTTTTGTAATTATCATTATCGTTCAGAACAGATTTATATCTATGAAAAGTGACATAACTTTAATGCACGTAAAACACTAAATTCTTTCGAGAAACCAACGAACGATCGTGTATAACCATTAAAAGGTGAAAATGCGTTATTTAATTGAAACAATATACTTATAAAAAAAATCACTTACCATACAACAGCCTGGATGAAGCGCTTCCCCCATTAAGTTATATATGTAATGTTCCGTACACTTAATGTATCAAGGTAGTATGTATTATATTGCTATATAAGAAAAAAAAATAAATTTTCACACTTTTGATTTTGAAAAATAACACTAGATTCCCGGTAGCTGTAACGTTATCACTTTTCAATACTATAACTTGATATACATATATGTAATTTTACTGTAAACTAATTAAGAAATAATTTATTTTAATCGATTAAGGCACTAATAAATTAAATATATAAGTTATGTAACTAAACTAAATTAAATTAAAAATACTAAGAAATTAGCATAAGGCTTTTAGAGTACGGTACACTAGGGAATAATTAATTAATTATTTGGAATCCGCCAAGCACTAGTTTTCCTGTTGTGAACAGCATAAACTATACCCCAGAATTAGCGTATAATCCGTATCCACTTAACGTATAATTATTAGGGTGTCTACTACACCGGTAACAGTTGTTTAAGTGGATCCGATAAATATTATATCTCCCTATGGCCGCGATTTCTTCACACGCGATCTTGAATATGCACCACACACGTTCTTTTAACAAGACTAAATAAAATCGAAACCGAAAATTAGATTTTTTTGTAATTGAAGCTAAAATAAGACACAATATGAATTACCTGCTGTATAAATATAATTTGGATATTCCAAATCAAAACGGCCACAAGTGTTTATAGTTTCACTACCTAAATCCGGCAGGTGGTTAAGCTGGTCTTTAATACTATAATAAGTACTTACTACTCGGAAACTTTGGCGAGACTGATTGTTATAAACCGAAACTCGCTAAGTGGTAAAATATATTCTCCGGTAAGCCATCAGAGATTTAAACATATACGTATACTACGAGTATATAATATTAAATTCAACACAAGCACAACATTTTTATATGCCGTAGTTGCGAAGCATGAGCGACGTCATAACATAATTATTAAGTATTGTGCAAGAGAGATTAACTGCAATACCTTTGGAGGTGTGTCAGTGTGCTGCGATGATCCAATGCCTCCTAAACTACAGACCTCTTACTACTCTCATTTTTCGCACATGACGTCAATTTATGTCTAAACCGAGACTGCGCAATAATAATGTTAAGATATTTACAATAACAAAACAACTAGAGAAAATAACAAAAACGTCGACATAGCGTGTCGTCATCATTTGGTGTAAGCGGCCTGTAGTTTAGGAGGCATTGGATGATCGTATACTCATTATATACATCGATGGGATTTATATTTTTTTTTTGTTTTGTTAGGACATTTCTCACCAACAAAATATTTTCATTTTAGAATGAACTTGTTCGTTAAAACTGAATTAATATTCGCAAAGCACGATTTATGTCCAGTTAAATGTAAAAGATGCTATCATGAATCTGCATTATATGAAACCATACCATTGATGGTGAATGCCAACAAGAGACCAAGGACAATCGTAAACAAACTTCCTTTGTTGGTAATGCTTAATACTCCTGGAGTAATTTCCAAAGGAAAAAACAAGGTGAAGTCTGTATTACTGAATAATTGATGGCGCAGCTGGTTTCCTTTGAATAAAACAAATACAAAAGAAAGAACAAGAAAAGGATTAAATAAAACGAAGTTATGACAAAATATCTCTCGATTACCTAACAAAAGAAGTCAACAATGCAAAGGTATTTTTGAAATCGGTGGAAATTTCCCCAATCGGAATACAAATTGCTTTGAAATTTTCTATACTATTCCAATTTTTCACCGGCTACTTTAATCATTTTTTCAAACTTGTTTTCAAGTTTACTAATTTTGCTCCCTACTAAGGGAATAATTTAGAGTCGATTTACCAGTCGGAATTTTTCCCTTAGTAACAGGAAAAAATTATGTTTCTTAATTTAAAAAAGAAAAGAAATTAAAAAAAATGATTAAAGTAGCCGGCGTAAAATTGGACGCGGATTATAATTTGCTTTAAAATTTTTTATATTATTCGAATTTTTCGCCGGCTACTTTAATCGTTTTTCAAATTACCTTGCTAGTTTATTATTTATTTCACTACTAAACAAAAATCGGTGAAAATTAAGGACTGGGTAAATCAATGCGGTTTTATTCCCCAAATAATAGAAAACTTGCAAGCAAATTATAAAAAACGAATTAATTCGAATAATATAAAGAATTTTAAAGCAAATTATAATCCGCATGCGGACAAATATTTTTCCTATGGTCTCAATTCTACAAGCTATACAATTCTTTATTTACTTTTCATCTCGAGAGACTAAGTGGTGATAATCAACTTTCAATCTTTTTAAAATATCGATGAACCTGTACCACTGCCATCCAATAAAACGCATGGATTGTTTTTTTTTTTTTTTTTTATCTATGCCATCTGTTTTGGGGCCGAAGCACCCCTGCTCTTTCGCGGTTTATTTTTTTTTACGAATCGAAGACGTACGGCTATAGGGC
The DNA here is from genome assembly GCA_932526605.1 of Nephrotoma flavescens. Taxonomy (NCBI): domain Eukaryota; kingdom Metazoa; phylum Arthropoda; class Insecta; order Diptera; family Tipulidae; genus Nephrotoma; species Nephrotoma flavescens. Next base: position 106,358,420 of record OW052221.1, read on the forward strand.
CGATTTAAAACCATCTGCGCATTGCAAGCTCCATGCCAGCCTATACTGACATGAATACAAAAAGATAATTTGCAATTCGAACATATTAAAGAGTAACAGATCAACAATGTACCCGATTCAAATGTTTCGTCTGTCCAAATTTTAGATTATTTCGTTAGGAAAAATTTAGACTGGAAAATCACTAACGTTACTTGGTTTTGGTAAAATAGTTTTTATTTTATTTCAAATTTATGAAAGGCTGCAACTTTGGTGAGATCTATCTAGTATATGAAATGTATTCACTCAACCTAAAAATTCTTCAAGTGATATTTTTGTCATAATACCAATAAAATAATGATAGTTGTGCTAGTAATGGACCATGGTATGTAAGCCGAATGCAAAAGTGTTCCACTACTTTGGCAGTTCTCACTATCCTTTTATACCAATTTTACAATTTTGCTTCGTGAATTTAACATTACAATAATTCAGTGCTGTCAATACGATTTTTAAGTGACAGTTATCTAACGCAAATATTTCACCAAAGATTTCCACTTTTGAATTTTTTATGAAGTTCAATTTTTAATACCCAAGAAGCTTTAGGGTATTTAAAAAATCTGGTTCGAAAATAAAATGTATAGAAATATGAAATTAAACCTTTCAGAAAATTTGTGAGCAACCAACCAATCACTCAAATAAGACTGATACGCGACTATCAGCCGTTATTACGATCTGTAGATATCTGGCAATTGTCCTCATTTTGAAGGAAAACAAACATTAAACTTTTGTGTCCATAATAATGACAATTTTCTAAATCTATTGTTTTTAACTTTTGCGGTGAATACTTACCGTTCGCAAGACGTTTAAATCTGTTCAACTGATATCAAATGGATATTATAACGCAGTATCCGATTTTTTGGTTAACACCATATGGTTCCACTTTTGTTCATTATTCTATTTTTGGACTAACGAAATGAAAAACAGATACGATTTTATCATATTTAATTTTAAGCAAATAATATTGGAAAATTGAAACCGAAAAAAAATTATGCAAATCTGTACGTTCAAAATAAAATATTCAAAAATATTGATAAAAATAACCTTTACTTCGATTTTTTGTAACATTAATTCAATTCTAAATTTGGTAAACAAATGTTTAATTAAATTGTATTTCTTTTCGACCCACATGAACAAGGAATATTGTTAAAGAGAATATTATCTACTTATGATGATGTCCTTAACGATGTAACTGGATGAAAATATTGTACGAGTGTTTAAATGAAGACATTTTATTTTAATCTTAAAACGAGCCTACAAAATTTTTGCCAGAAACAAAGAGAACTTTGGGTTCGTATCATATACATAAATCCATTCTTTGTCAAAAGGTTAAATAGTTAAAAGTCACTTATATGTTATGTACATAATGGCCCTTATACGCTACGACTAGTTGTACAACTCCCAGTTCGTCGATAAACACACACGGTCTAACTGATTTCACAAACTTGACTGACAGATGACATAACATATTTGGTTCGTAATTTGTTTCTTGTCATAAAGCGTCTACGTCATATTGATTTTTATTAAAAATGAGTATGCAGAAACGGAAAAATTTTCATTAGTTATTATTGACGTGTGTCTGCAATAAAATGAGGAAAACGAGGCAAATCAAGCGCGCAGTAAAAAAAGGTTTGTCAAAATGGCTAATAAAGCTGAGAAAATATAATTATAATTGATGCGATTTCTCCTGAAAATCTGTTAGGAATAACATTGCGTTTTTGACTACGGGAAATTCTCTCGAGGATGTAGCATTCAGCATGCTATGGAGGGTATTGTATTTGAATAAATAATAAAAATTAACTTGAACAACAGCAGACGGAGAATTCTAGTGAATGCAAAAAAAATTAATATGAAAACGAACCAAACAAAACAAAATATATACCGTCCATCACATGCTGGGCTATAGAATTTTGACCTACTCAGGGACTTAAGCGGTTGTTGCGCGGCTAAGCGTCAGGGAGTGGGGGTGGGGTTTAGAGTATGAGTAGGCCAAGTTTAACCGCTATTAGGAAATGCTAATTACCTTCATTCCTGGCACTCACCATAGTTCATCCTCGTTGTTTTCTCAAATTTATCTCATTTCAATAAAAAAAAAAATAATTACGCAATGAATTCAAATAAAATATACAAAATCCATTTATTTACCGAGAAAAGAATAAAAGCAAACAAAAAATTGATTGATTCAATTCGAAAAGAAAATTTTAAACTACTACACCTAGACTAATCTAACTTATTTCTAGACCTTAACTACCCAACACCATAAAAAAATAAAAGTCTTAACTACCTAATTTAAGTTAAATGATTGAATCAAACCGAAAAAAATTTAAATTTAAGAACACAAAAAAAATAATTATGTTATAACTTCCTTACGGTTCTACTGATAGTTGTATGATGTCCTTGTTGACTGATGAATGAACCGGAACATTCAGCTAGTTGAAATGTTGATTGGAGATCCAGTCGGAGGAGTTGTACTCATGATTTGATTTGGTTTTTTTTTGTTATTTTACTATTTATATTATGGCGATTATTATTAATTGATTAAATCATATTATCAAATTTCTTATTTAGATGGTATATTACAATATAAATGGATATTATACACATATTTTATTATATTATTCACTCATTTATAATTATTCACTCATTTATAAACTCAAGGTTGTAATCTTTGGATTTTCAATTTAATATTTATTTTTTTGATTAACTGTCATTTGGTCGCACATAAAATTATCATAAAAAAATCACTTGGATTTAACGGTATACTTAATGTATTTAATTTTAAGAATATGTATTCAACGAATCAAAGAAAAAAAAATGTTCGTCTCAATATTCTAATTATGTTTTTTTTTATTCATGCACCCACCACATTAATTATGTTAAATCACTTTCATACGTTTATTAATCTTCATAGTTTTTTTTAATTGTCGTTTTTCTCACTCACAGGAAAAAAAAATATTGTTCATTCGCACAAATGGCGTATAAATTCGTATTTTTTCCACAAATAAAACGAAATTTTATTTTTAATTATTGCTAAATTTTTTTTTATAAATATAATGTCTTGCACCTAACTATTAAGATTCATTTATCATTTACTTAAAATTCTTTTTTTCGTTCAAATTTTCACAAACATTTTTTTTGTTTTTATGTTAATTTATATAAGCAACTTATTCACGTCGATCATAGAATCCGCGGGAGCGGATCGATTGCGGATTGAAAACTGCATATAAAAAAACACAAAACAAAATTTTAAATCGTAGTATCATAGAAATTCCTATGGATTTTTATGCAATTAGTAAAGAAAAATTTGTTTTAGATCCGCAAATATTTTATTGCGTTTGTACGGGGAATCATAAAAACGATTTGTATGGAAATCAATACAAATTTTCTTGGCTACTTTGATTTATAGCAATTGTTTTCCATTTTATTTATATGCATTTTTCAATCCGCAATCGATCCGCTCCCGCGGATTCTATAATCGACGTGTATCCATATCCATATAAGTATATAGTAATTAATTTTCTCAAACAATTTTTTTTTCTTTATAATTTCCAAATATTTCGTATTTATATCACCGAGATCAAACAAAAACTGCCTCAAAAATTGCAAAAAAATTTTCAATCTTTGCAACAAAAAACCAGCAACAACAAAAATTCGCGCAAAAAGAATCGTTTCAATTTTGCTAAGTCATTTACATTTTCCTTAACACTGTTCGATTCGACCCGTTATATGCCTTATCGACAAATCGATATTATTTCCTCGATCGCTTTAATTTTGAATTTTTATTATTTGCTAATTAACATTTAGGGGTTAGAATAACACAACAATTAAATTTGAATTCAACTCTACAACTTGGAGCGATACCATTCGGAATCGTTGCAAATCGTGGGGACGTCCTACATCCTGAGATCGTCTCATGCCGGGCACTATTTTATGAAATGTTACGAGTTATATTAATCCCATTTCAATATGTGTCACCTTTTCACGTTCGAATATCCTTAAGATGAAAAGTTCCCATCCCACGTTCGAATATCCTTAAGATGAAGTGTTTCCGGGCTTCCTCATTGTGTTGAGGGTCTGGTCTGGATGGGAAACACATTATTATAAAAAACCATGGTATTCTGGGTCTTTTTGGTTGTGTATAAGAAGACTTTCTGCATTGTTCAAATTGCATTAGTGAATGCCAACTGCAAATTCTTATATGTGGAAGCAATTACCATATGTTTTTGTCGCAGGCGATGCATTCTCTTTGCGAGATGGCGTAGTAAAACCACCCGTCTCCGAAAATTTAACGCCAGATGAATTTAGTTTTAATCGAAATTTAAGTTCAGCACGAGTTAAAATAGAAAATACATTTGGCATATTAGTCAAACGATTTCGTGTGTTTCTAAGTCATCATATATAGTGTCATCGAATATAACCATGAGCAAAATATGGTGCTAATTGTACTGTATTACTAGTTTTTGTAAACGTATCCTTTTCTTCTAAATTGACACAAATTTTATAGAATCGTTTTCCGAGAAGTTTACGGTTGAAAACTCGTCGAAAGAAGATGCCATTTGAACACCCAAGCCACCCATATTAAATTTTGTTATCTATTTTCGGAAATAATTATGGTTTATCATCAAAAGCTTAGGAAACCTGTCTTCAAATAGAATTAATCAAATCAAACGATTTTTTTTTTGAATGAAATGTTTCTCTAAGAGTAAAACATTTACAGAGTCAACTGTAAAGTGTCGATTTTAAAGGTGATAGGAATCAAATATCTATTACGAAAATATTTGTATGTTGAGTTGAGAGGGACGTCTAATGGCGAAGTAATTATGTTTAATTGTTTAATGAAAAGGTGCTCTCAAAAGTTTGTATATGTTAAAAAAACCTCTAACTGCAGTCTATTACTAAAGTTACATGTTGAGCAGAAATGTTGACCTACTAAAAACTTAATGAAAAGAACATTGTAATATGACCCAACTGAAATGGAGAGTTAAATGTTAACTGAGGACTGAATAACAAGTGGAGAAAATTGAAGTCAGAATGTAGAGATTGTAGAAAGAATGATACCGAAGGAATGCCGAAAGAAAAGACATAAGTTATTCCGGCAAACTAAATCAAATTCTTGGCATGCGCCCGGTTTCCACTTTCGATCGAACTGATACCGATGGTATGTCTCTATTAACTACATACATATTTATATTGTGTATATCATGTAATTTATTTTATTTATTTATTTATTTAACCAACAGTATTAATTTACATCTGGTATTTAAAATTAGGTTTATTAATATAAATCAAAGTTGAATGAAAAAAATTTTTAGAACTCTTTTAAATTCATCTCTGGACAAATTAAAATCGAACACGGTAGATAAATTATTAAATACACGGCTAGAATGGTATGATATCAAAGGGTCGAATGTCAAAGGGCCGAATGTCGAAGGGCCGAATGTGTCGAAGAGCCGAATGGGTCGAAGGACCGAATTTTTTTTTATTTTTTTTTGTTTTTAGAAATATATTTTTATTATTTTTTTATTTAATTTAATTATTTTTTTTGCCTTTTTTTACATATCCCTTTTTCAAACAAAAAAAAATGGTCCATTTAAGTCCAAACCACACAAATGTGTGGGTAAAAAATTATAGTATATAATGGCGTTTTTGATAAGGTGGGTAAGATGAATTTTTTTTTTAAAATTTTGTTTGTAGAATTGTGCATCTATCGTTTTTAAGAAGTGCAAGCCAAAAATTTCGAAAAAATTATCACATTTTCCGGGAAAATTTTGACCTTTTCAGTTTTTTTGGTGATAAAATGCGTATTATTTTTCCGGGAAAATTTTGCAATGTTTCTAGGAAAACTTTATTATTTTTTTTTACTTAGTTTAAAATTATAAATAAAATTTGCCACTTGAAGAATTGTATAAATTCTGGAAAAGTGGGCTTTTGGAGGTGGCAGCCCTCATCTTCTAAGGTGTACAACGAATTAAAATTACATTAAAAGAAAGTTTTATATTTACAAAAGTTCATTTTTTTAAACATTTGTGGCACAGAAGCGATAAGAGCGAGAAAAACTCTTTGATCTGTGTCTGCAAGGTTGACGAAGCAATTATTATTAATAAAAATAAATAAAACTAAAAAAAATATTGAAAAAAGAAAAAAGGGAAAAATTTTCCGGAAAATCAAAAAGTTTTATTAAAATAACGAAAAATGTAATTTGTTACCCGCTTCATGACAGTGTAATTCGAATTTTTATCAGTGAAATTAAGATTTTGGATGAAAAAAATCAAAAAAATATTTTTTGAAAAACTGAAAATTTTCCAGGAAAATATGGTGATTTTTCCGAAAATTTTGGCTTGTCCCTCCTAAAAATGATAGGTATGCAATCCTATAAAGAATTTTTGTTTTAAATTTTCATCTTCCCCGATTTCGGCGATGTGTACGTCATTTACACTTACGCCAAAAATTTCGCTTGTGTGGAAGTACAACCAACACAATTGTGTATATAGTTATATTGTTTTTTTTCGGACGAAAATAATTTTAAAAGGAATACACAAATGCGTAAATTGGGTCAAACACATACAAAAATAAAATTTTGACAGGGTACTTTTATAGTACCCACACAATTATGTTAACCGGCAGGAAAAGGGATATACCTATTGTTGGCGCATGACAAAATTTCCCTTCACCAAAATGTACCGCTGACTAGATACGTGATGAAAAATAGTAAAATACATAAATTCATAAAAAATTCATTTATGTTTAATAAAAATTTACAAAATATTCAATAAAACAACAAATTTAAAAAATTATATTTCTAAAAACAAAAAATAAAAATCGGCCCTTCGACACATTCGGCCCTTCAACATTCGGCCCTTCGACACATTCGGCCCTTTGTACCCATTCCGGTAGAATTACAAACCTGGTCCGACATACCAGAATTAGACTCATGGCAGTGCAAATCAATCACTAAGCCTCGGTGGCTGAGTGATCTCACTGGGGCACGTATTGAAAACAAGGACAGTAAATGTGAACGAACAATCAATTCGTCCACTTATAACGTCGCGTACAAACATTGCGCAAGAAATTTGTTTTCGGACGAACAATGGTTAAATATTCAGTAACAAACAACGGCGTAGATGTGACGGAAGCACATACTTAGGAGCGTTTACCTCTCGAGGAAGTCGCCTTAAGGCAAACAACATAAATCGAAGAGGACTTTTAGAGTATGAAAATCTTTGGAGAAACGGATTGGAAACCCTAACATTGAATTAGCATTATTAATACGTCTGTCAATATGGTCCTTAAACGATAAATCTCGTGAAAAGAATGAACTCGCTCTATCATAACGCCATTTAAGAATAAACTATTATCAGGTCCATAACGTCCATAACGTCTTCGGAAAAAGTTCATAACTTTACATTTAGAAACGTTCAGGCAAAGCTTACTGAAGCTACACCAGTCGCAGAAAACGTTTAATTCCTGTTGTAGATTTAGCAGATTGCGATCATTTCTAATCTTACAAGAGATTTTTACATCATCAGCGTAAATCAGAAACTTACAATGTTTGAACTTACAATAAATAATAGAGGTCCAATGTGGCTACCTTGTGGGACGCCCGACAAAACATTTATGTCTCTATATAAAATATTATTTAAAAAAAACTTTTTGAGTTCTGTTCATCAAATATGAAAAGATCCATTTTAAAGGAAATGCATCACACTTGTTGAGCTGCCCCAGTTTCTTTACCAATAAAACATGATCAATTTTATCGAAAGCTTTGCTAAAATCAGTAAACACTACCTCAACACCATCACCGCCTTCTAATGCTAACGTCAAAAAATTTGTGAACAAAGCAAGATTTTTTTTACTGAGATGGAATTTTTAGTTAAGATAAAGATGCGGTCCTTGACCATCGATTCAAATAATTTAGGAATAGCCGATAAGATAGAAATACCGCGCTAATTTTCGATATCTGTTCTCCGTCTACTCTTGAAAATTGGTTTAATGAAACTGGATTTCCAAATTGAAGGAAAAACTCCACTCTTCAAACTCAAATTGAAGATGTCCGTCAGCGGCTGAGCCAAGACCGAAACACACTTTTTCAACACAAGCGGGTGAATTTTGTCCGGGCCACAACTCATATTCATATTTACATTCAACAGAGCGTGCAGAACATCGTCGGTAGTAAACTGAAATAGAATGTTTGGATTATTACTAAAAGAAGTTCGTCATTCCTTCTCGAAGACGGTACACATATACATTTTCAAAAAATGCTGCAAACATGTCAGTGATACTTTGTGTATCACTAGCAGTCAAAGAATTGAAAGACATTTGGGAGGGTATACTTCTACAATTCGGTTTCGAATCAACATAACTCCAGAAACATTTAGGGTTGTTTCTAATATTTGATTCGATCTCGACAATATATAAATTATACAAGAAACGATTTAAAATTTTAAATTGAGATCTGAGAGCGCTAAATATTTCATAATTTACGACGGATGGGTTTAATTTATATTTTTTATGAGCTTTAGATTTCTGATTTTTTAATCCTGATAGGTGACTATTAAACCATGGCTCGCTCATCGACTTAACTACAGGTGAACGGGGAATAAATTGTTCATTATTTTATAAAATTGATCAATATAAGCGTCTAAACTACCCGTTATACATTGATCCCAATTAATATTGTCCAGAAACTCATTTAAAGCATCATAATTTCCCTTTTTAAAGTTGAAAGACTCACTAGAATTAAAATTTACGTTAACATTAACACACTTGAAGAACCGCCGAGAACATTACAAGCAATGATTGTGCCGTATACTTCTACTGGAATGAACACCAGATCGAGGATATTGCTGCACTGGTTCTCGATGTTATTAATTTGTCTTAGCCCAAGTGACCAGATTGAGTCCATCACTAGATCTGAAGTTAGATCACCAATCTGTAGTTAGATCACCATTGAATGGCAGAAGTTCATCATCAACAGTAAGCCATTTTATTTTCTGTAAGTTAAGATCTCCCAAAATCATCACAGAATCAAAATCAGGAGCTGCAACTGCTAGTTGGTTTGAGAAAAATAAAAACAGCTCACGATATATATTAACGGAGGATCCGTATGGTATGTACATTTCACGCGATTTTGATCGAATTCGCTAGCGTTGTGATAATAAATAGACAATGTGTTGGTTTCTTCAGAAAGTTGGCAGTGTCAGTTGAGCGATAAGTGCAGACAGTGGCATCGGATTTGAAAAAGGTATAAAATCGGTTAAGGTTGCAGTAGATATTGTTACAACGTCGTTAGAGCTGAGCGTGGGACTAAAAAACTATTATTCATTGATTTCCGACGTGAATTTAAAAATTCTTTAATCAAGACTCCAGAAGGCCTCGCCGATGAATCCAGACAGCATTTGGTTAAATTTGCTTACAGGAATACCAATTTTAAAAGATACAAAATCGCGATCAGCAATACGTCGAAAACAATATAATCAACGGTACGCAAAGTAGAGTTCAAGTCACCACTACCAATAAAAAAATTTTTAGGCGAGTTCATATTATTATCTAACGGTTTAGCAGTTGAAGCCGTTGTTGTGCCATTATTCACACTACTCTTTAATCTTGTAACAATTGGTGTAGCAGATTCCATAACAGTTTGTGTTGTTTTTTTTAATTTTGTTGATATGGTGTTGGTTTTAACAAACTTTCCACGTTATTATTAATAGCGGCTGATGTTTTATTTAGCAATGACAAGGACGCTGATATAGCATTGATAGAATTACTCATACGATCATTCGTATCCTTGAGAATTTTATAAACATCGACACATACAGCACATCGCCATGAAAAACGTCGACATTCAAGATATTTGAATAGGTTACTTTTGTAATTAATTTATTGTTTTAATCATAAACTATCCATTCATCAGTTATTATCATAGTGAAGCCATGGACATCCTCTCTAGGTAATTTATTTTGGAAAACCAGCTTATTTTAATAATATATTTTTTCTTGTTATGTTTAAGAAGATTCTTCTCGTAGACGTATACACAAATTTGTGGTTTAGTCTTCCAATTCTGGATCAAAATACGCGTACTGATGAGATGACTGATTTTTTCAAATCAATAACCTCATTAAGTTCGAAACTGATTGTTGCGATTCTTGCAAATCTACCATCTATAATTCAAATTAAATTCTAATTTTTTCTAGTTTATCTACATTGAATAATAGTAAATCACCTTACAATGAAGTGGAGTATTTATTGGACAGCAGTGACGAGTGATTAAAGTAAAATCTCTAATTCCTTTAATCTTAAATGTGATATTATTGATACCATTTGAATTTAAAAACATTTCTCTATTGAATGGATTCAAATTCATTTGATGCCATATTTATTTAATATGATACTGTTAAAATAGTAAGAAACAGATTTTATAATTTTTGCATTATCACATCCCAACGGGAAAAAATTTCCAAAACCCATTCTAACATTTTTATATTATCCTCCATCGCTACATTCAAATTAATATCGCCACCTTTGATCGTCTTTGGTTTTCAAAATTGGCTCTGAAATAGTTTTCTAATTTTCCAGTAGGATTTTCCATTTTACATTAGTTTTAACTTACGACTTTTAGTGCTCCAAAAGATGTAAAAACTGGAAAACAAATTTTGCATAAAATTTATGTTTTATGGAAAAGTCATAATAATATGATTTTTTGAAACTTGTAAATTTTTAATACAGCGTATATTGCTTAAGCGGTGGCATTGAAAAAGTGAACACTGGACATTTTAAGGTAAGCCAATCGATCATCACGAGCTAAAGACAATGTCAGCTGGCACGTTAGCAGTAAGAATAAAGTAAAACAAGTCCTTATGTCACAAGTATTCCCAGATTAAAACTGTGCATCGTACATTAATTTACTAACTAAGGTTTCTTAAGCTAAACTTACTAACTAAGGGACATCAATTAACGATAATAATAAAAAACTAATCAATAAAGTTTTCCCACATATTGCCTGCAACGGAAAAACAATTAAGTCATTAAAGTCATAGGAAGGGAATTGTAATTTCACAAAATCCGATGGAAGTCTATATTCGGCTATCTTTTGTTCGTAAATTCTTGTAACGGTAACAGTTGATGCGGAGAAAAAAGGATGTGACCAATGTAATACGTAATAACATAACATAATTTATCATTCGGATGTAACATTGTCTAGTAACAGAACATAAAATAATTTAATCTCGTAAATCATTTGGTAACAAAGAAGTTTGAAACTGCCGAACGAACAGACAAGGTCACAAAATCTAATGAAATTGCGTGACGTTGATTGAATTGAAATTATATACATAAGTAAATTTTATTTGAACAGAATATAAAAATTGCAGCATAAAATTTTAAATTTTTTCTAGTTTATTCATGTAAAATTAATCTTTTGAAATAGAAAACCTTGCAATTGCAGAAAGTACGCTACGAAAATCTTTTGATAATAAATTCTTATTAAAAAATCAAATAAGTTTATTTTTCCGTTTTTTTTTTTTTTATTAAATTTTAAAACTTACAACGTATAGAATTTTAAATTTGTTTGAGCCGTAAGTTGTAGATGTATATTAATCTGGCGTTTCAGAACGTCAATATTTCTTATACATAATAAGATTTAGAGACCAAGAAATATTTTCTGAATTTGTTTTCTCTTAGATTCACGCAAGTTAAATTCATTTGCTTAAATTTTTTTTATTTGGGCCTTAATAATAGGTAGGTGACTAGTTAGCAGTAAGAATAATGGTCTTTTTCTCAGTAGATGGCTTTACATTCAGATAAATCCTTATGTGTGGCATTATCGATATGTTTTACAACTTTATTTCGACAAAGGTAAAAACGAGGGTCAGGTTTTTCCCCGTTTTTCCGTATTTGGTTTTTTTTTTATTTGTATTTACTTGTTTTTTTTTTGGAAAATAAATTTTTGTTGTGTGTTGAGCTAAATTGTTTTGTGTTAAATTCGTTTTTTTACCAATTTGCGGGACACTCTTTCTACTAAGGTCCTCCTCCATCTGTTTTTGGAACGTGAGGTCCACATCGCGCGTTTTTTTGTGTTATTTTTTTTTTTTGCTTTTATAATGATGCAGACTTTAGGGGTGATGGCACTCTAAAAATCTAAATAAGCAACCAGAGTGTAAGTCCATCTTTTATGATGTCATAAAACCACCATTTTCGGGTCCGATACCCCAAGTTCATCCTCTCCAATTTTTTTTTGTGTTTTTTTAATGCGGTAGTCAAGGCCAATCTCCAGGTACCACAAAACCCACACTGTTCCCTCTAACTGACTGGGCTGCGGGAATTCTGTGAAACTGGGCCGGCCTTTGTCTAGGTATAAGGCCAACCCGTTTCAATTTCTATGTTTATATTAAGAGTTTTTGCAACGGATCGAACGATATTAATGAAAACTGTTAAACGGGGTTCAATTACTACAAATACATTGCGATGAGTTTTGATTTGAATCTAGTGGGCTGATTTTACTAACTTTTTTTTCTCAGCTCGTTTAGTTTGATGAATATTTTTGAGAGGATTTTTGAGTTTGAACTAACTATCAATTTGTTAGTCGCAAAATTAGGAAAAACTGCGAGGCACACAGTATAAATCATAAATTAACATGTAATGTCGTGTGCCATACGCCATTTTTGTTTAAATTTTATGCTAACTAAATTGATAGTTAGGTCGCACCAGTTACTAATAAATGTCTAAACCCAAATGATTCTGAGGTTTAATTTATAAGATCTAATTTATTTAACAAATTAATTAAATATGGAACACGGTTTTTTTGAGGCATCTATGAACAACCATCAATTTAGTTAGTCGGAAGTTTAGACAACATAATCAACGTCAGGCACACGGTATTAACACTCTAATTACGTAATATAAAGTTTGTTTTATTCAGATTCACAATTTTAATTTGAAATTTATCAATTGTCAAAATGTTTATGGGCGACAGTGCTACCTGAATAATTAAATGGTATTTTTTTAAAAATATTTTATTTTAAACGCCCAACTCTGCAGGTTCCCTCAATAAGTCATCTGTGAATTCTTACATGTGATAGAACACATCTATCATTAGATCGTTCGTTAACAATTTTTTCAGTATGTATTTGTACAATAATCTGCTTCTATTTAATTAAATATTATTTTATTTCGTTCCAGGTAAATTTACGATTACGACTTTATTTATAATTAAATAACAAGGCAAGGTAAATACTAAAAATACTAAATTTTTATTGTTATTTTTTTAAATCTTGATAGCTGTAATAGGATTTAGGAAGGTATTAAGTATTAAACTGGAAAGGCGGGTAATAAAATATAAGAATATTAGAGTTTTTACATCGTTCATACATACATTAGATTTTATTTAATGCAACCTGTTCTATGGCGCGGATCTAACTCTATATCAAATTCAATAATTGAGTACTCATTTTGATGTTGTCTGCCACCTTATTATACAAAACCTATTAACTATTTAAGGAGACGCACCTAATCGTATATATGATGATTGAAATCGTTGTTTATTGGATGCTATTAAATATATTTTTTCTGAAGTTTTAATCAAAAGAAGAAATATTTATATGGCTTTTCTATTATTATTGCTATTTTTATTGTTTTCTATATATACGAGTATAAGTATGTAATTTAGCAAGATCGATAATATTTTTTATCTCGTTTAAAAGTAATATTTTATGTACAGAAACCGAAGAATTTTACACTATATATTATGTATTTGAAAGTATATAAAACCATTTGAACTGCTTTGAAGAAGTAAACATAATTCGCAGTTGGCAGTTACAAAATCAATTTATTAGAATTACTTTGTTATTACGCCAATATTACTTCCTATTATAGTTGAAATTTGTACCCCACTTCACAAAATTGAATAATATTTAAAATCTCAGTTATTGAGTGAAATTCAATTCTATCAAGTAAATTTCCATTTGAAATTTTTATGTTTGCACATTAAAATTTAGGCTTCGAAAATTCTTAGCATTTTTTAAGTACCCTAAGCTGATCATGTGTTGATCAAAAATGTTTCTTTGCGGTTTTATTTTTTTGCCGTGTTTTGGAACGCTTGAAGTTTCCCAGTTTAATTTTTGACGTCGCACCTCACGTCAACTGAGCACTACAAAGGTCCATGCAAGTTCAAAATACTGACATGCAAAATAGTTCCAACAATGAGTTTTGCACTCACCCTAGGCGGTTATAGCTATTCGCAAAATCACAATATGCAATTTATTTGGTTAATTTTGTACATTAACCTAAAATATCGAGTATGGATATTTTAACTTGTTTTAATAAAAACGCTATGGCCTGCAAATGACTCAGGAAATATGTTGATCATCACACATTAATTTTATAAAATATAATTTTTTATCATTTGCAATATTCCGCATTTTTATGGAGTTTTCAAGGCTCCGCCTTTTTCCACACCCCATCTAAAGGTTTTGATATAAATGATGATTGAATTCGTTTGGTCAGGATTGGTTACTAGTTTTTGTCGTTTGGTCAGCCTTGAGGATGTAGGAATTGAAAAAAAAAATATTGTTAATGCGCGATATATAAAAAAATGAAAATAAAATAAAAAATAAAACAGCAAGCAATAAAACAACTGGATAAGGCGAACACTGACTTAAAAATTTCATAGTGCATACATTTTCATAGCGTTGGTTTAGATTTTACTTAATCTGATGTGGCCTGAAAGGGCCTATCGTATGACGTTTAGTTATAAAGGGGGGCAGACCGTATTTGAAATGGTGGTATAAGATGGGTGGATTCTCATATTGTCAACTTTAAATTTTACAACGATGGGGTGCGCTCTTATGTTCAAGACCTATAGTTCCATTTTTGACGTATTTCGTTCAATGTGCAAAATGTGAGGTTTGTCGAAGTTATGATGAAATTCGGGACAATGCGTTGACAGCGCTGTATCCGATCCGTTGCTTTGTCTTAGACGACCGTTAGTTTTATGGTCTTGTCCTCGCTGTTCCAGACATCTCCCTGTGATACCTAAATATTCCAAGTAGCAGCAATCATATTTGAGACAATTCTTTCTATATGCAACAAAATGCTTTCGTAAGTTGCTAATCTTGGATTTAGTGTTGGAGTAAATGAAATGACCAAGTTTCTTTGCAAATTTTTAGGCGACCTTTATGTTTGGAATTTTATTTTCGATTTGTTTCTTAACATGGGTAAGGAACGGTGGACAATACGTGTTGCTGCTATAGGAGGTGCGTGGAGGAGTGTTGAATCGCTCGATATAATGATTATTTCGAAGGATATTCGTATGTATAAGTGTAGTGTCTTTTTACAGTCCGTTTCCCATTAATTTTTATTTTGTTATAGCATCGAAAAATAACTTTAACATAGATTTCTCATTTGTATAAAACGAGAGATAAAAATGAAATTCCAATGCCATGATTGTATTTGTGGTTTTACGTTGTGCGCAATGTAAAGTCACAAATACAATCAAGACATTGGAATTTAATTCGTTTTATACAAATGAGAAATCTATGTTAAACTTATTTTTCTATGGTTATAGTTTGGATGGTTATGAAATTCAGGGAGTAACACCTTCTGCTGACCTGGAGATATCGTTAAACCGCAAACCTAACTTTCAGAACACAAATCGATTAAGTATTATGATAGTTTCATACTAACATAACAACATATAAATAATGGCAAAGTTTAACCCCTAAAAACAACCGCTCTAAAACATTTTAGGGTAGTTAACTTTCTTTTCAAAATGTTTACATCAGACTTATTCCATTAATAGGCCGGGAACGAATAAAATTTAAGCTAAAATAAAATTTGTTTTATCTAGAATAGCGGCATTTCATTTGAATAAAAACAACCGTTTTTATCCATAAAGTGGTAGCGTTAGCAAGAAGATAATGTCTTCTTCTGATTTTTTCTAATTATCTGATTTTTAATCCAGGATCTATCATTTTAAAGGATAAGTCGATAAATAAACTTCTAAAGAAATAAAATACTGTTACGAATTTGCGCTGTCAAATGAGGTTCGTATCACCTGATAGTGAATTCAGGTATAGAATTTGACGGTTACAACAACAATTTTCGTAATTTATTACTATAATTTTACGGCTACTCACTTTCGATTTCTTTCCGTTTTCGCGTACCGCGTCTTTACTTGAGCTCATCATCAAAGACTAGATTTAAAACTCATTCACTGTGTTTGTCACGCGCTGGATATTCTAGATTACCTGCAACAAATCTGCAATACCACTAAACTGCTATAAAACTACTTTTTACGCCACTACTTAAATCTAGTTGTTGTTACTAAATTTTATAAATGTTATTAACTCATAAAACCCTTAATTAACCAATCAATACTGAATT
Source organism: Nephrotoma flavescens (assembly GCA_932526605.1). Lineage (NCBI taxonomy): Eukaryota > Metazoa > Arthropoda > Insecta > Diptera > Tipulidae > Nephrotoma > Nephrotoma flavescens. The sequence continues at coordinate 106,374,827 of OW052221.1, forward strand.
ACTTTCTCGCCCAAGTCGCCAATCCACGGATAATTAATGTCACTCAAATCAACCGGTGAGATCGTAACATTACCCCAGCCTAAGTATGTTCGTTCGCCGCCTAAGATCCAAACCGCCGCCCCTGCAGTTCATTCCATACAACACCACCATAGCACTGCCTCTTGACACCACCTAACCATGCATTCACCTTTTATGGTCCATTCCACCTGCCCCGCGACTGCTGAAAAATCAGCCACGCCACGAGTCTTCAACAATGCTGTCATCCACGAAAACAGCCGCCGCCTTTATTATCAACGCTTTCCTTAACCAGCATCCGATCGGTGATCTTTCCCGCGTTCGTCTGACTCTCTCGAATTTTAGCGGCATAGTGTTCAACCTGTTGCAGGATTTTACTTGGAAAAAATATAACAAGGTTTAAAAAATGTTTTTGGGGTGCTAACTTTACAAAATAATTTTGTTTCCTTACTAATAAATTAATGGGTCTGTGAAAAATTTTTAACTGTCTATAAAAACTTAACAAAATAGAAATTCCATAGCGTTGACAATTCGAAAACAGCGTAGATAATTCATTTTGATGTATACTTTGTCGACAATGTGTAGAATACGTAGAATATTCGTAGGCAATGTAGATTATTACTTTAGAACGTAATTTTAGTTCAAATACGAGTTGTACGGATATATCTGGCCCAGGGATATATCTGACCCAATCATGAAAATTGTATTTTCGACTACGAGGTTTTTGCAGATTTATCGTACCCTAATATAGCCGAAATCCTGAAAAGTGGATTTTAAAAATGTTCTTCGTTTATGTGTCGACGTGAGTGGTTTTTTCCTTGTGTTTAGAGAAGGTGGAAGAATCAAACATGAACGCTGTGCGAATGACATGAAAAAATGGAAACGGATTTTTTTTTCGAAAAAATACCCAGATATGAACGCTTGTATGTGAACACCTTTCAAAAAATTTTTGTCTTCTTTTCGATACTGGAATGCGTTTTAACGCGCATCCCCAATAGATCCTATGACTTTTCGTTGCAGAAAAGTATGAAAAAAATATTTTTCTCAAGTTTTTTTTTCATTCTTTTCTGTAAGGAAAAAGTCATAAGGAATTCTATTGGGGATGCGTTGTTATTTTGCTTTGTTTTTTATGACTTTTTTGAGTAAAATTGTTTAAAAGAAATGTATGCTGCAGTTTGAAACTCGCAGAGAATTTAGAAACCTTGAAAATGATGCTGTGGAAATTCCAGTACAACGACTCCTTGTCGATCTATGGAAGTTTTATCGAAAAACGTAACCAAAAAATGAGACCCGCATATCAGGCGTAATTTCGGTGGTTCAAGATCAAGGAGGAAATAAGTTGTTACAGTAAAAATGTGATTTATTTCAAAAGGTATATTTCAACAAAAAACCCTTTAAACTTTATTTAAACGTAATAAAAAAACCTGCAAACAAAATGGAATTTTCAAAATCGCGTGTTGCCTTCTCTCATATTATTTCATAAAAACGGCAAATTTAAGAGGACATAGCACTTTCAAAATTGAAAAAAAAAAGTTTTTCAACGATTTTTTTTTTTGAATAAAAAGTGATATCTTAATGAAATTTTCCATTGACATTTTATTTAAATTTTTTAGATTTTTTTTAGGTCGTCTGCTACAAGGGTTTTCCAAAAACACTGAAAATTCGCGGCGTGCATCATAACTGCTCTCAGAAACGTCTAAAAAATGGGGTTTTATTCAGCACTAATCGCCTTTGGAATGAACTAAAAGGAAAAAAATTAGTTGAAAAATAAAAAAATGGCGGCATTTTTTCGAAAATGCAGCTTTTTGGTCCCTCCCAATTAGTTGTAACTCAAAAAATTGAAAGCCGATTATTCCTTCCGTAGTTCATTCTGAGCAGAAATATATGTAGATCAACGTGTCAAAATTTTAGAACGATTGGATAAGTAGTTTTTTCTCAATCTTGCACGCCAACTTGAAAAACGTCATTTCGAGATAATCGCGTTTAAATTATCGCGCTTTAAATTAGGCGCGCTTCGCAATAAATAAAATAAAAATATAAATAATTTTTTTTTTTGAGATTTTCATGTTTATATTATTGAGTATGATGCGGGGCACTTTAATAAATATAATTATAATAAAATAAAAAAACTTTAAATTTAATTTTAAATAAAATTTTTATTTTATAAAAATAATTTTTTTATGTTGCCGGTGAGTGATGAGCTCGATGTGTTGCTCCGGCAAAATCCAAAATTGAATAGAAAGAATTATCTTTTTAATTATTTCTTCTTTAACCAAAATACAGCAAAAATAACAAAACTGGTTTCTCTTCCAGTTTACATGCACCAAATTATTTGGGTGCACCCTATACAAATTATGTTTTATTAAACATAAATGTTTGCCATGCCATCTATTGTGCAATGGCATGGTAGTGTGTATGTGCGTTTTACGTGATTTTGGTTATGCAAAATCAATACGATGTTTATGCATCTCTCAATGATTTGATTGTAGAGGTATTATCATGAAATTGTTGTGTAACCAAAATATAATTTTTCAATTCTATTTTGCTTACACAAATATGTACAAGTGTTGTTGTACGATTACTATGTACAAGTTGTTATGTACATTATTTATATATACAAGATTGTTGTATATAATTTAGAATAATTCTTTAGATGGATAATTGTCGATTTATAAAGAATTAGGTGAACGGAGGATTGTCCGTTGAGAATTAATTGTGCGGAGTTTCTTATGGTTGAAGAAACTAGCCGCTACATCACCCACCGCGCAGTGAGTTCCCCCACCGTGGGTTCTTTGTCCGCTGGCGTTTGTGGATGGATTTTATTTGTATTATGATGATGTATAATCAATGTAATGGTAGTGATAATGTAAATGGTTTTATCACCGAAAATTGAATTAATGATAGATAATGTATCATTGTGACGATGTATGATCGTCATAAGAAATATAATGTCTTCACCAGCGTGTGTTGGAGTTTTAAGATAATATTTGAGTTTGGTGAAGTTTGTGTTATCCGAAAATGCGGACAGTTTTCTTCAGTCCCGATATTTGATCGGGCGAACTCAAAATTCCATAGACTGGTTTGAGTCTATCGATAGAGACAGATTGTTGCTTGTCTCTAATTTGTAATACAAAGTGCTTACGAAGTCGGCGTATCACTTTGTATGGGCCTTCATACGGTGGTGTGAGGCCTGTTCGTACTTTGTCTATTCGTACGAAAACGTAGTCACAGGTTTGCAGTGACTTTGGTACGAATATGTCGGTTTGATTAGATTTGCGCGTGTCCGTTGGGATGAGTTTGTTCATCGTGGAGCGCAATTGATTTATCACTGTGTCAGTGGTAACTTGAGGTGTAAGTGGATGTTCCACAAAGAATTCCCCAGGTAATTTAATGGTTTGACCGTACACCAGTTCTGCTGGTGAACATTTTAGGTCATCTTTGACTGTCGCTCGGATTCCCAACAATATGATTGGAATCTCTGAGCTCCAGTTGACGGTATTTGCACGAGCTTTGAGAGCTGTTTTAAGTTGGCGGTGGAAGCGCTCAACCATACCGTTTGACTGTGGGTGATAGGCAGTGGTCCGTATTCGATGTGAGCCTAAGAGTTGCATAAGCTCAGCGAATAGTTTGGACTCAAACTGTGTGCCTTGATCGGTCGTAATGTTGACCGGAACGCCGAATCTAGCAATATAGTTTTCGACGAGCGTTTTTGCAATGGTTTGTGCGGAGATGTCTTTTATGCAGTAGGCTTCTGGCCAACGCGTAAAACGATCAACGCAGGTTAACAAATAAGTGAATCCATTAGATGGTGGAAGTGGTCCCACAATATCTAAATGGATATGTTCAAATCTACCTGGTGGAATTTGAAAATTCCCGTGAGGTGATTTGGTGTGTCTTTGTATTTTGCATTTTTGGCAGGATAAACAAGATTTCGCCCAAAGGGTTAAATCTTTGTTCATGCTGGGCCAAAAATACCTTAAAGTGACGAGTTTGCGAGTTGCTCGTACACTTGGGTGTGAAATATTATGCAGAGTGTCGAAGATAGTTCGACGCAATGACTCTGGAATGTACGGGCGATTGTTACCCGTGGATATTTCACAGTATATTGTTAAATCGGCTAATGGAAATTTTTCTAATTTCCATTTGGAAGTGCGCCGATTTGTGGAACTAGAAAGTAAGTCTTGTAGTTCTTGATCGCCAGCTTGTGCCTTTGCGATCGTTGTGATGTCGTAGCGTTTTGCTATGGGGGCAAGTTCATGGTCGGAAGTCCGAGATAGTGTATCGGCGACCACATTGTCCTTGCCTTGAATATGTTGTATGTCTGTCGTAAATTGAGAGACATAGTCCAAGTGGCGTGCTTGCCTTGGGTTTCGCTCTGCTTTAGAGGTTATTGCTCTAGTAAGCGGTTTGTGGTCGGTGAATATAGTGAATTCCCGACCTTCGACAAAGTAGCGAAAGTGTTTGATTGCTTGGAAGATTGCAAGCAATTCGCATTCAAATGCGGAATATTTTCTTTCGGCATCTGATAATTTCTTGGAGAAAAATCCAAGAGGTTCCCAGGTCTTATTATTTAGTTGTTGTAAGACCGCGCCTATTGCAGTGTTGGAAGCATCAGTGGTGATGCTATATTTGGTTGCATTTAGCGGATGCGCTAAAAGGGCAATATTTTCTAAGCTGTTCTTGAGCTGAAGGAATGCTTTATGACATTCTTCAGTCCAAGAAAAATTTTGAGGCGTTTTGGGCTTTTTGAGGAGACTTGCCAAATGCGCGTGTATTGGGGCAAGTACTTCTGCAAGTTTTGGTATAAATCGGTGGTAGTAGTTTACCATGCCGACGAATTGTTGGATTTGCTTGACGCTTTGAGGTGCTGGGAATTCTCTAATTGCATTAATTCGTCCTTCGGACGGCAAAATGCCATTAGATGTAATCTTGTGACTAAGAAAGTCAAGATTATTTGTCCCGAACACGCATTTTGCCGTGTTGATATTGACACCGTACTTTGATAATTTTTGGAAGAGTTTTTCCAAATGAAGTAGGTGTTGCTTCTCGTCTTTTGAGGCTACGAGAATATCGTCAATATATACAAAAACGAAATCGAGATCTCTCACGATTTCGTTGATGAAACGCTGGAATGTTTGTGCAGCATTTCGGAGTCCAAATGGCATTCGGGTGAATTCGAATAAGCCAAATGGAGTGGTAATGGCGGTTTTATAAATGTCGTCAGGAGCAATCGGAATGAGGTGATATGCTCTGACGAGATCGATTTTGGTGAAAATTGTGCAACCATGTAGTTGCATGGAGAAATTTTGTATGTGGGGGATAGGATAACGGTCAGGAATTGTGACTGCGTTAAGCCTTCTATAGTCCCCACATGGTCTCCAGTCGTTGTCCTTTTTTTTTACCATGTGTAATGGACAAGAAATTGCTGATGAAGAAGGTCGGCAGATTCCTAGTTCCGCCATATGTTGGAATTCTAGGAAAGCTGCTTTGTGGCGTATTGGATCAAGCCGTCTTGGTCTTGAGAATGGTAAATGCCCTGTAGTCACAATGTGGTGTACTACATTGTGCATTACAGGAGCATTGTAGTTTGGTGGAGCTGTTAAAGAAGGGAATTTCTTCAACAGTGCTCCATAGCCATTGTTAAGTGTATAATGCAATGGTGATGGTGTATCAACGCGTGCTGATGTTGCGTTGATTGAGAGTTTAGTGGATGGATCAATCAATTTCTGATTTTTCAAATCCACTAAAAGACCGAATTTCTTTAGAAAATCCGCGCCTATGATGGGTCGGTTGACATTGGCGAGAATGAAGGCGTGTTTGAATGAACGCCTTAAACCAATGTCAACGTCTAGTAATTTTGTACCATAGGTGTTTATTGTAGTACCGTTTGCAGCAGAAAGAACTAAATCGGGATTGCGATTTGTTCCGAGGCGATAGTATTTGTTGTATGGAATTACGCTTAAATCAGCACCGGTATCAATCAGAAATGTGATTTGATTTACCGAATCCCGTAGAAATAGGCGGCTGTACTGCGGTTGTCTTAGGTCTGCCGCTACGACCTTAAGACTTGTTGGTTTAGGGAACCGATTTGCGGATCCCTTTTGTTGTGTAACAAAAGTGCATGGTTGTGAGCATTTTGATGCTGTGTTGCCAAATTTTGAGTGATACCAACACCAGTTGTGTGGAACTTGGTATCTTGGCGTTTGTCGGTTGTTTTGTGGAAATGAACTTCCCTGGTTTGTATGTGTTGGTGAATGTTTTGAAGGGGGTGGAGTTTGTCTCCATGGCGATTGAGGATGCGAGGGTTGTCGCTGTGTGTTTGTATTATGCTCTAGCCTCAGTAGCCGGTCACTAATTTGTTTTAACATTTTTTCATGAGGGCTACTGCTAGAGCTTGGCGCGTGTGTCTCTGAGCTTGGTATCCGCGTGTCGCGATCGATTAAACTCAAGCTCTGAGTCCGCGTGCCTATGATGTCGTGGAGTTTGTCGGCGATTTTAAGGAGATCCTCTTCTGGTTTGTCTTGTTGAGGGATCAACGCCGCTTGTAAGTAATCAGGGAGTTGCCTGATCCATAGTTTTATGATGACGTTGGTCGTGAAATGGTTGCCGGCCAACGATTTTATTCGGTGCAGTATGTCCGAAGGTTTTTGATCACCATACTCGACTTTGCCCAAAATAGTATCCAATCTACGCTCCTCGGAGATGGAGTAGCGATCGATTAGGACTTTCTTGAGGGCGTCGTATTTGTTATTGGGTGGAGCGTCTTGTAGAATGTATTCGACCTTCTCCACCTGTGCTGCCGAGAGGGACAACACAGTGTGCGCAAACTTTTGTTTGTCGCTGGTGATGTTGTTCGCGTCGAACAATATTTCGGCTGATATGAACCAAATCTTCGGGTTATTTTCCCAAAATGCTGGTAGCCGCATCAAATGTTTTGATGTGGCTATTTCAGACTGGACATGCACATTTAGTTGACGATTTTCGTCATTATTTACCACGAGTTTATATTTGCCGTTATTTGCCATGTTTTTGATGACAATGGTTTAACGGTGCACACACTTAATATTTAACAAAAATTCACACACTTAAAAAAATTATGTTGCACGTAAAAAAAATTTTGCAACACGCGGTTTTTGACTAGTGCAAGAAAAAAAAAGGAATGAATTTTTAGAATTGGTGTCGGAATGGACACGTGTTTTCTAAAAAGCAACCAGGGGGTTGGGACGATTTGTAAATATAGCGCGCTTACCAGTGGTCGGGGCATAGGCCGCTATCTCACAAAACTCGTCTTATATTTTTAATTTAATTAAAAATAAAACACACATGCACTTTTTTATTAAAAGAATTACCTTTATTTCACTTTTTTTTTAATAAATAAAAATTCACTCACCTGTTTTGCGGTAAAAACCGTCGTCGTGGGTCACCAGATATTGAGTATGATGCGGGGCACTTTAATAAATATAATTATAATAAAATAAAAAAACTTTAAATTTAATTTTAAATAAAATTTTTATTTTATAAAAATAATTTTTTTATGTTGCCGGTGAGTGATGAGCTCGATGTGTTGCTCCGGCAAAATCCAAAATTGAATAGAAAGAATTATCTTTTTAATTATTTCTTCTTTAACCAAAATACAGCAAAAATAACAAAACTGGTTTCTCTTCCAGTTTACATGCACCAAATTATTTGGGTGCACCCTATACAAATTATGTTTTATTAAACATAAATGTTTGCCATGCCATCTATTGTGCAATGGCATGGTAGTGTGTATGTGCGTTTTACGTGATTTTGGTTATGCAAAATCAATACGATGTTTATGCATCTCTCAATGATTTGATTGTAGAGGTATTATCATGAAATTGTTGTGTAACCAAAATATAATTTTTCAATTCTATTTTGCTTACACAAATATGTACAAGTGTTGTTGTACGATTACTATGTACAAGTTGTTATGTACATTATTTATATATACAAGATTGTTGTATATAATTTAGAATAATTCTTTAGATGGATAATTGTCGATTTATAAAGAATTAGGTGAACGGAGGATTGTCCGTTGAGAATTAATTGTGCGGAGTTTCTTATGGTTGAAGAAACTAGCCGCTACAATATCATTAAAATCATGTTTTTAAACGTTCATTCTAACATATTCTATCATAAAAAACATTTCTATTTTTTGAAAATTTGAAGGTGCTATGTCCCCTTAAAATATATAGTTAGTTATATAGTTCCATGGCGTTTTGTTACACGCCGTTGTAACATATCCCAGACGTGCTCTAAAGGTTTTAAACATGGATTGGCGCGAACTAGTAATTGTTCCTTTCGATTCATCTCGCTTGAATCTTCAAGTAACTATGCGATAAATCAAAATATTGTTTTCCAAAATGACGTAAAATTTAAAGAAACCTAAACTTTTATCTGCTTAAGAGTTTGTAAGATAAAAAAAATTAAGTGTGCTTTAGACCACACTACTGAAGTAAAACTTCTAATATATATTTGATATTTATAATATAATATAGAAAAATTATAATGTGGAAAAAAAATTGGTCACCCTGTGTGTTCTCGAGTGTCACCTAGCCGTTTATGTCTGATGCCATAAGAGGTAACCTTGTAACTTGGTAACTTTTTCAAGGCCAACTAGTCGTAATAGATAATGTATATATATGTGTAACAAAATGAACAAAAAAATCATTTTTGAAATCTCTTCGCATAGTAAAAATGGCCTTGAAATATTTTTTATTTCATTGATGTTTGTGTAGTGTGGTTTCATCGAAAATTTGTTTAAGTCGCATTAAAACGAGTATCATAGGCAAACGGGGTAAGAAACGAGGAAAGAATCGGTTTCTGTGATACCCCGTGTGGAATGGAGCTATAATATAGAAAAATACATATATAAAATATATGACACGGACGAATGTTTTTTGGTCACCCTGTGCGTTCTGGAGTGAGTAAGTGACATAGATGTTATAATATAGGAAAAAAAAATTTTGGCCTTCTTGTGCGTTCTCGAGTGAGTCAGTCAGTGACATAGAAGTCTATATTATGACTTTCCAATTTTCCAGTTTTTCAAATCAAATAGCAAAAATTTGCTATTTTCATATTTTTTATTTTCCTATTTTCCATTTTTTCAATTTTTCAATTTACCAGTTTTCCAATTTACTTTTTTTCCAATTTTCATATTTTCATATTTTTTCCAATTTTCTAATTTTGCAATTTACAAATTTACAAATTTTACAAATTTCGAAATTTCCAATTTTTCAATTTTTGCAATTTTCCATTTACCAATTTTCCTATTTTTTTATTTTCTAATTTTTTTAACCATTTATTAAAATAAAATGGTATCAACCTAGTTCCACCTAGGGATTTATGAATTGTCATGGCACATCCTGATACTAAAGGAAAATGATTTCTTTTTGCGTTTATTGTTTCGTTCGCCTTGTTCGATTACACTTTTCGTAACGCATTTGCCTGCTTAGTCCCCAAGTCAAGCGTGGCTAAAGAAGTTTTACTTCAAAAATGTACTTGTTAACGTTTATACGCTTTTGCTATGTTTCTCGCTAAAACTTTAATACATCGAGTCGTCGTACAGACATTTCCACAGCATCACTTTCAAGGTTTCTAAATTCTCTGTAAAATTGCTAATTTCGATTTAGGAATGAAATATCGAGCAAGTTCGTTTACAGTCTGTAACTGCAGCACATTTTCATTTGTTTTTTGACAATTTTATTTTACTCAAAAAAGTCATAAAAATTTCGAAGACAAAATTTCCTTTAATTATTTTTTTGAAAGGTGTTATTTCACCAAGATAGAAACGTTCAAATCAATGTTTAATAACGTGCCTAGAGACTGCGACAGTGGGAGATATCATTAGCAAAGCCAACTATCTCTTCGGGAACTTGTAGTGTGAGAACATCATTGTGTGAGAACATACTATTTCAAAGAGCTGAGCCGAATACAAAATGACGATGAACCTCTCAAGTAATTCTGTTCTCCTTGCACTAGTTTTCTCTACTGTACTATAGCGATTAACCTTTGACGTAGAAAATCACGTTCCTAGTATTTATGGCGCCAATACCAGGCAGATTGGCTCATCGTGGTAAAACATAAAAGGTTTTAAACATTTAAGCCTTTTCCATTAATTGGGACACCCCCGAGGGAGATTTTTGACGAAATCGGTCCACCGGAAGTGACAGTTTCCGTGGAAATAACGAGTTTGACAAAAATCAGTTTTTCAACAAAAATTATGACCCTACACAGTCCAGTAGGATTGATTGCTGAAACTTCATACAAAGCTTTTTCTACAAATTGAAAGACCCCAGTTATTTTTGGCTGAAATTTGTCCACCGGAAGTGGCAGCTTCCAAAGGATCTTTTCGTTTTTGCAAATATAGCATTTACGAATAAACCATTAAAAACAAAAAAAATGTAAATAAAATTTCAAAAAATTTGTTCGGTTTTTTTTTTTAAATTTCAACGGAAATGACGAGTAGTTCGATAAATTTGGTTATTTCACCAAAATGCGGCACCATTACAGTCCAGGCGGAATGATTATTCAGGGGCTCTATTCTTGATTCAAGAATCTTGAACTATTACGAACATTTTTGGTACCGAGTTAGTGTCAAAGATAACGAAAATCTTAAAATGGTATTCTTTGGATTCCGGAAATTTTCGCAACGGAACGTTACTAAAATTGTCGTAATGGTTTTTTCGTTCCTTATTTCATTTTCGTAATAAAATTATTTAGATTTCTTTAAATATTCGTAGTTAAAACGCAAATTATTTATTTAGAGATGTAGTGAACATTTTGTTACCTAGGTAGTAAAAAAGGTGATTTCATTTTTTTCTTTATTACTATGGGTAATCATTTGGAAAATTTGGATTCATTTTTTAGAATTACCACAGTTTTAATTTTTTTTTTTAATACAATTCTATTTCTATTTGATATCCAAAATAATGTTTTGTCTGAAAAACATTCTCTTTTTTCCGTTATATTTTATTTCCTAAAACAAAAGACGTTTTTGTTGATACCCGCCTCTATTCTTAAAAATATGGGAATACCTATAATTGGTAATTTGGGATAAGTTGTTTTTAGATTTCACCACTTTTATCTTCTGTTTACTTACTATTACTAGTTTCTATTTGGGAAATTCATAATTTTTATTTAAGCACAGCTAATTTAACTACAAAAATTTAAATATTTTGGCATTTCGTTGTAACAAGTATCAAAGAAACATTGAAAAAACATACCGTGGTTGTGATCAATAAATTTTTACGTTAGTTTAGATTTTTTTTTTTTACTATAGATAGTGGAAGACGAGGTGGATGCCACATACCGTTAGGCCAAAAAAAAAAATTGTAATTGATTTTTTGGAACTAATCCCAAATTGAGTAGTGGCGTACTCAGTGAAACATTTTTGTTGTTCCCAGTCGCACAAAATCTTAAAGCACACATTATCTAAAATTAACAAACTATATATACTACATTTATTTCCACACTTAGAGCAGACACCCGACTTGATGTTATCATATGTGGATACCATGTTTCTACCACCTCTTCCGCAATTTGCTTGTCTACTCGAAAGAGCTTTTTAAATTATTTATCCGCCAATTCAAAACAGTCGACCAACTGGTTTGATTGCCGAATTTCACTAATACTACTCTCAAGCTGGCTCCAGTCAGACAATTTTAAAATCCTTTCTAAATGGTTTCGAAAATTTTCAGCTCCAGTCATTATTAAATATAAGACTTAAACAAGACACGATAATCACAATAATTTATATTATAAAATAAAATGTTAAAAATCTAATAATATTAAGCACAAAAATACACAACAATAATTTAATGTAATGGTTTCAAGAATTCGTAATGGTTTCAAGAATACCAATTTATGATTTCTCCATTACGATTAGAAAATAGTAGGGTACCAAAAATTTTCGTAATAGTTCAACATACTTTTTACGCTATTTGCCGTAGGCACTTGGCGAAACACACTAATACTTAATAAACACTTGTTTTTTATTTCGCAAAATTAGATTTTTTTGAATATTTTAATTAAAAAATTTGTTCAAAAAGTTTAAAAAATCACTCGACCGATTTCGACTTGTTAGGTCATCATTCAGGAATAGATACTCCTGATGATGACCTAATGTCGAAATCGATCGAGTGATTTTTCAAACTTTTTGAACAAATTTTTTAATTAAAATATTCAAAGAAATCTAATTTTGCGAAATAAAAAACAAGTGTTTAATAAAATGTGTTTATTAAGTATGTAATACTTCAAGAATAGTGCCCCAGCACTTAACTTCTTACTGAAGTTTTTGTTTATAGCGGGATCTTCACGAAAATTTGGTGGGCATTTATAGGACAGTTTTTACCAAAAGTTCGGTAAATGAAATTTTTCCCTTTAAAGTTGCAGTGTGGTGTACGATTGTATAAATGGTAACAGAAGAGTGGGTGTAGGCCACAACATATTCACCATTAGATGTATATAGTATTTGTTTCTATGAAATAATTTCAGAAATGTTGGCTAGATTCGGGGTTTTTAAATTACCTACTGTACAAAATATTTATAGAATAGTCAACCCTTCTTATAACACAATCGTTATCATGGAAATTAAAATAAAAAAGTGCAAAGTACAATACTGTGTAAACTGAAAATCAAAAATTTCAATGCATATTGGAATGTTTGGTTGCATTTTTCGTCTAAACTCAGAATAACTCATTTTTATTGTTAACTGAAAAAAGGCAATTAGATCGGCTTTGATGAAAAAAATCATTTATTTGAATGTTTCTGGAAACTATAAATTGATTTTCAAATGCCTAAAACAATAAAACGAAAATTCTACCAAATCTATGTCAAATATCTCAAAGTTACAATATTTTTGGGATTATCAAGATAAAACTATTAAACCGAGAATCGTCCAATGCTATTTATTTAATATTGTTTAGATTGAGCATCATGATTTTGGTTAATAGATAATTTTCCGGTCAGTTTATGTAAAAAAATAAATTTTCTTTATAGGCGATAAGAAAAATTATGGTTTAATCCGGAATAAATTAAATTTTTGTCAATTTCCGAAAATCTTGGGAAATCGGTTTTGTCAGTGTCAAATGAAATAATTCGTATTTTATAATTTAATTAAAATTTTAAATTAATGTATAATATTTGGCATTAATATATCAACCGAGTAATTTATGGAAGAAATAGTAATATAATTATTCTCTAACGGTAGTAAAATTACTACCTCGTATGTACTAGTACACAGTTTACAGAAATTTCGAACGTCATGCAAACAAAAAAAAATTTTTAATCAATAAAATATCATGTAGTAGACGACAAGTATGTAAAGATGTATGTATACCAAGATGAAAGCATGCTATATACCTTTGGTGTACACGTACATAAATCTATTTTACACAGTGTGATTTATCTGATTTAATAAGAAAAGTAGAATATGAAATGCTGAAGAGCAAAAAGAACTACCCATGTTGTTTCATTGCAAAGTACAAACAAACATTTCCTTAGCATAAAGCAAAATTATCTTTCGTTTACAATGTTTTTGAGGAACATTGATTTTTGTCATCATATTGTTTTTTTTGTTGTTTTTCCTTATTGCCTATTCTACTGTTCAGAAAACGAGTACATGTATGTAGTACTATACATAAAATGCTTTCTTGGTACTTACATCCTACATGCTCGGTAAGTATATTCATTTTGTTTACATATATTTTTTGTGAATTTTAATTTTATCATAAAATATTTTTTTTTTGTGAAATACATAATCTATAATCTTTCATAGATGATTAGATATTAACATTTTCCTCTTCGCTTCGATGTTATTTTTCTCTTTTCATTTCTTGTTTAGGTTGATATCTTGAAAACTTGAAAAAAATTAAGATGTTATCATTTTCTTTAAACATAAAGGAAAAATCGAAATGAAAATGAAGTAACATCTTAAATTTATATTTAAACAACAAACAGTGATTTTCTATTAATGAAATATTTTACAAGTCATTTACTGTGACATAACAAAATGTACAAGCAATGAAATATCGTTTAATGCTGATACGTTTTGCTTTCATATTTAAAGTTGATATACCCAAATACTAATAAATCAAATATTTTATCGTGCGAACGATTTATGTACTTGGCTTCTAAAATAAATTTATAAAGTATTTTAAGTAGAACGTAATTATTCAAAAATGTAGGGCTACAAAATCAATTTCTCGTTCACGCTAGATTTTCATCATTTTCTTAATAGGTATATTGATTGAAGGTGCGAAGTACAACTAGGGACTGAGAAAATTGTTTTTCGGGGTTTTGCGGCTGATTTGATGTATAATATTTAATAGCTAATTTGTATTACCGTAAAAAAAATTAAATTTATTTTTCGTATATCCCTGTGTCAATTAAAGCGACTTTAATTCGAATGTAACCAGGGCTTCGATGTTCTAACATCACCCCTTTTCGATAATTTATCGAAATACATTTCTCGTTTCTGTAGATTAAAATTTGTCTCTGTTTCAATTTTTATATCATTTACAAGCCTGCTAGATTGCAACATTGTGATGTTCCTACTGCGTTTCTATCACCAAATAATCAATTTTCGATTCTAGAACGAAAATAAGTGAAATAGATATTGTTCAAATATATTCTATGTAGTAGGTTGTGATAGCAATAGAGAAGAAATAATTGATAAACGGAACAGAAGTCAAATTCAGAAAGACAGAACATTAGAAAGAGAAATAGAATTCGATAAAATATCGAAAAATGGTGATGTTATAACATCCCCGCCCAGGGCCGGCCCTGTTCTTGAAATCGGTGGAAATTTCCCCAATCGAAATACAATTTGCTTTGAAATTAATTCTCTATATTATTCGAATTTTTCGTCGGCTACTTTAATTGTTTATTTAAATTTCTTTTCTTTTTTTAAATTAAGAAACATAATTTTCCCCCTACCAAGGGAAAAATTCCGACTGGGTAAATCGACTCGAAATTATTCCCTTAGTAGGGAACAATTATTAGTAAACTTGAACACAAATTTGAAAATATGATTAAAGCCGCTGGCGAAAAATTCGAATAAAATAGAAAATTGGAAAGCAAATTGTATTCCGATTTCCGAGGAAATTTCCACCGATTTCAAGAATAAGGCCCCATATATTTTTGCAAAAAGTCGTTAAAACGCTATCGGTGTCTCTTCCACTACAGCCAGTTAAAATCCGTAACAGGATTTACTCCTCTCGGTCATATCTCGTCTGACCCCTCCGTCCAATTACCCTCAGTAATTGAAATTTTATTCATTTAATTATATGATAATTTGAAATGTATAACTAATTAATTAGAAGTCTATGTATGTGATTTAAAGCTATGGAGAATTCCACAATTTCTTTAGAAAAATAATTCCAGAAGTCTCTAAAATTCAATGGTAATGAAAACATTGAATGTAATAATGATTAGTTAGCTCGCAAATTTTATTGTGCGGTCCGTGAGGCCTCTCTGTATTTCAATTTGAAAAATTATCCTCACTCTCTTCGAAAAAGTTTTTGCGATATTCATTCAGCACCTTCCTGACTTTCGTTGAGTAACGTTCATATATGTATTCAATTATTTTTTTTTCTGATTTATTTCACATTCGCGGTCCAAGGGACCACACGACGCTTTTCGGACTACTTAGGAATTTTATCGAATCATGGCACAGAATCAGAACAAGAATGCGAAGATATAGATATGGAAAGTGAAGACGAGCAATACTATGTAGGTAATGCTAATTATTTCTATGACAAAAATAAATACAAGTGGCCTGCTAATACACCAACTAGAGCAGCAGGTTCACCTAGCCATAATATTTTGAATTTAGGTAAAATACCCTTTAACCTGTTAGATGCTTTTTTTTATGAGATTATGCTACACAAAATACTGGAGCATACAAACCAGAGATTATAAAATTGTAGAATTAAAAGCCTTTTTCGGCCTTTTAACATATTCCGCTATTTTTAAATCAAACCATGAAAATATTGACTAAATATTTTCTACTGATGGTTCAGGCAGGGACATCTTTAGAGCTGTGTTATCGAGTAAGAGATTTAAAACTATTTTAATTCATCTTCGCTTCCACGATTTTCACACAAGATCAGAACGGATAGAAGATTATAAAGCGGCGACAATTAGTGAGTTGTTGGATATGTTTATAAATAATTCACAGTGCATGCATATTCACCCGCGGCTACAGTAACCATAGACGAGATGTTAGTTAGTTTTCGAGGTCGTTGTTCCGTTCGTATGTATATGCCAAATAAACTGGCAAAATACGGTTTAAAATTGCAATGCTTAACCGATTTAGCATCATTTTTACAAAAATTCAAATTAAAAAAGATTGCGATCGAAAACGTGGAAGTTTGATGGCCATTAACGCCAAATTCTAGAGATGTCTAGAAAAATATGATTTATTCATGATTTATTTGTCGTATATCACAAATCGAAGAGATATCGCTAGACCCAAGATGTCATTAAACCACCCACACGATTCATAGTCATCAAACATCCATGTTTTCGAACGTAAACTTTTTTTTCGACCGACCAAACGGCACAGTGGTTAAAGTTTTGGCCTTTGGTGTGAGAGGTACCTGGTTCGAATCCCGATAGAGGCATAATGCAAAAGGGATTTTTATCTTTATTTTACTTTTACCACTAAATGACCACCTGTAGGAGTACAGAACTCATGGGCTGACCCATCCCAGTACTATAGACTGGCATGGAGCAATGCAATGTGCACGTGGTTCTACGATAATCGGACCTATAGATTTAAATTGGAAAAATTAATTAATAAAACGGTTCTCTACATTATTTAATTATTTTAATTGTCAATTAAATTTTACATTTTTCTTCTTTATAGAAAAAAATTATTCAATGATTAAAAACATCATTTTTCTATTTTTCGATTTTTCCGGTGGATTTACCAATTTTCTTTCGTACGAACCATCTCCTGGTGATTGGAAACACAACAAAAAAAGATTGAACAAAATCGGTTCAGCCGTTCTCAAATGTTGCGCTAGAAAAAAAATCAATTTTCTTTGGTTTTTCCCGGAAGCTTCCAAGTTTTCCACTCAGATTTTCCATTTTTCCTCTTCTAAAAGTCCATCTGGATTGGATATGTGCGTAATTCCGCAAAAAACATCATTGTCCAACTTTTACGGTAGATTTTAAACATTTTCTCTGGTAAAAACCATCTTCTGGGAATTGAACACATCAGAAAAAGATTGAGTCAAATCAGTTCAGCCGTTCTCAACTGATGCGCTACAAACAAAAATCAATTTTCTTCGAGTTTTTCAAGGAGTTTCCAAATTTTTCACTCAGATTTTCCAATTTTTCTCTTTTAATAGACCATCTGGATCGGATACGTGCAAAATCCCGTACAAAAACATTTTTTTTCGATTTCCCGAGTTTTCCAACTTTTCCGGTGGATTTTCCCAAAATTTTCTTTCGTAAAAACCATTTCCTGGCAATTTCGAACACAACAAAAATAATAGATTAAGCCAAATCGGTTAAGCCGTTCTCAACTGATGCGCTACAAAAAAAATTCAATTTTCTTTGAGTTTTTCAAGTTTCCGAGTTTTCCAATAAGATTTTCCAATATTTTTCTTCTAAAAGACCATTTGGACCGGATACGTGAGAAATCATGTCACAAAAACATCATTTTTCGATTTTCCGACTTTTCCGGTGGATTTTCCCAAAATTTTCTTTCGTAAGAATTTTATTTGCAATCTCCTGGTAATTACGAATAGAACAAAAAAGGATTGAGCCAAATTGGTTAAACCGTTCTTAACTGAAACGTTAAAAAAAATCAATTTTCTTCAAGATTTTCCGGAAGTTTCATAGTTTTCCACTAATATTTTCCAACTTTTCTCTTCTAAAAGACCATCTGGATCGGAAAAATGCGAAAAACCCGTACAAAAAAAATCATTTTCCGACTTTTCCAGTGGATTTTCCCAAAATTTTCTTTTATGCAAACCTTGTCCTGACAATTACGAACACAATGAAAAAAAATCAGCTAAATCGGTTCGACCGTTCTCTAGTGATGATCAGTCATACATGCGCCAATTGATTTTTATTAATGTAGATAGATAGAAATTGTTTTTTTTTCACCCTGTGCATTCTCGAGTGAGTCAGTGACATAGACGTTTATAATATATATGCTAAAAAATCTAAATTATTTCCTCTTTCCCGGGCTAGCCGGCATGTGTTGAATTTAACCCAATTCGCATTGTAGTGACATTTTAATATTAAATTTTGGAACAAGGCAGTATTGACACAAAATTGTATTTTAAACGGGTTGGTTCATCACATATAATTTGTATTTTGTCACATTTCAAAAAAATAATAAAAAATAAAAATAAATTATAAGAAATAATGTCAAAACAAGAACAAGAACTTAAATTTGATTAAAGTTTTTAAATTTGGAAATCTTTTTTTATGAAACTGCATAAAACAAATACTCTCCTTATTTAGGCATACATGCATCTTGCATTTTGTACAAAAGAAATGTGGCTTTTACGTGCATTTGGGCATTTTATATCGTAGTAGTTAGGGCTTCTGATTATGCTCAGATAGGTGGCCTACCTGATCGTACTCCAAATCTGTGGCGGGTCTTTCTTCAACATGCTGTTTTTTAGCACTTGTGGATGATTGAGTGAAGAGTCTCTTCACTCTATTGATGATTGACGCTCTCGTTTTCGAATAGTGCACTTACTGATAACCATTAAACTGTTATCAAGTTGCCACCGAACTTCAATAAATCTGGAATATTTTTTTTAGTAACGCCAGCTTTCACTCGATAGACCGCAAAGCCTATAAAATGAATTACTATGCGCAATGTTGAGTACTCGATAATAGCTTACCAACTGATCAGTAAAGTCCACTCTTCCCAAATTAGTCTTATATAATTTGATAATCCCACCGCTTCATAGTACCTTCCGTTCCAATACCAATAAAATTTGATGATACATGAACTGATTTATTGTCCTTGCATTTGAAATTCACAACGTTTTGATCACGACTATGTACCTCATCGCTAGTTCCTCTTTCTGTAACATCTATAAAAGGAGGGTTTTGAGCCGGTTTATCCAAATAGTTCATGATATTGGCATAAACCGTTTCACATTTTTGGCATATAATATTGCAAAAACTTGATAAGACGAGAAGTAGTCATCAAAATAAAACTTGTGTCCAGGTGATTTTATTATTTTGGACAAATGAAGAACCAGCAGAAACACCGAACCCAAATTTGTTTGTTTCTGCCTGAGAGATTTCAGTTGTTTTGCCTTGATACACAAAATGTCGTAAGGCAATACACTTTTACCGCAAAGCACAAAATTGTTAAGCCTTCATGGCTACGGTTGCCCTTCACGTATTGTTCGACGTGAAATTTACCTCTAATCGGGATCATTTGTTGTTCTATTTATCATTCTCTTCCAAAGACTGTTACAAGCATTGCCTCCTTTCGCTATCAATAATCGGCCTGACCTTATGAAATGTATCCGAAGAGGGGTCTGTGGCATATAGGTTAAATAACAAAATGTAAGTTATTACATAACTGATGAAATCTATCACTGCTCATGCAATTAACAGAATCTATTCCGATATAACTATTCCAATACATTCTGCTCCTTGGAAATTTTAAGCACCCATAAAAATGTGAAAGCCAAATATTTTTTTTAATTCGCGCACATTAGTCGGCTTATATCCTCGGTCATCATTTTGTTCCGCCTAGACGCTGGTAAAAAATGCAGTATTTTCAAATAATTTCCTTAGGAAATATTTTTTATAACCAATCTAATTATTATATTACAAAACAAGGAAATATTTTTCAAAACTTCTAATGGTGTTAAATCATTATTGTACGGCATTTCGTTTGTTTCAAACGGTCGCGGACGATGATGCCAATGAATATTGTGAATTTCTGTGTAAGAAATGTTTTGAGTATTGGCTTCGTCTAGAAACTCAAACTGAACGATTTCACTAATTGAAATATCACCACCATTAGCCAAGACAACATTGCTTTGGTCAATATCACCTGGATCTAGAATCACTTGGTAAATCTTTTGCGGACCTATGAGGTTTATGTCTAATATTCTTAACATCATTTATATAAGGATCTGGAAAAGTATTCTTAATTTCCACATCATCTATGTCTTCTTCCAAATTATCGAAATAATTACCATCGGAATCATCACTATTCATAATCTCCGCCAGTTCCGTTAGAGTAAAGTGTTTCTTTGCCCTCTAAGCAACAAATAAAAGCAAATTTATTAAATTTATAAGAAAAATATTTTTTGGGTTAAAAACAACCCACAACCATTGAAACGATTTGGGTGTAATTCAACCCATCATATTTTAAAAAAATATTACGTAAACATAATAAAAATATTGTTAGAAACATAGATCATTTAAAAAAGATGATTTTTTACCTTTTAGTGCAAAAATATTTGAGAGGTAATTATCCCAAAACTTAAAAAAATTCAACTCCCGCCAAATTACATATGTCAATCACCTGGGCCCTTTATTGTTGAAATCGGTGGAAATTTCCGCATTCGGAAAATAATTCGCTTTAAAATTCTTTATATTATTCGAATTTTTCGCCGGTTTCTTTAATCGTTTTTTTTTTCAAATTTGTTTGCAAGTTTTCTATTATTTATTTCTCTACTAAAGGAAAAATTCCGGCTGAGTAAATTGATGCGGAATTATTCCCTTAGTAGGGAAATCAATAATAACGGGTGATTTTTTAAGAGCTTGAAAACTTTTTTTTAAAAAAAAACGCATAAAATTTGCAAAATCTCATCGGTTCTTTATTTGAAACGTTAGATTGGTCCATGACATTTACTTTTTGAAGATAATTTCATTTAAATGTTGACCGCGGCTGCGTCTTAGGTGGTCCATTCGGAAAGTCCAATTTTGGGCAACTTTTTCGAGCATTTCGGCCGGAATAGCCCGAATTTCTTCGGAAATGTTGTCTTCCAAAACTGGAATAGTTGCTGGCTTATTTCTGTAGACTTTAGACTTGACGTAGCCCCACAAAAAATAGTCTAAAGGCGTCAAATCGCATGATCTTGGTGGCCAACTTACCGGGCCATTTCTTGAGATGAATTGTTCTCCGAAGTTTTCCCTCAAAATGGCCATAGAATCGCGAGCTGTGTGGCATGTAGCGCCATCTTGTTGAAACCACATGTCAACTAAGTTCAGTTCTTCCATTTTTGGCAACAAACAGTTTGTTAGCATCGAACGATAGCGATCGCCATTCACCGTAACGTTGCGTCCAACAGCATCTTTGAAAAAATACGGTCCAATGATTCCACCAGCGTACAAACCACACCAAACAGTGCATTTTTCGGGATGCATGGGCAGTTCTTGAACGGCTTCTGGTTGCTCTTCACTCCAAATGCGGCAATTTTGCTTATTTACGTAGCCATTCAACCAGAAATGAGCCTCATCGCTGAACAAAATTTGTCGATAAAAAAGCGGATTTTCTGCCAACTTTTCTAGGGCCCATTCACTGAAAATTTGACGTTGTGGCAGATCGTTCGGCTTCAGTTCTTGCAGGAGCTGTATTTTATACGGTTTTACACCAAGATCTTTGCGTAAAATCTTCCATGTCGTCGAATAACACAAACCCAATTGCTGCGAACGGCGACGAATCGACATTTCACGGTCTTCAGCAACACTCTCAGAAACAGACGCAATATTCTCTTCTGTACGCATTCGTGTGGTTCGTTTAATGTCCAATAAAGTAAACTGAGTGCGAAACTTGGTCACAATCGCATTAATTGTTTGCTCACTTGGTCGATTATGTAGACCATAAATCGGACGTAAATCGCGAAACACTTTTCGAACCGAACACTGATTTTTGTAATATAATTCAATTATTTGCAAGCGTTGCTCGTTAGTAAGTCTATTCATTATGAAATGTCAAAGCATACTGAGCATCTTTCTCTTTGACACCTTGTCTGAAATCCCGCGTGATCTGTCAAATACTAATGCATGAAAATCCTAACCACAAAAACATCACCCGTTATAAAACTTGCAAACAAATTTGAAAAAACGATTAAAGAAACCGGCGAAAAATTCGAATAATATAAAGAATTTTAAAGCAAATTATTTTCCGAATGTGGAAATTTCCACTGATCGAGAATAGGGGCCCTGTTCACTTTTTGATATTTCGTGCAATATTAAGTCTCTATAAAATATACGGAAACTAAAACCTCAACCAGTCAAACGTTGTGCTCCGTTTTGGACCACTTAAGAGAGCGGTACGACCACCAAAATTTTAGAGGTCAGTTGTTCATTTGTGACGAGAAGCCTATAAAATTTTGGTGATTGTAGCACTAACCGAAGTGGTGCAATCGGCTTGTAACTTAAGCTTTTAAGTCTGATTGGTTGAGGCTTAGTCCATAGATAAGAAAATACGAATTTTAAAAAAAGTAAACGAAAAAAATCCGATGTATTTTCTGTCGTTATATTTCGCAAAACGGCATTTGAATTTGATTGGTTGATTTCGGCTCATTACGCTTCAATGAGTTAACATAAATTAAAAAAATTTATCAGAAAACGAGCAGAAAATAACCATTTGGAATTCATCGGACCCTTGACGGATTTACATATTTTCGGATTAATGTGTTGGCCCATTTAACCCTAGTCGCAGTACTGCTGAAAAGCGTTGCTGTATAAGGCTAATGGCTTAAAGAGGGTGGGGATGGGGAGGCGGCTACGTAGGGGACATAGTTGAAAATGGGGTTGTATAGTTTAGCTGCCGTTATCTACCAACATCGTTTCGTTATCATCCGTCTGTGATATGCAAAATTATATATACAAGGTTTTGTTCTCCATAGTCTATGTTTGATTGACAAATTTGAGAATGTGTCTAAAGGTTATTTATTACTCTGTTTAGACACAATTTTTTGCCAAGGTACGTATTTGCATTAATTAAGAACCATGTAAAATGGGGAAAAACACAATATCGGACACTTACATTAATATCATGGGTTGGACACCGAAAAGCACATCAACAAAAATCTCGATCGTATAGTAGTAAAACAGACGCTCGTTACCTTATTTTAATTATTTTTATTAATCAAAATTTAAATTCCTTCATATTTACAATAATAAATTTGTTTTTATATTTAAAAAAAACATAAAATTTTGTAGGAAGAGACGGGGTATTGTAATAGATAATATTTAATATTTTCTACATAACGTTATGAATTTATTCACACATTATTATCGCATTTAAAACACCTAAAGTGTTTACATTACTTTCTATCTACAGAGGTTTTTGATATTTTTAACATTCAACTCAAATTTCCCAATAAATTTGGAAAAATGTTTATTGTGGATTTTAACCAAACCAAATTTTATCGTGTTTATAATAAAACATAAATGTTGTTTAAGGATGAGATGCATGTTTAACCTAGAAAAAATATTTGTAAAAATATTTGAATAAGTGGTCTGAGGTTTGAATGGAACAATTGACTTTCGACGATTGATATCGATGCTGAATCTAATTTAGGTGAATAATTGAAATTTAGTTTAATTATTGCACTTTCAATGAACATTTTCAGAATATTATTATTGCGGTTGATTTGGTGATTTTCTTGATAAATAAACCACATATCATCTGGCACTCGGCTCTTTGACATTTTTACTAGTAACTCTGAGCCACACAGGACCATATCATGAAGATCCTAGTTATGTCTAAGACTAATCTTGCCATATTTTTAACTATACATATGTACCTCTTGTATAGGCTCCAGGGAAAGAAAGATTTTGTTTTAATACGATTTACAAATATTTATAAAACTATATCTTATCTCCTTGATATGAGCCTGTGTTGCCCACGGGGACTAGGTATGCCCATGGTTAATCTGGCCATAAATGGGCTCCAGAAAATTTAAGGTTTTGTCTTCATACGATTAAATAATAATTAAAAAACCATTTCTAACTTCTAACTATATATGAAATAACTTTGCTCTCGGTAAGCAACTGCTTATAAAATTTATCAGTGACATAGACGTAGTGACCCTCTTTTATTTATGTTATATTTTGATTTGATATTATTAAAATCGATATTATAAATCTTCACATTGCATTTTACCTGTTTACGGGGTGAGACTTCACCTTTGTAATATTTACGTTATTTTCAAGATGACTACATTCTAGCGAAGAAACTTTACCAAAAAATTCGGGATGATTTTTGTGGCCAACTTCAACGATTTAACGTAATACATCTACTTCGTTGAAATAATTTTTGAATTTGTGACTAAATTGGGCGGCATCAATGCTATGATTATTAACATTTCCGATATACATGATTCAGCCCTTCTGCGTTGTTCGTTTCCCCGTCTTTTTGAACAATGCAGTTTTATAGTAAAACATGCCACATTTTTGTTTCTCCTTCAGCGAGTTGCGTAATAAAATAGTTGCTTTTATTATACAGATAGTCACAAAATTGAAGGTGTAGCACTTTAACGAACCTAAAATTAATTAAATTTTGACCTTCTATTAAGATAATATTTTTAATTTGGTTAATATTGCCAAGGAATTGCAACTTACTATAGTTCCGTTGTCACCGAAAAATTGGTTGAAGGTATGCCGAGACGACCACAGACAGGCAGTAATTGATGCAAAGGGGTATACGACTAGATATTAAGTTTAATCATGTTTCTAAAAAAAACAAAATTAAATATATGGTTTTGCCTTTAATTTTGAGTCAATTATTTTTGGATCGTTATAATGTTATTGTGCTTTAGAGAAATTGAACTTTTCCATAGGAATTTTCGGCTGTACTACTTGAAATGAACATAAAATTAATAAAAACTAAAACAATTTAATTGTACATGCAGTTTCAATAAAATGTATAGCTTTTCTATAAGTAAAACTGATTTGCCTTCAATTTTGTGACTATGTGGCATTATTCTGGCTTACCCTTGGAATAGGGAATTGGGTAAAATATTTTCATAGCAGTTTTGTCTAAATCAAATTTTTCTGGCCTACTATTGGAGTTAGTTTGGTGTAAATATTTTCGAAACAAATTTGCTTGGGAAACTTTAGCTTTCGCAAATCACGCTTAGCTTTAATATTAGAGGCCAATTTTGGTTTCAACTATATTTGTTTGTGAGTTTCCAGTAACGGAAAATAATTGTTCATCATAGTTGGCGTATTTATCAGTAGTAATTAAAGTAGAGTTGGATTTATATAAAACTAAAAAACAAAATAAGATTTTCATAAAACCGGTTCATACTACAATTACTACTGACATAAAAGCCAACTATGATGAACAATTATTTTCCGTTACTGGAAATTCACAAACAAATATAGCTGAAGCCAAAATTGGCCTCTAATATTAAAGGTACGAAAGCAACGCAGCTTTTGTTTCAAAAATATTTACACCCAACTAATTCCAATAGTAGGCAAGAAAAATATAATTTAGACAAAAATGCTATGAAAATATTTTTCCCAATTCCCTATTCCCAGGGAAAGCCAGAATAGTGCTACTGTAGTTAATACTATTGGCTTAGTGGCTAAAATTCGGCTTTCGGTATATCTGTCTAGGATCTGACCGTTGATTGAATACATATAGATATAACTACTGGGAATTCTGCCGCTACGTAATGTCTCTACTAGTCACATATAGATAGAGGCATAGTTGTGCGAGAGTGGTTTTTTCTTTCTAGCAACCGAAAAATATAATTGTTGTTGTTTTTCCATATAAAAATTGCATTTGTATTGTATATCAACTTTTTATTACATAAAAAAATATTATTTTGTAATGTTTCGACTGGTATTTAACTGACTTTTACGTACAATTGCACCACAAGTAGAAACAAAATAAATATGGTTGAATGGAGTTATCATTGATTGAAGTAACCTTAGTTTTAATTTGTTTCGAAAAATATCAACAAAAAAAAGTAATAACCGAAAAATTGTGTTGCAGTGCAAATGAAAAAATATTCTCATCGCCATTATCTGTAAAATATGTGAAAACGTCATATACAACCTCCACTCACATAGTTGGAATACGACTGAAAAAATGAAAACAGAATGATGAACATAAATACAATTTCATTATTATTGTCTATTTATTTTTGTCATATACATATTATATATTGCATATATTCAGTTGAGAGAGAGGAAAATACATTTCATTCTATTTTTTTTTTTGGTAAAATTTCTAGTGGTGTGGGTGAATAATAAATCATAAAAATGTTTTACTCCGTTCTAGCAGCTTTGAATTAATTGGGTCTATCTTTCTTCTTCTTAAACCTACATGAAATGAGTTGTGCTCTTCTTTTACAATATGTTAGAAGCATTCCATCCTAAACTACAGGCCGCTTACACCAAATTATGACGACACGCTATGTCGACATTTTTGTTGCTTTCTCTAGTTGTTTTGTTAGTGTAAATATTCTTAACATTATCATGGCGCTCTCTCGGTTTAGACATAAATTGACTTCATGTGTGAAAAATGAGAGTTAGGGGCCTGTAGCTTAGTAGGCATTGTTAGAAGCAAGAAAAAAATCAAAATCGTTGTTGTAATTCGCAGTGGTATTATCTATATGTATTCAATCAACGATCTGACTCAAGATACAAAAAGCCTTTCGTTCGACTCATCTTGCTCGAGAAAACGGGTAAAATTAACGGGAAATAGTAGTATTGCGATCTGGATATGGTCGAATGAGATTACGATTCTACAAGAAAACTTTGCTGAATCCGCTAAGAAAATGAAATTAAATCGTTTCGTGTTTTTGTTCGAAAAAGATTAAAAATATTAGAGTGGCCACACCACAATTACCTACACGTTCTAAACCCTGTTGAACACCTTTGGATGATAAAATCCTGATCCAGGTTTAATTTAGCGGAATTTTGGGCGAGTGTACAACACGTAACCACGGCAATTACAGATAATAAAATGAATAATTTAATAGTTTTTCAATATGTGAAAATTTTTATTAATTTGTTTACTTTTTTTGCAACATAAAAAAAATCAAATAATTTAATAAGTTTTGTTATTTAAAACTTTTATAATAAAACAAATGAAAACTATTTTGGGGGACTATATAATGTTTACTTTTTTCTCCATACATTTTTTTTGGATAATTCCACTTTATTTACATTTGAAATGTTTTTTCCGACTTTTCTGTATTGCAAATTGTTTGATCAGATCATCAACAGTACCGGGAAGGGTGATTACTATTAAATATCCGACAGGACTTGTTAAATAGTCCATTGTGGAATTGAAATTCACTTGGTCCACAGGAAATCCAGTAGGCCACGTCAACAACAGGAAAATCCAGCCACACCCCTGGATCTTTTGATTTATTTAAATTAGCGGACTCAATCATTTCACCATCATCACACTCGCCTAGTACACTTTCGATTTCAGCATTTCCTTGCCGACAACGTGAGAATTTTTCATATTAGAAAAAAAATGTGAAATTTAAAAAGCTGCCTTGAAAGGATTGATGTAAACAGCGTCTAATTGATCAAAAATAGAATCGATGCAAACTATTTTTAGTACACATACAAAAAAATTCTCGTGACCGAAAGTCGCGACATCTATTTTTTTTTTAAATTTTTTATTAATTTATTATTATTTTCTTTAATTTTTAATTATTTTATTACGTAAACACTCTCTAAATCCTTTTGGTGCCCTCTTTCTCTTGATGCACTAAGCATGTGCTTATGTTGCTTAATGCTTAATCCAGACTTGCGAAAATCGCTGCCGTATTAATATGTCGCCACTATACATTTTTTTAAATTATAACGTCAAAGACCTTGCAAATCATCCAATGATACTTCACAAATGTTCCCGTGTCGGTAAATTTCAACGCCGTTCATTTCATTTCCATAAAATGCTACGACTAGCACTACAAAGTAGGGTTCTATAATTTTTTTTGGTGTACATCAAACTCCGCATCGTCCGGCTAATGCATAGAAGTTAAACAAAAAATAATGTAACACCACTGCTACTTTCAGCCAACGACAACTTTCATCCTTTACGGTACCTTTATAGATCGACACGGTTTGTTTGTTTTAATAATTGGTTGTATACTGCTACATTGATTTGAATTTCTTAAGCGCTGCTCTATTATTGTTAGATTACATAATGTAGCGACAAATCCACTTCACCGATTTACACTGTGAGTTTCTAAAGGTCTTTGATACACCAGCGCACAACAGCATTGTAGTACGGTTGAAAACTCTCTAAATTTTATCACGCACCAAAATTAGGTGCAGGAAAAATTTTATATTTCGTGTAATGTTCGTCATAACATCTGTTTTGACCAATAACAATTTGTTTAAAAATGTAGGATCGACATGTGATATTAATAGTTTATAGATGCGATCGCGCGCCCCAAACAAGCATAAAAATCAACAAGCAATCCGGTGGCGGAGTACTCATAGCCCTCGATACATCACCGCCTAAAGAATTAGCAGATTTTACTAATCCATCGATCGAACTAATAAAATTATTTATTAGGTCATTGCTATCTAGTTATCTTCAATTGTTGTTATGATATGAACGATTCCAAATCATCTGTTGTTTTACAAACAGGTACCGTATTTTCTTTGATTCGTATTAATATATTTGGATGTCTACCACACGAATTTGATTTTATGTTCATGTTTTAGTTTTAGACATCTCTTAAATATGCCTTGATTATCGAATATCGTCAAATGGCTCATTCATAATAAATTAAATTATTTTAAATGGCCAATCCAACGATTCAATGCAACTTTCAGTCAAATAGTTTTTAGCAATCTGAGATGTATGCTTAGGGTCATTATCTTGCTGGAAGCTAAACTGACCTAACCCCATTTTGACAGCTGATTCTGATCCTGTAGTCCGTTTACATATAAACTGATTGTCATCATCTCATCAATTTTGACCAGCATTCCCACTTCTGATTTGGAGAAACATCCCCAAACCATGATAGAACCACCTCCGTGCTTCACAGTTTTTTGAATGTAGTCATATTTAAGGCGATCTTCTTTCCTACACCAGACTCATTTTCTCTCTTTTGGATTTTTCAATTAGATCCGTTACTCCAAATTATTTGGTTCCAATACTCGGGTGGACTGTTTTCATGAGCCTTTGCAAAATTCACTCTCTTTTTTTGATCAACAGCGCTAATTAGTAGACAGTGTTTTGTATGGCGTTATAAAGGACAGCGGCAATATTTGGGTTATCAAAAGCCTTAAAAAATAATTATTAATTTAACTTATTTTCACGATTTTTTAATGTTTTGTTTCGTCAACTTATGTTTGCACTACTACGTCAACTTTATTATGCACCGAAAAAAACAAAGCAATTAATAAAATTCAAAAAGCAATTAATAAAATTGAACATACGTTTGTTATTGGTTGTTTAAAGCTGTTTCATAAAAAAGTTTTTTGATCGTTCGTTTAAAATCGCGAATGCCCTAAAACAGTCCGTAAATGTAATTCCCTTTCTACGGCAAATGGGATCACACATCCCCACCTGGATTCAAACAAATTATAGTGTATCATCCAATGATCGGAGAGATAATCGATGCAATTTTTAACGTCAGGCCGCATCGCAACAAATATAAATCCAGTTTCAACTAAAATCACAATACCAATCGGTGCTATTCGGCCAACAAATGCTTCGATTATGGCGTAATTTTCATGCGACAGTGTAAAAATCTCTATAGATCGCCGCCTCGAGTCGGTCCAATACAAGTTATTGCCAAACGCCATGCCTGATACTTTCCCGATACCATGTGTAACGATTTGTTTCACTTCATCAGATTCTAAATTAACTCATCGGCTATGATGACATCACCGTTCATTGAATTATAAACTATCTTCGATACAGTAAATTTAAAAAAAGTAAGTGGCCCGTTTTCCAAATGGTTTGTCGAAAGATAATTTTTCATGCATTAAAAATCTGACAGCTAAATTTATTCAGCCTGCTGAGTGCTGAAAATTTTTCACTTTATTGGGTGTGTTCAGATGTGAACATTTTCAACTGTGTTAAGGTTTAGGCATTTAAGCTTGAGGCACATAGTTTTTGTTCCGTTCCGATTCGTTTTCAATAAGTTTTTATAAACTCGCACGCACATAGTTTTCGTTTCGTTTTTAGTTGTTTTTGTGTTTTTTGATAAATCGAATTTTTTTATTTCTCAAAATATTGCTTCAATTCAATCAAATATTTATAATATTATATCAATTAATTTAATAATGATTGCAGATTTACACATCGACAAAAAAACGATAACGATAAACGCAAAAATAAATAATTTGAGGTTATTGTTTAAGATTTTATTGAAATTTGATCAACTGTTTCGGTTCGCATGTTTTCGGTTTTCCTTACATTTTGACATATCAATTTAAAGGTCGGAACGGAACGAAAACTATGTGCCTTTAGTTTCCGTTTCGCTCCGACCTCTAAGTTGAATCTGTCAAAATGTATGAACATTGGGCGCATTCAGGCCAATAGTTGACAACATGTGGAGTAAAATCCATAGAGGTAAATACTTACTACATATATACTAAGAATTCAATCCGGATCGAATTATAAAAATAATTCATATTTACAATATATCCCTTTTGTGTTTTACTAACCAGAATTGTGTGGGTACGGGAAAGGTACCATGTCAAAAATTTATTTTTGTAAGTGTTTTGCACCAACTTACATATTTGTGTATTCCTTTCGAACTTATTTTCATTCGAAAAAAAAACACTTACTATACACACAATTGCGTTGGTTGTACTTCAATTAATGTGAAATTTTTTATCAAAAACGCCATTACATACTATGATTTTTTACTCACACATTTGTGTGGTTTGGACTTTAATAGAGCCATTTTTTTTTGTTCAAAAAGGGAGATACAGGATCGAGTCGACTTCGCGTTAATTCGATTCGATCCACCAAATTTGGACCGAAACCGAAAGAGTTTTTCAAATTTCAAAAAAAACTTAAACAATAACCTTAAATTATTCATTTTGACATTTATGATTATCGTTTTTTGTCATAATTCATTAATTCAAATAAATCTTCAAGGATTTTTGAACCTTCAACCATTATTAAATTAATTGATGTGAATTGGTGTGTTATAAAAAATTGATTAAATTTAAACAATATCGTGAGCACTAAAAAAATTTGTCCAATAACATAAAAACAACTGAAAACGAAACGAAACCTTACCTACAGTGCTTGTGAATAATACAAAAAACTTATTGAAAACGAAACGAGTTCAAACAAAACGAAAACGTGGTGTCTCGACCTTTAAAATACCATGTAAGCAACTGTCAAGTGTCACAAGATTCGGAGAGTAAAAGAGGAAGCATATAAATCAACAGGGCAATCAATACGTGAGCGTAAAAATCGTGTACGAAAGAGAATTATGAAAAAATAAAACGCCATTATTACAATTTATAAACCATGTTTTTTTTAACCACATTTGTGTGTGGTGGACTTATATCTAAGAAAAAAAATTTTGCTCGTCGGAAAAGTTAAAAAAAAAAAAATTTTTGTAAAAAATTTCTCATTTTTATAAATCGAGAAACAAACATGAGTTGAGTAAAAAAGTTCTGATAATCCCAATGTCATGATTGTCGCAATGTAAGTCACAAATACAATCATGACATTGAAATTGTCAGGCAATTTTTACTCAATTCATTTTTATATCTCGATTTATCAACATGAGAAATCTATGATAAACTAATTTTTCTATGCAATCAATTTCGCGTTTTATTTTATAAAATTTCCAAAAGTGTCTGCGGTTGCCTTTTATTTTATCCTTTAGATTGCTAATAAAGCTTCTGTATCTCAGTTCAAAATAAGATTCAAAATTTTGGTAATATACGCAGTATATTTCTGCTTACTGTCCTGGGAACATGGATGAAATTTAAAGATCAAAAGTCTTGTGATCCGCAGATCACATAAACAACATGTTTGCTCAGGTTTTCCGTTATGTTTATAAAGCAGAAGGTAGTGATATTTATCTAACCGCTAGTGAATTTAGTACATTCATATTTACTCCACGCATCGTGCCAGAGGACATCCACCGAGCATTGGTAGGATACAGAGAAGGATGTGGTCCTCCTGATGGTATTCCGGCTTCATTTTTGAAAAATTCTAAAAATTTCTCAATTCCTCTAAGCATTTTGTTCAATCAGTCATTAAAATTGGCAAATTTTCCTCAAAAGTGTAAAATTAGTTATTTTTTGTAAAGTGTCCCCTATTTTAGACTATTAGAATGACCCCTATTTTAAAAATTTGATCTAGAAATGATGTTTCTTGCTACAGAGGTATTACATCTATATCTGCTACAGTAAATTAATTGAACTAGTAATTTGCAACTCTGCAATTTTATTTTGCTCAAATGCAGTGCTTCCGCGGTATTTATCCCAACATCAACATGGTTTTATGCCTAAAAAATCAGTATCCACAAATTTCATAGAATTTCTTAGCTATTCTATTAAAGAAATTGAGAAGCACACACATGTGATGTAATATACGCCAACTTTGTTTTGCCGACAAAGCATTTGACTTCATCAGCAAACTTTGGGACACATTTTCAAGTTCCGATTTTCGAGCCAGTTCGTAGCCTGGTTCAAATATTATTTGAGCAATCGAATCCACTATATTGAAATAGGAGGTAAAACGTCGAATAAAATACAAGCAACCTCTGGTGTACCACAAGGCTCTTCATTAATGGTATTACTGAAGTGATAAAGCATTCCAATATCCTGATGTTCGCAGATGATCTCAAAATCTACAAAGCCATCGAGTCAGTCGACGATGCCAATAAACTACAGGAAGATATTGACAACCTAGCGTTATGGTGCGAGTTTAATTTTGTGAGTCTCAATGTTTGGAAGTGCAAATCTCTATCATTTCACCGAAAAGCACTCCACGTTCGGTTTTGACAAACGTTGAACGGGTGACAATTTTGATTTTGAAACAATTAAGATTCTGTATTGTGCTTACGTTCAATCCCAGCTGGAGTAAGCTGTAAATGTGTCGTGTCCGTTCTTCGAGGATCATATAAAATAAATGTATACGCTACTTTACCTTGAAAGACGGATGGGTTTATAACCATGATCTACCATACCACGTAAACATACAAGAGATTTGGGATCAAGACTTCCTCCACTTGAATGGACACAGAACCCACTATTGCGATAATGAAACCATTGTAGATGATCTGTAAGAGTTTCAATCAAATTAACAATTTATTTGATGTTTGTTTAACTAAAGATAATTTTAAAAATATAGATTAAGGCAATTTTATGACAGTTTATACATATTTTAAATTTTCTAATCCAAAGCGGATTTATTATTTTTGTTTTTTTTTACATTAATATTTTTCAAGTCAAATTTCTAGACTTATTTCAAAATAAATAATACTGGAAGAGGGCTGGTAGGTGACACAAGTAATCGGCGGGAGGTGTATTTATGCAATCGAGTGTCACTTCGCGATAGGCTTTAAAATAGATCGTCATCCAGAACACTAAAAATAAGTGTTCAATGGAAGCATTTGTGAACAGATGAAATGGGTCAAAAATCTATTAAAATATTTTGTTAAAATAATGGCCCAACATAATTAGAATGACGATGAAGTCACTAAATATCTCTATGGCTAACACTTAAAGTCTGTTTGTATGAAACGACTTTAATAGATATACGTCAGTAAGAATTGTGTTATTGTATTTTAAATGCTTTGGTTTTGTGGTGTGATGTGTAATTCAATTTAATTTTCTTGGACCAATACCAAATAATAACATTAATTTTATCAATACTATAATATCCTTTAATCTACCCAACGCTTTAGAAATATATGTATCTAATACTACCGCATTTATAAAATTTAATATTATTTTAAATCGCAACCTTTACACAACCATACTTGGTCCATAACGAGCACCATATAACAATTTACTTTAAATGCTCAAAGAATTTTAAAACAATTTTTTGCTCGTTGTTGGTGTTTCATTTCAAACTCCAACCGAAATGTATTTCGTACTGTATACAATTTTTGTAAGACCTATCATTAATTTCAAATTAACTCGTGCTAAAACAAAATTCTCTCCTAATGTTATTTTGTTTTAATCCTGTAATTTATTTAGGCTACCATACATCTACCTAGCAAGGTGTACAGCAGTGCACGTTGAAACCATGCCCTAAAATGATGGTTGATTTGTGGTCGCAATGCGAAGGTGAAATTTGTCATAATTTTTGGTTGTCATAACGACCAAAAATATTAAAATAATACGTAACATAGGTATTTGTACTTTCGTTGTTTTCTAATTTTATATCCGATTCGCCAAAAGAAGGAAAACATCTAAATAATTTTTTGTGCTTTTCATTTTACTGAAATACTTTTTGTTTTGCCTAGATTTGATATAACAAAAATGACAACCATTTTTTATTATTATCTTCTCAAATTTTATTTTTGTTTTGCTTTTATTTTGTCAACTCTCTCACGATGACAATAAAATATTGTTCTTTATTGCTGTGAGTTTTCTTCACATTTTCTACGTTGCGTATACTGGGCTGCAAATTACATGACAAGCAGGATGACATAAAGCTGAATTAGGAGTTCCTAGAAATTAAATATAATATTTTTTATTTGCTTACTAAATCACATTTCCGACATAAAAAGTACCTAAAACTTGTATAAGTTTTTTTATATGAAACATTCAGTTTATGTTTAAGAAAAGTAATAACATTAAAAAATTTAATATTGCCGCAATTAATTAGTTGTGTAATTGTATTTTACCTCCGGCTATGCAATAAAAAAATAAAATTTTTGAGGTTTTTTGATTTGGGTACAAAAGCAATGTTACGTCACTATACCGGATATAATTTCATAATCGGTTTTTCAGTATGGTGATAGACAGTTAATTAATTTTACACAAAAGCTTTTCATTTTCAGAAAATAGTTTTATTCCAATAAATTATGTAAAATTGTCTGGAGATATCCAGTTTTATTTGTTTGTCTTCCAACAAAATTAATTTGATAGAGAAAAAATATGTATCGTTCTTGTTTTGCCTTTTTATGGAATATATATATTGTGTATTCTGCACGTTCCAGTTCCAGGTATTGTGTTATACATTTTGTGAAACATTTAAAAATATTTTTGGGATGATAAAACGGAAGCATAAAGTTAATTAATTCGTATGGGATGGTTTGGTTTTCCATAGCAGCAGCGATAAATTCAATTTATTGTTCGTGTTAAATATGTTAGTTCGGTTGACCACCTATATGCATGTGCATTTAGTAATACGAGTACGTATAATTTGTAATTTTAGTGGTTGCCAAAATTTACCCCGCCCATTTTGTAATATTAATAAATCACTGCATATGTAATGCTGTTGCATTCTGCTTATCGCTTATGCCTCGGGATTTTTTCGGGGATAGAATAAAAATGGGTTCAAGTCATTAATCAATCTCGTTCAGGTTAAAAAAAAGAACAAAACTAAAATCACACCATTTGATATCATCTGCACCCCGATTTAAACTTTCTAAACAAAACTTACGCTAAGTGCTTCTCCGGCTAAAGTAGATTTAAGAACCACCGGATTTGAAATCTGGATTTTATGATCTGAACAAAATATATTTTTGACAAAATTCAAAGCGATTTTAATGATATCATTTTTGTATATTTGTGCGGGAGATCGGTTACCTCGCTATTTTTCATTTTTCTTTTTTAAGCTCTTTTTTTGAAGAGCTTCACATCATTTACGTTCAGCGCTGTCGAATTTAGCGCCTAAATGGGGCTTTGACATTTTTTTGAGCTGTGGAGCTCATGGGAACTCTTAAAATTAAATAGGGGCTAAATATTCACGCTAAATGGTAGACATTTTCTAAATTGCAAAATGGCTCTATATTTTGCATAGCGGTTTTAAATAAATGGAAAATTAAAGATTATTTATTTTTAATTATGAAATAATTAAAAATTATTTTATAATTTTTCATTTATTTTTCATAATGTAATACATTTGCTATAGATTTATAGCGTGATGTACAATGCCAATGAAGTTTATTCTAAATTAATCCTAAATTGTAAAAATGGCGGTTAGTACTATTTTAGGAAAAACTTCAAACTTCTACTGAGAAGTATGAAGTTTATACTATAATTCAAAATAAAACAAAATGTGAAGATGTATTAGTGTTTTGCGAACATTTGGGCGATTTTACAAAATTGTTGGGTTTACCTATAATTTAAATTCACAATGTTTATTTAGGTTCAATTTGATTAAAATTCATTATTCTAGTAACAGCAAAACTGCGGAGGAATTATGTTACGTAGAAGTAACCTAGCATCGTTCACAGATTTTATTACAAAAAAATTAAAAGAAGGGTCAAATAATAATCGTTAAGTCATCGGTGAAAATCTTGAGATATGAATATTCTTAGAATCAAATTTACTAAGAAATTCC
The DNA here is from genome assembly GCA_932526605.1 of Nephrotoma flavescens. Taxonomy (NCBI): domain Eukaryota; kingdom Metazoa; phylum Arthropoda; class Insecta; order Diptera; family Tipulidae; genus Nephrotoma; species Nephrotoma flavescens. Next base: position 106,411,302 of record OW052221.1, read on the forward strand.
GTTCATCAATTGAAAGTCGTTTTAAATACGCAAACACTATTAGAATTTTAAACGGGTTGGCCTAAGTATAGTGCACATATAGGTCTACCAAAATATTATAGTGGCAAGTTTGCCGATCGGTGAAAATCTTGAAAATGAAATTCCGTTCATCAATTGAAAGTCGTTTTAAATACGCAAACACTATTAGAATTGTAAACGGGTTGGCACAAGTATAGTGCACATATAGGTCTACCAAAATATTATAGTGGCAAGTTTGTAGATCGGTGAAAATCTTGAGATATGAATTTTCTTAGAATCAAATTTACTAAGAAATTCCGTTCATCAATTGAAAGTCGTTTTAAATACGCAAACACTATTAGAATTTTAAACGGGTTGGCCTAAGTATAGTGCACATATAGGTCTACCAAAATATTATAGTGGCAAGTTTACCGATCGGTGAAAATCTTGAGATATGAATTTTCTTAGAATCAAATTTACTAAGAAATTCCGTTCATCAATTGAAAGTCGTTTTAAATACGCAAACACTATTAGAATTTTAAACGGGTTGGCCTAAGTATAGTGCACATATAGGTCTACCAAAATATAATAGTGGCAAGTTTGCCGATCGGTGAAAATCTTGAGATATGAATTTTCTTAGAATCAAATTTACTAAGAAATTCCGTACATCAATTGAAAGTCGTTTTAAATACGCAAACACTATTAGAATTTTAAACGGGTTGGCCTAAGTATAGTGCCCATATAGGTCTACCAAAATATTATAGTGGCAAGTCTGCCGATCGGTGAAAATCTTGAGATATGAATTTTCTTAGAATCAAATTTACTATGAAATTCCGTTCATCAATTGAAAGTCGTTTTAAATACGCAAACACTATTAGGATTTTAAACGGGTTGGCCTAAGTATAGTGCACATATAGGTCTACCAAAATATTATAGTGGCAAGTTTGCCGATCGGTGAAAATCTTGAGATATGAATTTTCTTAGAATCAAATTTACTAAGAAATTCCGTTCATCAATTGAAAGTCGTTTTAAATACGCAAACACTATTAGGATTTTAAACGGGTTGGCCTAAGTATAGTGCACATATAGGTCTACCAAAATATTATAGTGGCAAGTTTGCCGATCGGTGAAAATCTTGAGATATGAATTTTCTTAGAATCAAATTTACTAAGAAATTCCGTTCATCAATTGAAAGTCGTTTTAAATACGCAAACACTATTAGAATTTTAAACAAGTTGGCCTAAGTATAGTGCACATATAGGTCTACCAAAATATTATAGTGGCAAGTTTGCCGATCGGTGAAAATCTTGAGATATGAATTTTCTTAGAATCAAATTTACTATGAAATTCCGTTCATCAATTGAAAGTCGTTTTAAATACGCAAACACTATTAGGATTTTAAACGGGTTGGCCTAAGTATAGTGCACATATAGATCTACCAAAATATTATAGTGGCAAGTTTGCCGATCGGTGAAAATCTTGAGATATGAATTTTCTTAGAATCAAATTTACTATGAAATTCCGTTCATCAATTGAAAGTCGTTTTAAATACGCAAACACTATTAGAATTTTAAACGGGTTGGCCTAAGTATAGTGCACATATAGATCTACCAAAATATTATAGTGGCAAGTTTGCCGATCGGTGAAAATCTTGAGATATGAATTTTCTTAGAATCAAATTTACTAAGAAATTCCGTTCATCAATTGAAAGTCGTTTTAAATACGCAAACACTATTAGAATTTTAAACGGGTTGGCCTAAGTATAGTGCACATATAGGTCTACCAAAATATTATAGTGGCAAGTTTGCCGATCGGTGAAAATCTTGAGATATGAATTTTCTTAGAATCAAATTTACTATGAAATTCCGTTCATCAATTGAAAGTCGTTTTAAATACGCAAACACTATTAGGATTTTAAACGGGTTGGCCTAAGTATAGTGCACATATAGATCTACCAAAATATTATAGTGGCAAGTTTGCCGATCGGTGAAAATCTTGAGATATGAATTTTCTTAGAATCAAATTTACTATGAAATTCCGTTCATCAATTGAAAGTCGTTTTAAATACGCAAACACTATTAGAATTTTAAACGGGTTGGCCTAAGTATAGTGCACATATAGATCTACCAAAATATTATAGTGGCAAGTTTGCCGATCGGTGAAAATCTTGAGATATGAATTTTCTTAGAATCAAATTTACTAAGAAATTCCGTTCATCAATTGAAAGTCGTTTTAAATACGCAAACACTATTAGAATTTTAAACGGGTTGGCCTAAGTATAGTGCACATATAGGTCTACCAAAATATTATAGTGGCAAGTTTGCCGATCGGTGAAAATCTTGATATGAATTTTCTTAGAATCAAATTTACTAAGAAATTCCGTTCATCAATTGAAAGTCGTTTTAAATACGCAAACACTATTAAAATTTTAAACGGGTTGGCCTAAGTATAGTGCACATATAGGTCTACCAAAATATTATAGTGGCAAGTTTGCCGATCGGTGAAAATCTTGAGATATGAATTTTCTTAGAATCAAATTTACTATGAAATTCCGTTCATCAATTGAAAGTCGTTTTAAATACGCAAACACTATTAGGATTTTAAACGGGTTGGCCTAAGTATAGTGCACATATAGATCTACCAAAATATTATAGTGGCAAGTTTGCCGATCGGTGAAAATCTTGAGATATGAATTTTCTTAGAATCAAATTTACTAAGAAATTCCGTTCACCAATTGAAAGTCGTTTTAAATACGCAAACACTATTAGAATTTTAAACGGGTTGGCCTAAGTATAGTGCACATATAGGTCTACCAAAATATTATAGTGGCAAGTTTACCGATCGGTGAAAATCTTGAGATATGAATTTTCTTAGAATCAAATTTACTAAGAAATTCCGTTCATCAATTGAAAGTCGTTTTAAATACGCAAACACTATTAGAATTTTAAACGGGTTGGCCTAAGTATAGTGCACATATAGGTCTACCAAAATATTATAGTGGCAAGTTTGCCGATCGGTGAAAATCTTGAGATATGAATTTTCTTAGAATCAAATTTACTAAGAAATTCCGTTCATCAATTGAAAGTCGTTTTAAATACGCAAACACTATTAGAATTTTAAACGGATTGGCCTAAGTATAGTGCACATATAGGTCTACCAAAATATTATAGTGGCAAGTCTGCCGATCGGTGAAAATCTTGAGATATGAATTTTCTTAGAATCAAATTTACTATGAAATTCCGTTCATCAATTGAAAGTCGTTTTAAATACGCAAACACTATTAGGATTTTAAACGGGTTGGCCTAAGTATAGTGTACATATAGGTCTACCAAAATATTATAGTGGCAAGTTTGCCGATCGGTGAAAATCTTGAGATATGAATTTTCTTAGAATCAAATTTACTAAGAAATTCCGTTCATCAATTGAAAGTCGTTTTAAATACGCAAACACTATTAGAATTTTAAACGGGTTGGCCTAAGTATAGTGCACATATAGGTCTACCAAAATATTATAGTGGCAAGTTTGCCGATCGGTGAAAATCTTGAGATATGAATTTTCTTAGAATCAAATTTACTATGAAATTCCGTTCATCAATTGAAAGTCGTTTTAAATACGCAAACACTATTAGGATTTTAAACGGGTTGGCCTAAGTATAGTGCACATATAGATCTACCAAAATATTATAGTGGCAAGTTTGCCGATCGGTGAAAATCTTGAGATATGAATTTTCTTAGAATCAATTTACTAAGAAATTCCGTTCATCAATTGAAAGTCGTTTTAAATACGCAAACACTATTAGAATTTTAAACGGGTTGGCCTAAGTATAGTGCACATATAGGTCTACCAAAATATTATAGTGGCAAGTTTGCCGATCGGTGAAAATCTTGAGATATGAATTTTCTTAGAATCAAATTTACTAAGAAATTAAGAAATTCCGTTCATCAATTGAAAGTCGTTTTAAATACGCAAACACTATTAGAATTTTAAACGGGTTGGCCTAAGTATAGTGCACATATAGGTCTACCAAAATATTATAGTGGCAAGTTTGCCGATCGGTGAAAATCTTGAGATATGAATTTTCTTAGAATCAAATTTACTAAGTAATTCCGTTCTTCAATTGAATGTCGTTTTAGATATGCGACATCCATCAATTTTAATCGTGTTGTTACTTGTCGTGTATATAATACATATGTGTCTATTAAAATATGTATTATATACATGTTTTATGCTCAAATAAATTTGATTGTTTAAATAAATAAATAAATTTTTAAATAATTATTTAAATAGAAATATTCGGCTTCGCCTAAATGACTGCTTTAAACCAATACACTCTCATAAATTTCTGTGTTTGTTATTTTAGGATTAATTTAGTATAAATTTCAACTGGGTGCTGTACATATCCGTTAATAAATAATTAAGTCTACGGAGAAATGTCCATTTGCAACTATTATATCGTTCGGTCTTCTTGTAGTTGAAGAAACAATCCGCTACAGATTTCAGCACATTTTAATTCCTGAAAATAATTTTTTTTTTTCAAAATCAGAAAATATTAAATGTTCCTTCACCAAAACGTTTACACAGCGGGGACGCGATTTTTTTTATAAATGAGTCCCCAATTATTAACAAAATAATTCTTCATATTACGCTCAGTGTGTTTCAAAAATTTAAATTTATATAACCAGTTTAAATAATTAAGTATGTCCTGAAAAAAAAACGTTGGACCCCATTGGAGCCCAAACACAAATTAAGTGTGGTTGGTTTAATTTTTAACCGGCAGCGTTACTTTAGGCTTACCATTTTTTATTTTATTTGTAATAGTCTGATTTCAAATTGTAAGATAGAATTATCGCTCATGAAGATATTTTAAAAAACCATTAATTTTTTAAATTTTGAAAAGTCTGTATTTACAAACTACAATTATTCATTTCCCTTGTCTTAAATATTAACGCCCGTTGCAAACGATTGCTTTCGTCAACTCCATATTCCCCTCACTTGAAATTTCATTCTAAAATCCAATTCCCCCTTAGTATTGGAGGAACACGTGATCCGAAATATCGTTGTTGGGAAGAATAGTCGCCGCTTAATGATATTGTAGTCTTCAACTGGGTTCGAATCACAGAATAGACAGAAACGTCATAAACTCATTTGTATGAAAAAATATCGACCCACTTTTTTGACCTTGCTTCGCAAAAAGGTAGGAAAAATTGTTGGCAGGGTACCCAAAAGAAAGAAAAATTCGTTATTTTTGAGTTTTAAATTGAAAAATATATTAATAAATATTAAATAAATTATTAAAATTTAAATATATTAATATAAATATTAATAAATAATAAAATAATTACAGGTCAGAGTCGTAAACAAAAGTAGGAAAATGGTCGATAGGTAATTTTTTCTTGGTCTCCTCAATGACGCTTCTGGATAATGTCTATTAATTCTGTGTTCGAACTGTCAAACTTTGGATTGATAACGGTGGTGGTATGTACCTTAACCACTCGACCACCAAGTGATATACTTGTTTAGAGTAGAATTTATTTTTAAAAACGCTGTAAAATGAGTATACATCTTTATTATGTGGAAACTTTTTTATACATACCAAATGGCACAGTGGTTAAACCTTTGGGGTTTGACAGTGGCACGATACAAAGGGAATTTTCATCTACAGATTACGATCTGTGGTGAAATGGAACGCATCTATGGCCCGCTGTCGGAGCGCAAAACTCATGGGCCGACCCATCTTGAATGCCAGTATAGATTGGCATGGAGCTATGCAATGTGCAGATGGTGATTAAATCGGACCTATAGCCGTACGTCCTCGAATTGGCTGGCAACGGCGTAAAAGTATGGACGGAAAAAGAAAACCGCGAAAGAGTTGGAGGAGCCTTGGCCCCAGAATAGATTGCATTGATAATAATAAAAAAAAATTATTGTCGGTTGGAGTCTCCGATCCGCATAACACCTATCCTTAACGAAACGCTATAGAAAAAACAACGCCGGGGTGAAAGCGCAGCTCCGCGCAAAATAATTGAAACTCAAAAACGGCTGATTATTCGGTCGTAAGATTTGGTGGTCAACAGATCAATTGTCGGTCGGTTTGTATGGCATGTGGCGGCATCTTGTTCAAACAAAAGGTTGTTCACATTCAAAGCGTTGGTAAGCATGGGTCTGTAATGGTCGCCATTGAAAAGTTGGTACGAAAAATGGGCCAATTATGACACCACTCCAAAATCCACACCATTCAGTCACACTTGGTGAATGCAATCGGCCTCTAAGATTACGTGTGGCTGTTCCAGATCCGGCAGTGCTGTTGGTTTACATAGCCCCTTTAGGAGATGGAAATGCACTTCGTCTGAAAAGATGATTTGTCGGCCAAAATCGACGACGTTATGAAGCTGGTCTATGGCCCACGCAGAGAACTGATATAAGAGCAGATTTCATTTTCTTTAAAATGCTGGGTCATTCGGACCTTGTAGGCGAATAATCCGAGGTATTTGGTCAGTATTCTCGTAAGGCTAATGCGAATAATGGCCAGTAGCTGCGATCTGCGTTGGGTTAAGATAGATGTTTTCTATCCCACACTATGGACCACAGTCGCAATATTTCGGCGTGCGCCGAAAAGACGGCCTTTCTCATGATCTTTCTTTACCGATTCCACTACAGCGGTTCCGCTTAACGCTCTTTCATGATCCATATTTCTTTTCAAAATTCGTGACCGGAAATATCGGACTGATGAGCTGTCAAAATTTCAAGCAAATTGTTCAGCTCACGTTAAATACTGGATATAATTTTCATGTTGCGAAGAGTATTGATGCAGAGAAAGTGCGTTCTCTCTTCACGATATTACTTACGGTCAATAGTGGTTTGAACAAAACTGAAGTATAAAATAGTATAAACATTTTTTAGACAAAATATTCTGATTGCTGGATTACTTAATAAAATCTTCTAATCTTTCGAATGAAAAACTCAAGATTTTTCATAATAATGAAATTTTTTCGGAATAATGGAAAAAAATTAATTTTTTGTGTTGATTAAACACCGTTGTTTATTGGGAAAGATATACTACCGTTGAAGCAAAGCAATGGCTTTGTGAGTGTAAAGGGACTCTGCTCCTGTGAACGCAACCGTCGAACGTTGGTTTGCTGAACTTAAACGTGGCCTTACGCTGATGATGCTGAACGCTCTGGGCACCCGAATTCCCGAATTTGGTAGTTATTCCAGAATTACAGAAAAGATAAAAAAAGTGCATGAAATCATTTTGAAAGACCGTAAAATGAAGTTTTGTGTGATAGCTGACACCTTAAAGATAACAAAAATTCAGTGCATACAATATTTTTTACGACCATTTGTCCATGAGAAAGCTCTGTTCAAAATGGGTGCAGCGCTTGTTCACATTTGATCAATAACAAACAGCAAGCACATTTAGTGCGCTGTATGGAGCTGTTTAACCGTAATAAATAGGATTTTTGCGCCGGTATGTGAAAATGGATGAAACGGAATCAAAATGTCAGTTAGCTGAGTAGACAGTAACCGGCGAAAGCCGCAAATATCGGCACGTAAGGTTTTGGCATCCATATTTTGAATGCCCATTATAATTTGTTCGTCGACTATCTTGAGCAAGGAAAGACCTTCAACAGCGAATATTAGATGGTGCTGTTGGTGCGTTTGAAGGCAGGAAATGCGAAAAACGGTACCAAATGCAAAAGTAAAAAGTGTTCTTTCACCTACTGCCAGTTCGCAGACCTCAAAAGAATTCTACAGGAAAGGAGATTAGCCAAAAAAGCATTGAAATGTTAATGAATGTATAACTCTAAATTTATGCCGCTGTATCAAAAAAGTGCAAGAATCTGAGATGCAGAGTAATGGAAAATTATAGGCTATATAAGAAAAAATTCGTTCAGTGAAAATGACCTGTAGGACTTTCATTGCTTTTTATATAAATTTTCACCCCGCTCGATAAAGCTAAAATGATTTCGCCGAAATTCAAAAAGTCTCGGATCAAGGCTACATGATTTTGAGATGCATATACAGCTAAGCTTTAAAAGAAAATCGTTCCGTGATAAGTTCCCGAAATCATTTTAGTTTTATTGAGCGGGACAAAAATTTGAACAATAATCAATTAAATTCCTAGCCCACAGTTTTTTTTCGGGAACTTCTCACGGAATGAATTTTTTCTTACACGGCCTATAATTTTCCATTACTGTATGCATCTCAGAGTCTTACAGTTTTTTGATACTTTAGATGAAAAATAAATCGAATTTAATAGATTTGATAATTTGACGTTTTTTTCATTAATTTTGCTGGGCTAACTTCACAGAGAGCAAATTGGTTATTAATATGTTAGTGTTGCCTTATTTTTTTTATGTTTTTATTTTTTGGGATATAATGCTGGGATCATATACGTATTTGTAGCCCGATTAAATACCTTGAATCATGTAAATAACTCAACAAGTTTCAGAGTGTTCGTTTCAATAAAATATAAAAAGCTCACCCTCCTATGGTTCGACGGCGGGCGTACAAATCGTACATGAAAAGCCTGTTCTAAAATGATGAAATCAAGTTTAGAATAAACAAACTATCATTTTTGCAACAGTGAGGAATTCAGTGCTTATTTCAAGTTGAAGTACAAGTTTTATTTATCCGGGATCCAGGAAAATATTAATCAAACTAAAACACTAGCGTGAAACCAGAGGTATTTTGCCAATATAACTCATAAAAATATAAACAAATCGAATGCCTATTTAGCAGTGGTGACATGCTCTTACCTTCATTATTTCGATACTTTATCGAACTTTTATGTGTGTTGCTTTGGTAAAACTAGGCGGGTTTTTCTTTAATAAATCAAAGCAACAGCTTTTTAATTTTTCTTTGTTGGTAATAAATCATTTATAAGTCAAATTTTGATCGTGTGATAATTTATTATTATGTAGTTTTAAATACATTAAAAAATTACCACCTTACGGTGAACACCATAACTAAAAAATTGTTTTATTTTCTTAAAACAAAACATGTTTTGGTTTAAATTCAAGCGTCTTCGGTTTTACCCAATGCAATTGTTGTAAGCTAAAGCTCGGTCTTCACTCTTAAAATTTTGTCATGACGATAGAGTGTCACGACAAAATTGTATTTTTACACTCACAATTATTAACACCAAAATGTATGTAAATGCAAAATTATTTTATGCTCTCTGTTTTGTTTAATTGAGAGTGAAATACAAATTTTCTGCTCTTTTTATCACAGTGTCATGACAAAAACATCAGCAATTTTAATAAATTTTCCCATTGTCATGGTGTAATGCGCATGATCAACTATATTTTGTCGACATTCTGGCGTCATGACAAAATTTTGCGAGGGTCTTCGAGCTTAAGCGAACTTTGCCAAATGCAATAGAAACCCAGCACTTCTGCTGGTTTCTGTAATGAGAATCTTGCCCAAGTCAGGTTATCTCACCCTCACCTATAAGATAATAGTTATTCAACAACAAAGGGAACGATAAGATTACGTCAGTCATCAAGGCACTCTCTAACATAAGAGTCGGAGAACCCCAAAATATTTTAGTTTTAATATTTAATTTTCCGAATAACTATACATATTAGAATTTTTTTAAGGGTTTTGCAAATTAAACAGTAAACTATTTTTATAATCGATAGCTTTTTGATTACCTCGTTCGAAAATAATATTTAAATCTCTTCCACCATCGACTTCGGAATCTACGAGGTCTTCTGAAAAATCTTTAATTCTAAGGTATTCGTAAAGATGCACCTCCATCCTATCTTCATTTGACCAAACGTGCATTCGATAATTGATCGATTGTTGAATTAACACTGTGCTGGTGCTATTGAAGATGCAGGCTTTGAAATGAGTAATTATTCCAACTGATGCCAACCGTTGTTTGATAAAATTGATTTCCGAATTAGGAATCTACTGTCCCCAAACCCCTGCTTCTCGAGAATAAAATTAAAACTCAAATACTTTCAAATTAAAACTCAAAAAGCTAAAATTGCAAACTTTTTTCGAAAATGTAGGTACTTAATATACTTAAGTTAAGGATAACATCTAAGCGCCAAATTTTTCGAAATTTGTTTTGCTATTCACATACTAAAATTGTAAACTTTTCAAAGTTGCTTAACGTTCATCTCGTTTCTGCAACGATAACACCAAGCCAAATTTTTTGAAATTAGATTGAAAAATTTAGAAATTTTCGCGGAAAATGTGGCAATTGTAGCATAAGTCACAATTGCAATATCAAAACCTATTAAATTTGTGATTGGTATACATTAAAAAACAAAAAAAAACGGAAACGTACAAAATTTGGAAACTGACAAATGTAATTTTTTCAAATTTTTTTGCTTGCGCTACCTAACAACGATAGATACACAATCCCACATTTTCTTAAAATCTCTTGATTGATAGTTGATCTTGGTAAACATCGTCTTTTACATCCAACGACATCTTTATTTAAAGTTGGTTCTATCACTCTCACAGCCGAGTTAACACTGTCTCAACTAGACAAATCTCAGGTGAATAATCAAATCCGGCAACTTCTTTTTAAATTCTCAGAAATTATGACAAACTCTTATGAAACTTTTGGACCACCGGTTTCTAGTAAAACTAGACGTTTGGCACCTGATAAATTAACGATTGCAAAACAGGAATTCGAGAATCTGATTACACTAGGAATTTGTCGTCCAAGTAATAGTGCATGGTCTAGTCCTTTGCGTCTTGTCTTGAAGAAAAATGGAGATTGGAGACCATGTGGAGATTACCGAAGTCTGAATTGTGTTACTATTCCAGATCATTATATTATTCCACATCTTCAAGATTTTTTGTACCAGCTTGAAGGATGTACCGTTTTTTTGACTCTTGATCTTGTCCAAGCTTATCAACAAATCCCTATTGAACCGTCTGATATTCCAAAAACCGCTATTGCGACTCCCTTCGGTTTCTTTGAATTCACTAAAATGATTTTTGGTCTCAGGAATGCAGCGCAAACTTTTCCGTATACATTCCGTATTGTTGGGACTTAATTTCGCATTCATCTAATTAGATGATATTCTGATAGTATCTAAAAGTTTCGAGGAACATCACGCGCATCTCAAAATAGTTTTCCAAAAATTATCAGACAACGGTTTAATAATCAATCCTGGAAAATGTGTCTTCGCTTCACGTGAAGTTAAATTCTTAGGATATTTTGTTAATGCAAATGGCATTTTATCTGTTCCAGAACGTGTTGACGTCATCACAAATTTTGAACGTCCGTTACCGGTTAACCAACTCAAAAGGTTTTTGGGGATTATTAATTTCTACAGACGTTCATTCCAAATGCCGCGGCTGATCAAATTTTACTTAATGATTTTCTTAAAGGCTATAAGGAAAATAGTAAAATTAGAATTAATTGGTCAGCAGAGTCCATTGATGCCTTGGACAATTGTAAGGAGAAGTTGTGTAAAGCTACTCTTCTTGCACACCCTTCATCTACGGCTAAACTCGCTATCATGGTAGACGCTTCGGACACAGCCATCGGCGCAGTAGTTCAACAGAATATCGGCGATATTTGGCAACCACTCAGCTTCTTCTAGGTTCGTCTTAATGAAACGCAACAAAGATATAGTGCTTATGCCAGAGAGTTGTTAGCAGCGTACTCTGGTATCAAGCATTTCAGATATCTTTTGGATATCACTTGTCTACGCTTTTTATCAGAATCCGGAAAAGGCATTACCACGTCAATTCAGACATTTGGATTTCATCGGGCAGTTCACAACCGTTATCCAACATACTTCAGGCATCGATAATGTCGTCGCAGATACACTTTCCCGCATTATTTTTTTTTCTATTCCTGAAAGTATAGATTATGCGCAAATTGGGGATGCCAAATCAATGATGTCGAGCTAAAAGATCTGATGCGCGAAAGTTTAAATTTAAAGTTTGTCCAAGTTCCGTTGAGTTTTAACTCTAGCAAAACTATATATTGTGATATTTCGACAGCTAATCAAAGACCTTTTATTCCAATTGAATTTCGGAAAAGAGTTTTTAAAGCAATTCATAATTTTTCACACCCTGGAATTAAAGCAACAACTACATTATTGACGAGAAATGTCATCTGGCCCTCCGTCATGAAAGATTCAAAAACCATGGCACAATCCTGTTTAGTTTGTCAGAAATCCAATATTTCAAGACACACCGTTTCGTCTCTCGGATCTTATCAATTAATTTCGCAACGCTTCGCAGAAATTCACTTATTCATTAGTCCTTTGCCTATTTTTGACAACCAGCGGTATTGCGTTACATTAATCGACAGGTATACGAGGCAGTTCCATTGCCTGATATTACTGCAGCTACTGTCGCTTCTGCAGTATACTCCACATGGATTTCACGCTTCGGGGTACCAAACGTTATAGTCACCGACCAAGGTTCGCAGTTTGAGTCTTGTCTTTTTAATGAGTTGTCAGCGTTAATCGGGTTCAGACAAGTAAGAACGATGGCTTATAACCCAAAGTCCAACGGAATGATTGAGAGATGGCACAGAAAGTTAAAGACCGCAATCATGTGTCACGAACGAACTGATTGGGAAACGTTCTTGCCAACCGTCATGTTAGGTTTACGCACGTTAATAATGAGGAACTTAAAACTTCTCTTGATTCTTCTGATTGCGCCTGGTCAATTTCTAAATTCTTTTTCGACCGATAAAATTCTTCAGACAGATTTTGTTAATAATCTTAAAAAACATTTTGACGAGATCAGACCGTCTCTGGCAACCAGGCACTCCAATGTAAAAACTTTCGTAAGCAGAGAACTTTCAACGTTCACACGTGTTTTTAAGGTCGGATTTTGTGAGGAAATCCTTACAACCATCTTATTCAGGACCGTTTAAAGTTCTCGAAAGGGGGGATAAGTTATTCACTATTGACGTAAACGGCAGGTCAGGTGTGGTATCTTTGGATCGCCTCAAACCGTGTTTCGCGGAGAATGCGAACATCGTGGGATCGTTTCCAGCGGCCCCGCTGGGTGAGAGAACTTCGGATAACGAGCCGGGTTCTGATGGTGTGAACGAGTTAAAAAAGGTTCACTTCAATTTTCCACCAAAGGATGAAGTTCAAACCAGGACTAGAAGAAAAATTAGACCACTGGCCCGTTTTGACTGAAAGCAGCTTCTGGATCTTCGTTGATTCTTGTATTTAGTTTATTTTCGATTTCGGTATTGCACTTGTATTTTCATAAATTCTTCCGAATTCATTGGGTATTGTGTTTACAAACTTGAACGTCAAATTTAATTGTCAAATATCCAAATTTCAATGAAATCTCTAAAATTATGAAATAGACAAAAAACGGTCTACCAACGTAGGTATGCGAAACAAAAATAAAATAAATTTCTATTATTTTTTTCATTATGGTAAAAATAACTAAATAGAAAAGTAAAATATTGTTTTGCATTAGAGTATTGCAAGTGATTGTAAAATCAAATTAAAGATCTAAATAATTCAATAAATGTATCATTGATAAATATGTTTAATCGTTAGTGTGTCGTATTGTGTCACGTTTCTTAACAGTGAAATGTAAACCTTCCTACACTCATTAATAGAGAATATATTAATTAAAATAGGAGTATATAATACAACTCTAAAACTATACTGTATACAACATCAAAAATATAGAAATTCAGAAAGTTCAGAGGATCACTGCTTAGGTAGTGTTTTAATGTATTGGTAAAGCAATCTCCAATTTTCGCTGTATTAAACAATATTAAACAATGAACTGGAGGAACGAAATCAACTTGTAATTTTCACTTTTTAATTTTCAAAATAGAAATTGACGTTGCTTTTTTGTTTATATGACAAATTGATTTCATAAAATAAATAAATAAATAAAGCACGATAAAGATTATTGCTCATTTAAGCGGAGTTTGGTTTCCAAGCCTGAATAAAAAATAATATCAATAAAAAATTGTTCACGAATAATATTGGAGTTTTGTAATTTATTTATTCTGCTGTTTATTTCTAAGAGAACTCGATGCTGAATACGCGACCAAATTATTGACAACTTTCAAAAAACTTAAATGAACATCTAGTTAGCGGAGAAATAATAGACAAAAAATGTTTTTCTGTTTTGTTTTGTGTTGACACAATACATACAGTAAAATTAAAGGCCTGTTACAACTTAACTTGATACTTTATCGATTTTGTATCGAATAATTTTGCCCAATTTTTATCCAGAGTTGACTAAACTTAAACCAACAAATTATATTAAAAACAGGATCAAAATAAAGAGATATATTTTCTAACCTTCTTCAAATTTAATAAACAATGAAATGTTTATATTTAGTGGCCTGTTACTAAATTTCTAAAGCAACAATCAACTAACTAAATCCTAAATTATTCAAAGGATACATTCTTTTCAAATTATTTAAATTTAACAGTTCAAATGTAATCACAATAAACAATAAAATATTTAAGCTCTGGAAGCAATAAATATAATTTTACCAGAGATCTTTGTAGCATCACAAAATGCTGGTCTAGCTGTACAATTTCATAGCTGAACAATAAGGCAAAATATTTGTTATAATCCTTATGGGTATTTTAATATATTCCAAAATAATGACGATATGATAAAGACAACTATGTCAAATTGACAGCAGCAAAAAAGGTCAATTCACCTACATCTTTTGTAATCCCAACAACAAAAACCAAAAAATTTTCACGCAGATATAAATTTTTATTTGGGTCATAAAAATAACACATCAAGAGAACTAAATAATATAAAACTTTTGTCCTTTTGTCTCTTTTTCAAAAAAAGCGATTATAGGGCTTTTTGTAAATGTTATATTTGCTCTTTAAGCAGAGAAAGATAATATGCAAATCATCTTCGACATTCATATACATACACATATATAAATTAAAATAAAATATAAGCAGTTTATGGCGATTTTCCTGCAGATTGTAATAATAATACTGTCAAAACCTTTAGTAAGTTCAACAAAAAATATTTGTAATAATATATAAAAAGTGGGAAGTATATGAATAATTTATTATTTATCAAAAGAAAAGGAATAAAATTAAAAATTAATGAAACAAAAGAATTAAAATTAAGAAATTTTAGATTATGTTTATTGTAGCTTCAAAATTTTTGATAGATACAGTACAGTTTGAAAAAATAAAAAAGTTTTACTTTGCCTTAAATATTCAAGGAGGGTAGGTTATGTCAGTGGAAAAACACTAATTTTTTTTTTTGCTCTTTTCCATGTTACTCTTAACCTTCCCATCGATTGTTTTAAAAATATTTTGTTTTTCCAAGAACAACAAAATATAACGAGCTATATATATTGTAGCATTTCCATGCACACTCACACCCTTGTTATTACACAATAATTTTCACTTCCATTTCGTCATTCCACTAATCATTTTGACATGGCTGGATTTTTTTTTTATTTTTGGTTTTGATATTTTCAAAACAACAAAAAATATAGTAATAACAACAACAACAATAACAAAACAATAATAAATAAATAGCAAAACGAAAAACAGAAAATCTGTCACGGGATTTCACGAGAAAATGAAATATTGTTTAGTTTTCCGAATTAACCAACAAAAAAAAAACGAATCTTTAGAAAATTGATTTCTTGGGACAGGCGAATAATGAAAAAATCAAATGATTAATTCTCAAAGCAAAATATAGGGTCGGTAAGATATAAGTATACGAGTATGTATGTATACGTGTGTGTGTGTGCATTTACTATTTTGTTATATATTCGTATAAGAACTCACATACCACACATACAATCCAGGTCCTCGTTTGCAGAATTTTTCTTAGGCTTTATACACAGTTTTTGAATATATACTCGTATGTACCTAAAAGCATTTCCAATTTCTTGCTTATTTATTGATACATAAGGTTAATAGCATATGAATTTCGTTTATCGATAATATACAGGTGAATGTTGACTTAAAGCAATTTATATTTATGGATTCGTTTTGGCTGTTATCTTAATTTTTTTTCATGTACGTAATATGTATATTAAATTCGCAATCGTGAAGATTTACGACCGTGGAAATATACTAGAAAATTTATATAAAAATCATGATGGCTTTTGGTACATACATACATATATACCATTTATAAAAATTCCTTATCAGATGTAAAACTGGCGTCTAGAACTACCATAATAACATAATATCGATTTTAAGTTTTTAAATTGAAAAATAAAATTAACAGATAGTTATATTTTAAGCAACAGTCTCTACAGGTGCACTATCTGTTGATTTGCTGCGACCCTTTAACAATAATTAATTTACACTTGCTGCCAACTATTAACATCGCTGTTTTCTCTATTTTGCAATTAAAAACATTAAGGACCGGACATTGCAGTTTACGTAAATTTTTCGGAATATTTTGGAATTTTTCGGGATTCATTTAACTGTTCTTAAATTTTTATCCGTATAGTTCAAAATGAATTTTGTGTTCAGAATGATCAACAATTGATATAAAAACAAATAAACAGGCCAGAAAAATTTATATTGTTTTCTCTATATAGGATATAGCCCGAACTAGAAATTGTTTAGCATGAAATACAAATAATTTTCCGCGACTTTTCTAAAATAAAATGATTAAGTCTGTTAACCAATTCATCTGGGCCAAGGGCACATACACACGGATTCACGAAAACACATAGTTACTGCCTTAATTACCATGACCAGTTGTTCGCAGCCTGCGGCCACCGGAGCATCACCGTCTTATCAATATTATCGACCCATTCTTGGTGAGAGCATTGTAGTACAAAATAATTTCCGTTTTTTTAACATCCGTATTATTTGTAGTGTGCATCGTTGACAACAAGATAACAACGCGATTCCTTTTTTTAACTTACGGGCAAATGCTAACTTTCCCAAAGTCGCGTAACCCAAACTGGGATGAATATTCATCCTTACTTGCACATTTTATCAATTTCCTTAGGATGCAATTTTTGTTTTGTTTTAGATTGCCTTAAATTGGTGACATAAATTGCATACCAGGTCCTTTTTACCTGTACAATTGACCAGTGATTGGGTGAGTTCTTTGCGTTACAAACCTAAAATATTTTAAACCATATTTGGACGGATCGGAGAGTATATGTATATTGTGTTGAATGTGGTCTGCCTCTAAAGGAAAATAGTTGTTTATCCACGGTCACAAAAACCGATACCGTGTAATGTAATGACAAATTCTCATTTTAACAGCAGTCAGATATCACTGATTGCAGCAGTTTTATCTACCTCACTAGCAGGTTTCCGAGATTATTAGCATTCTTCAAATGTTTTAAGAGGTATCATTATCTTCTTTTGACTCGTATTCTCCGCAACATGTTCATCATGTAGCTCTATTTTAATATCGTCCGATAATACATCAACACCCTGAACACTTGAATGATGTCGAGGGACCTTTGGTAGTTTAGAGCTCCACCAAGCTTTTAAATAATTTACAACCCAGAAAGCACTATTATTTTATATTTTATTTTAATATTATTTATTTTTATAATTTAATACTTTTTCCTCCTTTCTATATACATATTTTTTATAATTGTTGACTATGTACATATATTTTAATTCAACCCAATTCTATATTTTTAATTTCTATTTTTTTTTTTGTTGACCTTTGCATGAAAAAACAAAAACTAAAAACTTTTTGTTTTTTCACAGCTTGTTAAAACTATTTTACTAATCAAAACTCGACGCACACTACAATATTTTACCAAGAGTTGGTTTATACCCAACTAACCATTCAGGTACTAGTTAATTTTATATGATGAATTTCGATACCAAGTGTGAAGATGTCTTCTGAGCCGTTATCTCAAGATTCATTTCATCGCCGATGCTTACTTCGCCCAATAAACGAGATTAATTTGCTTGTTGTTTACCATAACTTATGCTGTGTTAAGGTAAATGTCAATTTTAAATAAATTTTTCGGTAAATTCAATTATTTTTCAAAAACACTATGACAAACTGATCGAAAAATCTGTCTTAAAACCGGTTTTTACCATAGTAAACGATTTACCTTAAGTTTGGCACACAGCCTTGTAGGTGTGTAAGTTGCTCTCTAGTCACCTAATTCACCCTAGGTCCTTTGAGTCCAGTCTCTTCGTTTTTTCCCTTTACCTAAAAACCGATTTTATAACTAAAGGGGGAAAAATTAAGAATGAGACCGGACTCAAAAACCTAGTGTGAATTGGATAAATCCAAGATATATTATGTAAACACAAAATATTCCGAAAAAAGTGCAATTTCTCATACAAAACGTATGAAGTTACAGTAGTCCCCCGCTTTACGGACACTCGTTTTACGGAAATTCCAAGTTACGGACATAACAAATTTAGGCCAAAACTTCCGATATATGGCTGCAATATTCGGGATTACGAACAAAATATTTTTTTTTCATTTTCCATTCATCATTTTTCGTTCAAAATTACGGACAGCAAGTATAAACAAAAAGTTTGTGAAAAAACGCGTCAATCAATCACATAAGAACTAAAGCTAGATGTTTTAAGACGGGTTGACGTGGGCGGAAAACATATAAAAAACGACAAATTTCTAGCTAGACCTTGCCAATTCAACAGTCAACAAAACCGAGATAAAATTGTATCATGTGTACAAAGAGAAACTCCTTTCATTGCAAAAAATATTTCAAGGCAGAGAAGTGAGATTATGGAGGAGATGGATCGGATGCTCACTGTGTGGATAGAATATCAAACTACCAGAAACGTACAATTAAGGACGATTGTTATTCAAAAGAAAGCAAGACACCTTCACGCAGATTTGGTGCTAGGCTTTTTAGCTATAAAGGTTGGTTTGGTCGCTTTAAAAAGCGGCATTCACTGCATAATATAAAAACAGTAGATGATAAAGGAAAAAGTATTAAAGCGGAAGAGCGAAAAAGTATTACAAAGAATTATTAAAAAATATTCAATCCGGTGATTACACATCACAACAGGTGAACAATGTCGACGAGATGGAGCTTTTGTGGAAACGAATATCAGCAAGAACTTTTTTCTCTAAAGAAGTGAAATCAGCCTCGGAATTCAATGCAGTCAGTGATAGAATTGCGATTTGTTCAAAGGAAATGCGGCAAATCATCGACTAAGTCACAGCTCGCGATAACTTTGCGGTCAAATAAAAAAGGCTGGATTAAATCATGCCTTTTTGAAGATTGGCTAAATTTCGAACAAAGCTTTGTTAAATGTTGACAATGCTCCCAGCCATAATCTATATAACGTTCCACATAACATCAAAATGACTACCTCCAAATACAATATCATTACTGCAGTCAATTTATAAAAGCGTTAATGAAAATTTTAGTCATTAATCAGTAATTTTTTTTGAGTCTATTATTGAGCCAAACCAAGCAATTCAATAGAAAGGAGGCAGTGGATAATAAAATCGTGTGGATGAAATTATGGTCCGACTGTACGAATAAATTTCAATCTTGACAGGCCGTACGTCGTACCATAGGTATATTAGGACTCCTAGATTTTGCTGATGAAGACATTTCCAAGGAAATAAATGAATTATTTCTAGTAGAGGACACCACCTATACACGACGGATGGAAAACTCTTCAAAACATGATAGTCCGGCCGTTTTGATAATTAATAAAATGTCAAAAGCCTTTTCTCTTATAACAGAAACCATTTTGAGATATTTCCGGATCCGTCTACAGAAAGAAGCCTTAAAGTATCGAGCCCAAATTAAAAATACCCTTCTGTGCTACAAGGAGTTGTATTGAGAGTTTAAGAAACCAGCAAAACAACCATCGTTAGATTTTCAAAACAACTGAAGCATCTAGTGTTAAACAAGCAGCTAACGCGAATTATGGCAAAATTTAAATGACCGTTTTTAAATGATCGACCAGCTTCATGAAATCTAGGAAAGCAAATTATAACAATAGTTCCAATGAACTTTCGACTAGTTCAGACAATCTCTGAGTTAGATTTGATAAATAAGGTTTCATAAATGTATGAACTATTTGGTTTATTTGAAATGAATAACTTTGGTTTGTGTTTCTTCTGTTTTTTACGTTTTCCTAAACCCCCTATCATCACATTATTCGTGTGAAATTTTACTAAAATTGGTGTCGTTTTACTAGTATTTTCTATATTTAGAACGCAACAATGAGTTTCCAATGTGATCACTTAGGTTACGGATAGTTTGGAACAAACGCATCTTGTCCGTAAAGCGGGGGATTACTGTACAAATGTACCTTATCACTTAAGATATTATTATGGGAATTTTTCATTCGAAAATATAAACATTTAATTTCATTAAAAAAAATACACTGTTGCTACTTCAGCTGGGGGAAGCTTGCCTTGTCGAATATAGAAAACAAAATATTTTTAACAATAAAATAATTTAAAAATTTTAATATTAAGTATAGTTACAAAATGTTTTCTAACCAATTTGACCATAAAATGTTTAATTTTTTTTCAACACTACTTATTATAAAAAAATTATATATAAAGAGAAAAATTATTACGATGGTGACAGACTGAACGTTCTTTAAAAAATATTTTGTTTTTATCGAAACAAAGTAAACATCTCCACCATTTTGAAAAAAGGCGATAGAATGAGAAACATCCAAGACTCGTCATACATGTTTCGCTCAAGTCATTGCCAAGAAAGAAGTTGTGTACATGACATGTTTCGCAATAGACTTTAATCATTGAAAGACATTGGTCACGTCGTTTGAAATTTGGCTCTTTATAAATTAATAATTTGTAAACATACCACCAAAAAACGACAAAATATAAGCCTTTTGGTTTTTCATACATCATTTGGAAAAAGGGTAGAAATATAAACATACGTAATTTATAAAAAAAAATCACATGGATGTTGACAAATTTCTAACTAGGTTATATCACTATCTTTTGGAAAATCGCTGTCTTCTGTAAAATAATTGAAACTGAAGGCCTATTCTGAACTTGATGCGAAGCGAATCGTATTTCTTGCGATTTAACAAATACGATCCGTTTCGTATGAGCTTATGATGAAATATCATATCGCATTTCCCTTATTTGGGAAATTTATTTTCTGTCAAATTGTTGTAATAAGTGAGGTTAATTGTACGAGTATTTCAATAAAAATTATTTTTGAGTAAACAAGAAAGGTAAATTTGATAAAAAAATAAAAAAAATGGATGCGACTGTATATTTTGTCTGTGATGAGGATGAAGAAGCGGAAACTATAATAAATAATACGAGAATCAGACGAAATGTACTGCGGAACGAATAATGTCCATTGGATATTCCCGGAAAAAAGTTAACCAGTACCTATTATTTTATTAATTTAATTATATTACGGGTTAAACGACTTTTCCGACTGTCTAATAAATTATTATTTTCATAATAAAACATTTTTATTTTACAGGTGACTCTGGGTATCCACTAGAACTTGGGCTAATGACCCCATATAAAAATGCTCTAGATGGTACAAATGAAGCGAAATATAACGAAATCCATTCTAAATCCCGAACTACCATTGAAAGATGCTTTGGTGTAATAAAGGTCGGTTTATATGTCTCTTAGGTGCGAGAGAATTGCATTACAAACCCGAAAAAGCCACCCAAATAATATATGTGTCATGTATACTCCACAAAATTGGCATAAAGTATAATGTGAAGTTTGATGATACCTTGTTTGTGAATGATAAAGACTTTGAACATGCGGGCAATACAATCACATCGAACTCTCAATCAGAAGAGTCGCCCTTGATAGCTTAGTAAGTAGAGCGCCTGCCATGTAATTCGGGGGTCCTCTTTTCGATTACAAAAAGTTACGACTGGGCGTTTTTAATGTGTTACATTGTGAATTGTCTTATATATTTCAAGCCATAGTTATCGACTTTTTCTCCATAAAATATTTTAAATATTTTTTTTAACAAGCAAAACGAATTCGAGGTGGAATACGAAATGGACTAATTGTAGTTTAGTTTATATGTAAATAACAGTTTATTGTAAATTCATTAAATTACATCACATTTAATAACGGTTCAAATAAAAAATAAACAACAAAACAATTCTTTGTCTCAAAATTAATTATAAAAATAATCCATTTGCAAAAGTCGTTGTTTATAATAAAAACATTAAATCTATTTTTGTACCAGGCATTCTGTTTGGAGTTCTATTAGAGTAGCTTTAAGTTCCAATTTTTTCTTAATCAACTTTTTTTTCTGTAGTCTGTCCTCTCATTAATTATCACATTTTTTAATAAAAATTGTTTGCTTCTTTTATTTTATTCTTCGTATGTCCTTCAAGCAACGTAAAATGTTTCTTTGGTTACTTTTTGATTCTTCATAAAATTTTATAATTTTATGTACCAAACCAAAGTGGTTCTTTTTTTCTTCGGTGGATTTGGCAACACAGTAGGACCATTTTCTTTATCCACCTCCTGTCCATGTGCATAATCGATGTCATGAATAACGTTGTCGACTAGTGTTTAGTTGATTTAAATATCGCCGCTTTTTATACATATAATCTCCGTTTAGTAGCGGGGGCTATAGTGTGCTGCACTTGGGGTTGGATCAGCTTCACTGTCAATGTTGGGTTTTGGTGCTGCAAAGGTTTGGACAATAAATCCATCAACATACGAATTTAAATCCAGTAGGGCTACAATTTGTTCCTCGGAAGTGAAAAAATTATAAAATTGGTTTTGGCCGCCCGCTGTCCCATGAATTGATTTTTTATTGTGCCTTAGCTTGTTTTTAATGTGGTGGTATTTATAACCTGTCCAAACGTAGTACTAAAGATAGTATCTTGTAGAAAATATTTTGCAACGTTCAAAAATAAATATTAACATTTTTCCAGCCTTCGACTGTTTTAAAGGGGCCTTCGCTGCCCATTTACCCGTTGTTTATACTGTGGAGCACACAACAAATTTTAGCTAGCCCTTCATTTCATCGTCGACTTTAACCTCAAATTGCTTTGGAGTACATTATTAATATATTATATCCATATATTAATTTAAAATAAATTGTAGAATTTTAGTGTAATAAAAAACATTTTAAATTATTTATATAAAACTATTAATTAACATTAAATTACATTTTATCGCCGCACAAAATATTGTTTCACGACTCAAATTCGATATTCGACTGCTATTAAGCAATCGCATTTGTTAATTTTATATCCCCAAAAATCCGCAGGTTGATTTTATAATATGCCGCATCATGCGATTAAGAGCGCTTAATATACGAAAAAGGTGTTTCACACTAGCTGTGTTTCTTGACGCTTGATCTGGACGGTCATTTTGTGGTGTTTTATCACATTTGGTGATAAAAAGTGTGATAAAAAGAAATTGTCGAAGCTTAATTCATGAATGAATCGGATGAATTATGTCACGTCGTATATTGATGCGTTTAGAAAAAGAGAGCAATATCTTCTATCTCGTTTTCACAAATCAAAAAAAAATGCTTTAACGTTTATGTCAAAATCAGTTTTTTTGATGTACATAAATTTTAAAAAATGTAAATTAAATTAAAACATTTAATTGAAATATATTTTAATTTAAATTTTTCAATTTAATTGAAATATATTTTAATCGTTCATTAATAAATATGTGACAATTATTCGTTCGGAAATATACACAAAAAGTTTTTTACAGTGAGGTGCACAATTCGTGTTGTTTTGACGTTACATTTTTAAACTTTAAAATCTTATGTGAAATTCTATTTAATTTTGATTTTTTGTTCTATTTGAACCACAAATTTCACATTGATTTGGAAAGTAAATAGAATTCAACATTATTAGATTAGTGAGTACTTATTAGTACTTTAAATTTTAATCACATAATTTTATATTTTAACCACTTTAAATTTTAACCGCTATTACACCACAAATAGATAAAAAAAAATTTAAAAATATCTAAAAAATATTAATAAAATTAAATTTAATTTACCATTTTGAATTTAGAAAATTTTAATAATATTTAATTATTTTTTTTAATATTATAATTTACGAAAATTTAAAATTATTTGTATATCACACGTTGAAAACCACTTCATAAAAAACATTCATATGACTCAACCACAAATGTCAAATTATCACTTTTAGTTCATCATTTCCCCTCAAAATTCATTTTGCAGGGTTGTGTTTGTAGACTTTTATGTTTTGAATTTTATCACAAAAAAAGTCTCCACTAATGATAAAAATTGGTGATAAAGCACCTCAAAATGACCGCCCTGATCCGTTTCAGTTCATGTTTTATGAAACAACACAAAGGCGCTTTCTAGATTTTAAATCAAAATTTGTGATCTAAAACAAAATTGGGATCACGTTTTCCATATAAAATTTGAACTGATCCGGATCAACGGGTGTCATGAAACATGGCAAATATCAAAGTGCGATATTGCATGAAAATGCGATCCACTGCGCATCACGTTCATAATAAGCCCCCTCAAGTGAAAAGGCATACAATTTTTAATTATACCAGTGAAAAATTACACACCATATATCGTTAATGGAGGCGGAGGTAAATTCTGATGCTCATGATATTTATTACACAGAGATAAAAGCAGAACATTATTGCAATAATAATTCAGACACAGTTAAAGGACATTAATTTAGAGAAAATTTGTAACAACATTATATCCATATAATACGAACAAGGGTGTATAAGTTACAAATGGCGAAATTCGATTTTACGTTTAGCAGGAACTTAGTTAAAATTTTAAAACAGAAGCGTTTATTCCATGGAAAAAATTTATTGACAGTAATTTTTTACTGAAAAAACGAAAACAAGGTTATTTTTGTACATTTCGATTATTTTTTTATATATTTTAATATGTGTATATGTACCACAAAAACCCACTAACGTTAACAAATTTAAACTCGAAAAAACAAACAAATTGACATTTGACTATAAAAATGGCAAACGAATTATTTTGTATGTGTGCGAGAATAATTTGTTATCTTTCCATACATTTTTTGTAGATGTGTGAACATTTGCTGCCATAAAATATATCAGTTTACATTTTTTATAGCACATTATGGCAGCACACTAATACCATCACAATTATTTTCGCAGTAAAATTTTTCAGTTTGTGTTTCGTACACAACCACAGTAAATCTATATTTTTATCTCGATTTTATACTGACAGTAATTTTTTTCCATGGAATAAAGCCTTAATGCACCACATTTACAAGTTCATTTTTTTCACAAACAATTTTTTTTTCCTGTATCAGTTAGAAAAAGTAATGCCTGAGTTAAAATTGATCATTAAATAGAATAAACCTATAATCAATGTGTAAATTCGGATGTTGGTTACAAGCAACAACACAAATTTTAATATTTTTTTAAAATATTTCTGACATGAGCGATGGCTCGGCTCCGAGTTCCGCACACCAGCTAGGGGTTATAATTATACTTATTGGCATAATAAATGTGCCTTGTTCGGTAAAATAAAAAATTATAGAATCTGTAATTAGTCAAATCCGTAATTTTCAAAATTAATGAACTCATAACATACGAAGAAACCAAATATTTTAGGACCAGGAGGCTCGGATTTACAAATATAAATCTCGAATTTGGCAATGATGAAAAAATAATTTTTATGAAAAATCGTTTCGCCAAAATTTTACAAAAATATTAATACCAACTTTGTTGCAAATTGATTTTAAATTTTTTTTGTTCTTAGCCATGTTTCTAAAAACAGTTTCAAAAAAAATCATACCACGAAAAATCCCCTTTCTAGAAAACTAATTTCCAAAAATTGCTATATCACGATACCTTAAATATGAAGTTTCATTTGGCTTATTTACAGCTCAATTCCCTTAGATGCATCACTTCATGCGACGTGACTATGGATCTTCCTGGTCACTAGATTTTAAAATCAAATTTACTAAATAATTTTGTGCAAAACTCTCAATGAATTTTTTTTTAAATCTTAGTTGGCTTCATTAGTTTGAAATTTTTTTCTTGGAAATTTTGTTGTTTTTGTAATAAAACACTGTATCCAGCTTCTGTTTTAATTCTTGTACAAATTTATTTATTTAATATTTCGCCACATTGGCATCATCAGAAATTGGCAAAATTGATGTTTACATATAAACTGAGCAAACTATAGTTCACAATAAAAAATTATTATTAATTTAAAAGAAATATAATATATGAATTTTAAACCATTGACGGGTCGTGAGATTGTTTCTTTTAAATTAATAACAATTTTTTATTGTGAACTATAGTTTGCTCAGTTTATATGTAAACATCAATTTTGCCAATTTCTGATGATGCCAAAGTGGCGAAATATTAAATAAATAAATTTGTACAAGAATTAAAACAGAAGCTGGATACAGTGTTTTATTACAAAAACAACAAAATTTCCAAGTATTAATCGTGACCAGCATTTTCACAACTTAAAATTACAATGAAATTTTTTTCATTTATTTGTCACGTCAAAATTTCAAGTGATAGAAATTGTAATTTGGAGTGATAGCAGTCGCAAGGAAATATTTATCAAGCAACATACTAAGATTTAAAAAACAGCCAGAACGACTTTATTGAACAATTATTTTGTAAGTTTCGATTTATGTAATGATGTAGTAACCAGAAAGATTAGTAGTCACGTCACTTGAAGTGATGCGGCTAGGGGAATAGGGGTGTTAATTCATCTGACCTATAAAGAGATTATAGAAACATTGATACACCATACACAAAATGCTGTTTGGAAACCATATTTTATATAACATGATTACGATAGTTTTTCTTCGTAAAATAATTTAAAAGTATTATATTATATGTCAGTATGACCTTTTTTAAATCAGCCTTTTTTGATTCAGCCGTCTATGTATGCACATAACGTTACGATGTAATGCAATTTTGAACAGCCCTCCCTTATCTTTATGATATCATGACACATTTATTTGTTTAGTATTCTATGATTGCATTTTCAGTTACCATGCCGTTCTCGACATTAATCGTATTATGCTATAATCCCCTTTGGAAACATTAATTTAATGATGTAATTACCAAAAGTAATTTTTAAAACCAACATATAAAATGTTTTTAATTTTATTGCATGACATTTTCACTTATGTACTCGTATAGTGTAATGTTATTTAAGTGCAGTAACGACTAAAAACTATTTTGATTTGTATAAATATGTTTTTAATTATATTTTTAACCTTCTCTTTTATGTGTTTAACTTTTATACTGTTACTGTTTATTTTTTTATGTACGGTTGTAATTTTGTCGCAACACAAAAACGAAATTCAATGGAAATTATAAGTTGAATTAAATGCATTCTTGTTGTTGATGGGAATCGTGTGTAACTGAAAATAAAAATCAACAAACAACCATTTCATTCCTTTCTTTACAATTATCACACAAAGTTTTTGATTGCTGATATAATAACCGAATTGCCTTTATTTGCGCTTTATGTTCGTTTGTGCTTTAAACTGTATTATTTTCAATTTTCTATTTACTTGTCGTCTATCGTTTATTCCGGGTTGATCCAACTATTTCTTCGGGAAACAATGGTTGTGAGAATTTTCACACGTTAGCAGGTATTTTTTATTGTTGTGTGTGAACAATAATATATTATTGATTTTAACAATCACAAAAAAGAAAAATCCAGCCGATTTAAAATTAAAATATTTATTTTGTTTGACATATGTATGTACATATGTCTCAAGCGAGTTAAAGTATCGTTTTATTAAAAAATAAAAGTAAAGTACCTTGATACTTTAAAAGTCAAAATTGTTAAGCATTTCTTCTTCTTCTTCTTTATACTTTAAAGCATTGTACAAATGTAAGCTAAAACGTGTGTCACATTTTTATATGCTAAATTGTTCAGGCACAGCTAATGATTACTAATTTTACTCAAAGGTTTATTGAATAAAATATATTTTGTAGAAGGAAATATTATGTGGTTTGCTACCGTCTTTCCTAAAGTAAGCCTCGGTGGCAGGCCATGTTGTACATTCTAGTTGAAAACTACCTAAGGTGGGGCGTAGTGTTTGCAAAAAATTCTGATTTTGAAAAGAGCTGTTTTCGGTTTTTAAATTTTAGAAAACATCAGTTGGTTCCGGTTTTAATTTTTTATATTGAAATTTTCGAATTTTTTGTGTAAACACTTAGCAAATTTTTCCTTTTGAAGGAATTTTGGTGGATTAGGAAGGACAAAAAGACACGAGGGAGAAATGCAGTAAAATTGTTATTTATTTCTAATTAAGATATAACTTTCACGTATGTGGCAAAACGTACTAAACTCATCAATATAACGAGGGAAATTGAGGGAAAACGGATTACTTGACTCTGGATCATTCTTTATTTTCAATCGATAAAAATTCAAAACCATGTCTAAAACTATTTGTACGTTATACATAATATTTAATT
Organism: Nephrotoma flavescens; assembly: GCA_932526605.1. NCBI lineage: Eukaryota > Metazoa > Arthropoda > Insecta > Diptera > Tipulidae > Nephrotoma > Nephrotoma flavescens. The sequence goes on from OW052221.1 coordinate 106,439,637, forward strand.
TAGAAAATCTAATGACAAACTTTGATAAATTTATACAGGGTGTCCTAAAAGTGGACGATCAAATGAAGCAGGATGATAGGGGAGTTTATTTCCAACAAAAACAGCGTGCAAAAGATAATCCACTTTTGTTGTTTTTAGTGAAATCGCATCCACCAAAAAATTAATTAAAAAAAAAAAACGGAGTTCTTTGTCTAATTTTCTTTTTTAATATGATCTAGAAGAGTTTGTCTTAAAATCTGTCCAATAAAATCATTTTTATAAGCTGTATTATTTTCTGGCAAATAAAAACAATGGTTTTGTAAAGTTTTTATGTTTCCCAAATTTTTTTTGTCGATGTTTAAGTGATGCCAGCGGGAAAACAATGTACTACAGAAAGTTGACACACTATCAGAAAAATATGCAACATTAGTGCAGATTGTAAAATGGTATCACGCACCGGGCTATTCACTACAGAATTTCTTTTATCAATTTTTCTTACAAAGTAAGTCGTGTTTATTAAAAAATGCACCTTACAAGATTTCGAGTTCTATAACAGATGCACTGACACAAGTAAAACAAAATGAATAAAATAAATTTTATTTTATTAATATAAATATTATAAAGAGTGTTCGAAGGGCCCACCGTGTGCTAAATTACATAATCGGCATCGCCGCATAAAATTGTGTGTAATCCGTCGAAATGCACTTTCATTATTTTTAACAATATTTGGTGGTCATGCAATGGACTCTCTCCTTCCAATCTAGTGGCTTGGATAATTTACGTTGGGTTGTTGTCTCACTACTAGTGCATAGTGAGGGCAGCTCGATCATGCTGCAGTCACGGATTTCTTGTAGAGACACGAAGTAATTCAAGTCGTTTTGTAGAAAACTTAGATAGACCTCCCCGTTGATCCGACGTAGTAGTTCAAATGACCAATCAATTACACATTGACGATTCCCGCACACATATGCTCACTCCAGATTGGTGTTGAAACCGACAAGATCACACTACTTTTGGTTTTACACGGGCCCAACAGTACAAATTATGGGTATCGAATATCCCGTCCTTTTTAAAACGAGTTTCGTCACTCCATAAAATGTGTGTGTGTGTGTTAAAAATTGTGAATTTTATGTTCATGATCATGAGCAGGTAAAAGGTGTTGTACGCGTTGCGCATGGTAAAGGTGGACCGTGCACTGAAAAAAAATATTTTGAACTTAAGCTAGTTCAACTTATTTTAGTTATTATAACCCAGACTTTGCTTAATTTAAGTAAAAATGACCATGGTTTATTTTACTTATGCATGTTTCATAATACAAAGATGGCTAAGTTAATTTCAATTTATATCAATAATGCTTTATTTTCTTTCACACTGAACTTGTTTGTATGTCAATTCAAACCAAGCATTTATTTGATAACTTCGGAATAGTTAAACTAAACCATGTAAAAGTAAAATCAACTGAGCTTGGTAGTCAATTCAACTGATATGCTTGGTTTAATCTGAACATAGGCAAATTCATCTCTCATAACAGTTTGATCTTGCAAATATGTCATCTAACCTAAGCATTTGTTTAAAAACAATAATTTAGCAATGTAGTGGTTAAATTAAACCATATTTTATATGTTACATATGTTTCATATGAAATAACATAGCAATAGTTTAATTAAACTATGGACATTTAAACGGTGATAATGGATAAAATTCGCTAAATCGATATGTTCTTGTGTTATACTATAGGTATCAAGCAGATTTGGATTTTTGCAGTTTGGTCGTTGTAACCTGATGAGCTAATGAGTAGAACAACTTTTTATCAGTACGCAACCAAACTTCCAAGAAAGAACTTGAGGAGGTTCTCATTATTTCTTAAGGGTTCGAAATACCTGGAGGTTAATTTAACTAAGTAACTAAATTATAATAATCTATTCAAAATATGTTGATATACGCTGAAAGTTAATATAACTTAGTGAAAGTTTAAAGCTTCGGTTTAAATTAACCTACGTGCTTAGTTATATTAATTGTATTTTTGTTGTTTAAACTAAACTGTGTGTTGGCTCAAAATTTCGATAAAATTAACCTACGTGGTTGGTTATACGTAAAGTTGTAATTATTGGTCAAATTAAACTTTAATAATAGTTGTGTCAACATATGCTGTAGGTAAACATAACCTAGCGGATGGTTTAAAATGTTGTTTAAATTAACCGACGTGTAAAGTTGTATTAACGTTTTGCTTAGTTATATTGACTAAAGCAAATAGGTATAATTGGCATTGGTTATTATTTGAAAATGAACTATTCATTTTAGTATTATGAAACAAGCGCTTAGTTGGCTGAAAAACAATCCACAAGTTCGTTTAAAATAACCAATGTTTTTGTTTATATTTACCTAGAATTTTTTTTTCAGTGTGGCACTCCCGAACGTCTTGACAAACAACGAACACTTATAGATCGGGGGGAGATAGGGGAATTGGAATGGTGATAGACGACCCAATTATAGGGTCGTCTGTCGCCATTCTTATTACTCTACCTTCGTCTATATCGAGTTGGCCGGCTGTTCCATCACTTCTCGAGTGACTAGGCACATTTGATGTACGTTTTGAAATACTCTGTAATCGGGAAAACGTTCCCAATTTGGATATCATCTCTGGTGTTCTCTTGCTGCAACTTTGGCGTTGCCATTACACAAACCATAAATGAAATGGATTTCTGCACATTCGCGGTGGGAATAAGCCACATGGCTTATTGGCATTTTAATTGTAAACGTCCGAGTATGTATCGAACTACTAATTTGATTACAAAATGTTTTTCATTTTATACCACAAATTTTGTTTAATTCTGGCTACTAAGATTGATTAAAAAAATTGGTATACTTAGTTTACCATTGTGTCATCATTTTGTTTTATTTCTGACAAAGCTTGACATTTTGTTGTTCATTTTTTAATAAACACTATTTACTTTGTGAAAAATTAATAAAACACATTCTGTTATGAATAACCCGTGTGTGATCCCATTTTACAATCTGAATTAGTGCCACATATTTTTCTGATAGTGTGTCAAGTTTCTGTAGTAAATTGTTTTCCCGCTGTCGTACTTAAACATCAACAAAAAAATTATGAGAAACAAAAAAACTTTACGAAACAATTATTTTTAAAAATATTATTATATTGGAATGGCACACTCTTCTCAATCGTATTAAAAAGGAAACAAAAGAACTCTTGGTTTTTTTGAATTAATTTTTTGGTAGATGCATGCGATTTTACTAAAAAACACTAAATGTGGAAAAGCTTTTTTACCATCAACAACTAAAAAAAGTTTACTTGACTGGTTTGGTTGGAAATGACCTCCTCCCCTATCACCCTGTTTCGCTTGATCGTAGCATTTTTGTCTAAATTGTATTTTTTGGGCCTACTGAAGGAATAAGTTTAGTACAACAATTTTCAAGTTAATTGGGAAATTTTTGTTCCACAAAATTTTTATAGGAAAAAATATTTTCCCAATCAACTTTGTTTCAAAAATATTTACACCCTCAGTATGCTACAAATATACAATTTAGACCAAAATGCTATGAAAATTTTGAAAATCTTGTGCATTTTCATTTGTTATACATTTGTTTTCAAAACTTTGTGTACATAGTTTTAAGAAAGTTCTAACCTACACACTCACAGTCATCCAAACCTGGTCCTCCAAATTTATATTGTGGTTTAAACCACACCGACACGTTGTAAACTTTTTCCACAATTTACTTGCAAGAAATAACATTATATTTTTCGACTTTAAATATGCGTTAATGTTCATTACGTTTCAACGTACATTCCATTCCAAATAAATCTGAATCTCTCCTGACCAATCAATTACACATTGACGATTCCCGCACACATATGTTCACTCCAGATTGGTGTTGAAACCGACAAGATCACACTACTTTTGGTTTTACACGGGCCCAACAGTACATATTATGGGTATCGAATATCCCCTTTTTAAAACGAGTTTCGTCACTCCATAAAATGTGTGTGTTAAAAATTGTGAATTGTCTTGTTCATGATCATGAGCAGGTAAAAGGTCTTGTACGCGTTGCACATGGTAAGGGTGAACCGTGGCACTCCCGAACGTCTTGACAAACAACGAACACTTATAGATCGGGGGGAGATAGGGGAATTGGAATGGTGATAGACGACCCTGGTCGTCTGTCACCATTCTTATTACTCTACCTTCGTCTATATCAAGTTGACCGGCTGTTCCATCACTTCTCGGGTGACTATAGACATCGCCTTCACTGTACATTTGATGTACGTTTTGAAATACTCTGTAATCGGGAAAACGTTCCCGATTTGGATATCATCTCTGGTGTTCTCTTGCTGCAACTTTGGCGTTGCCATTACACAAACCATAAATGAAATTGATTTCTGCACATTCGCGGTGAGAATAAGCCACATGGCTTATTGACATTTTAATTGTAAACGTCCGAGTATGTATCGAACTACTAATTTGAATTACAAAATGTTTTTCATTTTATACCACAAATTTTGTTTAATTCTGGCTACTAAGATTGATTAAAAAAATTGGTATACTTAGTTTACCATTGTGTCATCATTTTGTTTTATTTCTGACAAAGCTTGACATTTTGTTGTGCATTTAATAAACACGATTTACTTTGTGAAAAAATTAATAAAAGACATTCTGTTATGAATAACTGATGTGTGATCCCATTTTTGTAGTATATTGTTTTCCCGCTGATGTAACTTAAACATCAACAAAAAAATTATGGGAAACAAAAAAACTTTACAAAACAATTGTTTAAAAAAAATGATTATATTGGAATGGCCACTCTTCTAGATCGTATTAAAAAGGCAAGTTAAACAAAAAACTCTTGTTTTTTTTTAAATTAATTTTACTAAAACACACTAAATGTGGAATATCTTTTTCACTATCAACAACTAAAAAAAGTTTACTTGACTGGTTTGGTTGGAAATGAGCTCCCTTATCACCCTGTTTCGTTTGATCGTTATTTAATCTTTTTCTTCAAAATTCCTTACACTTCCTGTAGCACTATTCTGGTTTTCCCTGGGAATAGAGGACCGGGAAAAACATTTTCATGGCATTTTTGTCTAAATTGTATTTTTCGGGCCTACTGAAGGAATAAGTTTAGTACAACAATTTTCAAGTTAATTGGGAAATTTTTGTTCCACAAAATTTTTATAGGAAAAAATATTTTCCCAATCAAGTTTGTTTCGAAAATATTTACACCCTCAGTGGGCTACAAATATACAATTTAGACCAAAATGCTATGAAAGTTTTAAAAATCTTGTACATTTTCATTTGTTATACATTTGTTTTCAAAACGTTTTAAGAAAGTTCTAACCTACACACTCACAGTCATCCAAACCTGGTCCCCCAAATTTATATTGTGGTTTAAACCACACCGACACGTTGTAAATTTTTTCCACAATTCACTTGCAAGAAATAACATTATATTTTCCGACTTTAAATATGCGTTAATGTTCATTACGATGCTAAAACCCAGTATTGCTTGTGGTAAGCGCGTTTCAACGTACATACCATTCCAAACAAATCTGAATCTCCGGTTCAAAATTTTACCGTAATTAAATTTGCAACGTAATAATTAAAACTCGTAAATTATTACACACAACTACATTAAACCAAGTAATTCTATTTTATGAACTCCATTTGCCATTGTGTTGAATATGTAGGCTGAATTTAAATTAAATCAAATACCTAAATAAAACAATAGATTTATCTTGTTGTGTTCCGTCTCATTATTTTTTAAACATGCGCTCCCAAAACAATTATCTTTACGGCCGAGCAGTACACAGCAAATAACAAAATTATTTTTGAACAGATTAATTCAATTTGGTATTCATAGACCAGTCGTGTACATTATGTTTGATTTATTTAAATGAATTTGTTATTAACTGTTTTGTTTAAATAAGTTGCATCAAATTCTTGTAATATTTTTGTGTTTTATTTTTCGATTGCCCATAATTTTATTTCTCAGTTAGATTTATGTTCCTGTGGTTGATTAAAAAATAAAAACCTTTTCGCCCTCATAATTTGTAAAATGTTTGCATTAAAATGAAAAATAAATCATAAAAAAATATTAATGGTAATAAAGTACCATGGCGAAAACCATCAGCCCAAGATTTAAAAATAAACTAATGATGTAATTATATTCGGTCAAAGCAAAACCGTACTCCATCAAAAATTTTAATATGTGTATATACTGTGTACCCTCTCTAATGTCATATTTAATTAGATTACTTGCGTACCACAGTGTTAATTAAATTAAACAATTTTAACCAGATTAACGGTAGAAATCCAATAGCATAAATCGTATCGTTATGTACATACATATTTTACTTATTCATTCAACCCTAAATTTGTAAGTGCTTTATAGATTACATTAATTTAAAATTAATTTTCAAAAAAACTTAAACACAAATAATATAAAATTAAATTACTTCATGGACATTAATTTCAGTATTGAATTCCGACAAAAAACAAAAAATATATAAAAAATTATTATTAGAAAAACGAAATACTTTCCTTTTTCCCGTCGTGAACACCAATATTTTCAAATAGGTTCTTTACGTATTTTGTTCAAGCTCCCTTTTAGCATTTTTTTCATACTCATTCGTTCATTTGGGAAATGGATATAAGAGAATAAACCGTATATAAAAAAAACTTGAAATGGGAACAATTGGGAAATTCTTCGTTTATACGCATGTTCAAAAAGCGTATAATTATTATTCAGAAGTGTTGAAAAGTGAAAAGAAGAAATTGTATCAAACAGAATGAAAAACATGTTATTCGTAATATTCGGATAACGTTGTCCGTTTCCCTGTAACACTCAGTTAAATTAGGAATTAGAAAATTAAAATATCTTTTTTTTTTGTTTTTGGGACGATTGAAAATTAAGAACAATACAGAAAAGGATCTTAAATTGTTTGCGCTTTCTGAATCTTTAATTACATATTTAAAATGTCAAATAAGGGTCCAATGCTTTTTATTATCTTTTGGCTTCAGTCAATATTGTAAAACATAAAAATACGCTAAGCAACATTCGTTGCTGCGGAATCTTGTGGAAAATAAAATTGAGTAGCACAAGGAATTTTATAATATGATCACATCCATAACGTTATGATTAATTACAAAAATATTTAACTAGGGAACAGTTAACACCAACAAAATAAAGACATAATTTCCGTTTCGTTTATGCAGGTGAAGTTAGACCTAACTAGAGTAGGAATAGGAATAGTCTAGCACAAATTTTACACGCCAGTGCACGCTTTTGAAGATAAAACTAAATTGATCATAAAGCAACAAATAAAAAAATGTGAATGTACTGGTAAAATTAAATAACAATGACATTTAGGCGAATTTTTAAAATATTTAAATCAATTTGTTTAGTTTTGAACTATTTTGGGAAGGCATTTATTAAAAAATTTAATATCTTAAGGTTACAACATATTTATCCAATCAACCTTCAGAATCATTCTAAAAGTTAATGGGTTTAACGTTGTCAAATAAATATTTTAATGACCTGTGAAATACTAAGAATTTAGCATTTTCTTAAGAACTTGAATATGTTGAGATTTAATATGTTTATCATCTAGTGCTGTATGATTTTCTGAAATGACAGAATGGTTTGAAAGGTTGATAGTTCTAATTTAGTTCATTAAGAAAATCGTACAGAATTAGGTGATAAATATATTAAATCTTGAGATACTAAACTTCTTAAAAAAATCCTATATTCTTTGGATAGAAAAGATTAGTAATGTATTTATTTAAATGCCAATTCTGCCGAAAAAGCTTTTTTGTAAAGAATAAATTGAAATCGAAAATTATTCACGTATTTCAATATTTCGTTTAAATGTCGTGTTTATTTAATTTTTACCATTACAAACACATTTTGGTTTGTTTTTGTTGGAATAGGACTTTAGTTGAGGTCTATGAATCTGATAATTTATGGAAAAACGTTCATCTGAACATTAAAGCTCAAAGATTTGAAAAAATTAAAAACTTAAGGTCGCCGATTTTCGCCGTACAGGTTTGGTTGTGCAAACGTTTTTTATCCAAGTTTAGTTTAGATCAACGACATCGATATTCGAAATATGGACCCGGCAAATCTTCGGCATATTTTAATTATCAAGATCAACTAAATAGCGTCTTTGATTTTGACTGATTTATTGATTTGAGTGTTTGGCCAAACCTAAGTAAGATTCCCGGGTGATGGAGGGAAAAGATATATTATTTAATAGAGAATTGACCCGATTTCAGATACCTAAGTAGCCAATAGTTAGTAAATAGTTAATTGCAAATGTAATGTAAGACTCTCGTGAATTTTGTCCTAAATTGTCGTAAAAAAATAAGGTTTGTCTAGGACAATTTTCACTATTCAACTCAAAAGAGTGAAATTTGTTCTAAATCATAAAAATATATGAATGCCGTAGTTAGTATAATATACTAAATTCGGATAATAAGCCGATTAAAACATTTATTTAATCGTTTTTACTAATGTAAAATTGAACTTACTACAAATTATATTATACCTAATATTATGAGAAACAAATAGGAAACGGCCACAAAAATTAAATAAATTTTGATTTTAAAAATATTTAATTTTATTAATATTTAATTAATTGAATCCAATTAACCCAAAATTGGAGTTTTTGTGTTATCAGATCAGCAAAATTTGCCGTGGAGTGTTATAACTCTAATGTACAATTTTTTGAATTTTTCCGATAACTCCTCTAAACCCGGTAGCCCGATAAACTCTTCTAATGGCCGGTTGCACAGAAAATAACTAACGGCCGGTTACATTTTTTATATGAAATCTGTTTTCGAAATCAGGGGATCATGATTTCCGCCGCGAAATAATTTTCACACGATATCGTGAATTTGGTATCGCTAAATACGATTTTCGTCATCTATCCGATAGCGAGAAAAGTTCCAAAAAGGTGGCGGATATTTTTTCGATTGACAATTCTTTATTGTGTTGGCAATTGTTGGCTGTGTTTTTGACTTTCAAATAATAAAACTAATAATTAACAATGTTTATATTTATTTATTGAAGATGTTTAGATTTCTATGATATTATTTTTGAAATTTGCATAGGACATGAAAAGTTACAAAATCAAACCCTAAACACTTCGAGGTTATGGCTCACTTTATGGAGAAGCACAGAGATTTGGCTACAAATAAATTAGTAAATACACCGTACAAAGAAAAAAATATTTATTTGTGGAATGAATTGGCAATTCAATTAAATGCTGCAGTGCGAAATTCGGATGGGTGGAAAAAGGTGTGGTATGTAATATTAACGTGTTACGTATATGTAATATTAGCGATTGTAAATTAACGTATATGTAATCTGCCGACCAAAAGTGAAATTTCATCAATAGATGACGGTCTGCAAAACACATGGGTCGACCCATCTTCTATGCCAGTATAGGCTGACAGGAGCTTGCTGATGGAGCTTGCAATGTGCAGATGGTCCTCAATCGGTGCTATAGTCGTTCGCCCTCGTAAAGTATGGACGTAAAATGCATTGAGCCCAAAACAGATCGCATAGTTATCATTAAAAAAAATACTAACGACAAAAATAAAACCGGTGGTGAAAAATTTGAAGAGAAAATAATTACAACGCTTGAATAATGCATTATTGGGATAGGTAAACTAAAAACCCGTGCACTTGGTATAAATTCTGGTACCAGTTTTGAAATTCAAATGGAGGTTCCAACCATCTGAAGTACAAAATACCATAGTTATACCATCCCTAATTTAGAATAAAATATCTAAAAATCCGATGGCATAGAAAAAACTATGACTACAATTAACTCTGCAATGGAAACTGCTTCTGTAACTTCACACGAAATTGATAATGCTTAAACGGTGTTATCTCAGCGGAATCGTCCGAATAAAACGGAAAACACACCAAATAGCCTGATACTAAAGCAAGTAGTAAATCAAAGCGTATTTAACGAGAGCTTTAACATTTTCAACAAAGAAAAATTAAGGGTTTTAAAAGATGTAAAGTATGAATTAAAGTCTATTCGGAAGTTGAAAGAAATAGAAGTAACCGAAAACTTAAAATTTAAAACGGCGAGGAAATGAACGGGCAGAGGAACTGCATAAAATTAAACAACTGGAATTACAAAAATTGTAGAAGTTTAACTAATCTAAATATTTTGTTAATCGAAATTTTATTTATTTTATGTTCTTGTATATTTGTTGAGATTAAAAATAGATTTTGTGATATGGATGAAAATGAAATCATGTGATAATTAAAGCATGTGAAGTTATCCCAGTTTTTCATGCCAGCATTTTTTTTATTATTATTTACACGAAACTATTCTATTCCATCCCAGTTTTATAATTTTATAACTCTATAAGACGATTTAAATTATAAATACAACAACAAAATATCCCATCCCAGTTTTTCTCGTTTATTTGTTGTTCATGTAAAACAATTACATACTTGGAAATAATGTATTGTGTTTTAGCAATAGTAATTCTGTATATTTTAAGTTCAAAATAATAACGCGCAATATTATAAGTTTAAAATATAAAGGTAACTTATAATGAGCGCCCCAATACCAACCGTATGTTAGGATTGGTACAATCTTCCAGCTTCGATATGGCCCTATATAAATTTATTTGCAAATCGTCTATAACTTCCAAAACCTTCTTGGGATGTAAATAGCGAATAATGTTTTGAGATGGTACGTCACTAAGTAACTGCTGACCAAGTGGCCAGCACCAGCCGTATGTTAAAATTTGAGGAAATGGCCAAGTTACAAAATCTCAGGTTAAGTTAAATAAAAATTTATATCTCTTAAGAACTTCTTAGGCCGGAAATGGTTTTTTATGTTTCGAGTTGGTAATGATAAGAGCAAAGTATTGTGAACTCCCTCCCTATTGTCAGCCCTATTTCGATCCGTAATGAATTTGAACTATTATTCCTTTTCAGAATGCAGATTTCACGGCTTTCTTTCTTGTCAGTTTATAGTACTGTCAAGGCGCTATGCAATGCGCAGATAGTTCTACGTAAATCGGATCTATAGCCATACGTCCTCGACGTAGCCACTCTTTAAGAAAGAACGTGATAAGCAAACTGCGAAATACTTGGGAGTTTTTCGATACCACAAAAGAATTGCCAATATTAAAAAGAAAACAAATAATGGTGAGCGGTACAGTACCACCCGTAAGTAAGTTTGCACAATATTTACCTGTTTCGATATCGCCCCATACTGTATCGCTCAAAAGTCAGCAGTGCATTTTTCTAACTGTTTATGAATTTAAATTTGTTAATAGTTCCGATAAAGATCCATAAAAATGAGCCAAACTAATTATTTCCTATTTCAGACATGATTCAAGCCAACATTGAAATACCAATGGAGAACTTAATCTAAGGATTTGGAACTTGTCCATTAACTCAAGTTTGAACATACCTGGTGCTGGCCACATGGTCAGCAGTTACTTAGTTACGTACCATCTCAAAACATCATTCGCTATTTCCGGCCGAAGAAGGTTTTGGAAGTTATAGACGATTTTCAAATAAATTTATATAAGGAAATATCGAAGCTGGAAGATTGTGCCAATCCTAACATACGGCTGGCACTGGGGAGCTTACCATAGTTTGCCCTTATCATTAGCAACTCGAAACATAAAAAAATCATTTCCGGCCTAGGAAGTTCTTAGGAGATATAAATTTTTATTTAACTTAACCTGAGATTTTGGAACTTGGCCATTTCCTCAAATTTGAACATACCTGGTGCTGGCCACTTGGTCAGCAATTACTTAGTTACGTACCATCTCAAAACATCATTCGCTATTTCCGGCCCAGGAAGGTTTTGGAAGTTATTGACGATATTCAAATAAATTTATATGGGGCCATATCGAAGCTGGAAGATTGTGCCAATCCTAACATACGGCTGGCACTGGGGAGCTTACCATAGTTTGCCCTAATCATTACCAACTCGAAACATAAAAAATTATTTACGGCCTAGGAAGTTCTTAGGAGATATAAATTTTTATTTAACTTAACCTGAGATTTTGGAACTTGGTCATTTCCTCAAATTTGAACATACGGCTTGTGCTGGCCACTTGGTCTACGGCTGGCACTGGCTAACATACGGCTGGCACTGGCGTTTATGACATTAAATGAGCGCGGTTACATTCTTTTCGATAGCGGAATTTATGATATGAAAGTTGAAGCGGGTCGGAAAGAACGTAATGACATATTCTACGATTCGCCGCGGAAATTATGATAAGACCACAGAAAAAAATCAACGCAAACTTGATTAATTCCGTGGAAATATTTAGCTTGCGTATAAATATTTAAACGACCAATTTTGATTGAATAACTTTTTAACTAATTGTTAAATATTTCCATGTAATAAAATATATTTAATCAAGTTTGCGTTGATTTTTTTCGATTTCGAAAACAGGTATCATATAAAACGTTTAACTGCCGCTCAACAAACCGGCCGTTAGTCATATTTTTAATGGATTTTTCAAATTGTAGTGAAAATCGAAACCAAATTGTACTAATTTAGACGAAATTGTACATAATTTTTTTGTCTGTTACATGTTAACTACAAAAATATATTGTATTATAATATGTTTATAATAATGTTTATTTATTTAATCAATTCAATTGCATAAATTAAATTGATGTTATGTAAATATTAAACAGACATAAGAAAATTAAATAAATTATAAACTTGCAATAAACTAAAATATTACAATATAAATATTTCAAATATTAATATTTAAAAGATGAATATTAAATAAATTATATAAAATTAAAAAAAAATAAAAAAATTGCATATTTATATAAAAAAAAATCCAAATCCTCATTAAAGCACAATGATCTTTCTTTAGGAATAGTTGTTAAAAATAACATTATTTCAAAAGTTCATCATACTGTAGTGGTGCATTCTGTAAATTGGTTTTTAGAAGTTATTTTGATATTTTAAAACAATGGCAAGATTCCGATTTTAGCCGGGAAACCGGGCATAATGTCTATTTTGAGATGCTACTAGGCCTCATATAATACAAAAACTTGTTTAATTTGATCAAAGTTGGTCTTTAGAGTATTAAGGACAGCCAAATTTGCATTGGATTACACATGTATGGTTTTCCTAAATTTTCCGGAAAAATGCTATAATCCACGTCCCTATAATTGCCGTTTATATAGAACTACTGCGTGGTCTTATATAATAGAAAACACGTTTATTTTGATCAAATTGGTCAAACCGATTTGTCGAAGTCATTTCTTTTTTATTTCATTGTTTGATTTATTACATAGTCATGTATGACAGTATCCACCAAATTGATACCAGGACTACACTGGTAGCACAGGCTGATTAGAATTTTCCAAAACCTTTTTGCGTAGTTCGAGCCGAATATAACGGCTTTGATTTCGTTCTTAGGCTGAGATCCAATTCATGACTTATTTTGTGGAAACTGATTTATTTAAAAGTCTACAAGAATCCTTCTATCGGTTGCACAAATTGTAGACTTGTTTTTATTTTATGGAAGGCTTACGCCCAAACTGGTAACTCATCAAAATAATTCAAGCAAGATTCAAGTAAGTCTATTCGTCAGGAGACTTATTGTAGACTTTCGAATAAGTCAGTATCCACAAAATAAATCATGAATTGGACCGCAGTCTTAGTCTTATAATTATCTTGGGATTCTTAAAAAATAAGTCAATGCAGTCAAATCGCAAAGTTTTGTCAGTCATTTTAAGTTTTTAATTCGGGAGATAATGCAATCCAATGGGTTTAAAGCTGATACAATAACTCGTTGTGGAGGAAATGCAGAAGTTTGACTTGCTACGATGCGGCTGATGATCTCACTATGGAGCCCGACTAAATTTGATAAGCATCTAAACTGTTATCTAAAGGAGATATTTTAGAGGAAAATTAAATTAATTATAAACTTTTTACGAATCTAGCCAACATTCGGAGTCAGGGATACTATAAATATAGGGCATAATGTCCCCTTTAAAATTAATGTATTTTAAATGATTCAACAATATGGAATTAAGATTAACCAGAATAACAACAACATTGTTGCGGGACATGAATATGAAATCCCTTATTATAATACTTTTAATGACAAGAAAATTCTGAAAATTATTTTTTTTAAGAATGTTTGATAATTCATTGGTTCTTCTTTATTTGTAATAAAGTCACACAGGAAATTCGACCGGCTCGATAAGTCTTACGTGCCTATTGATAGGAATGTTGCTCCAGTTTTCTTAGTAACTTTGCATAATTTATTAACATGCGACGGTGGTTTGGCCTTAACCCCTTTCCCTATGTTTTTTCAAACCCTATCGATTTGATTATGATTCGATAAACGGGCTGACCAAGTTATGACATTGATATTTATTATTTTCGGTTAGAAAACAGTATTCTTTGGTAAATTTATATTTTAGATTATAATCAGCTGCATACGGAAGTCGATTGTTTTCCAAATTTTTTACGTAGATATGGCGGACATTTCACAAGACAAATAAGTTCAAGACCGTTTATCTCATACCAAAATGATTATGACCTAAAAAATTCTAAATTAGCTTTGCAACACTACCGGTCCAGATCAGTTTTCTAAAATTTAAGCGTGAATTGGGATTATTGACGGATCGCTTGATCGGGATGAACGTAATATTTAAGCTTTTTTCCACAAGTTGCGAGATCCAAGTGAATTTTGACCGACATCGGTCCACCAGAATGAACTGGCGGAATTTTTTGCAAATATGTTGAAAAGTATATCATTTGTAGGAAAACCATTATGTTCTAAAAATTTTTAAATTGATTTTGCAACAACACCGTTGTAGTTAAATTTTTCCAAAATTTAAGCGGAAATGACGATTTTTAACCAAACGGGTTTTCATCCAAAAATCAGACAAAACTTCATACTTAAGTTTTCGCCACAAATTGGGAGACCGCTGTGAGTTTTGACTGAAATCGGTCCACCGGAAATAGCAGCTTCCGTAGCAGCTTTTTCATTTTTCAACTGCAAGTGACATCTTCAATAGGAGCTTTTCATTTTTACATTTATTTTGGAAAATATATCATTTTCGTGAAAAACGGTGGTGAACTAGCAGACCCTAAATTAATTTTGCGACAATAAAGTTCCAGGCCAGTTTTTAAAAATTTAAGCGAAAATGACGTTTTTTTCAAAAAAAACTGTTCCATATACGATCGGGATGAAACTTTATTCTTAAGCTCAGTGAATTTTGGCCGAGCGAAAGTTTTAGCTTTTATAAAAGCTGTTTTGCTTTGCACAGAATATTGTGAAAAGTATCTCAGTTATGAGAAAATCACTACGAACTGAAAGATTATAAATTAAGTTTTCAACAGTATCGGTTTAAGCGGAAAGGTCGATTTTTCTCGAAAACACCTTGTCCTCTCTACAGATCAGATGGATTGACTGATCGGTGTGAAACTTAATACTTAAGCTTTTTTCATAAATCGGAAGATCTTAGTGTTTTTTGATCGAAATCGGTTCACTGGATGTGGCAGCTTCCATAGGACGTTTTTTGCAAATATTGCGAAAAGTATATAACATTTTCGAAAAAACTGTTAAAATAAATAGATTGCAAATTAAATATTAAACAAAACTAGTACAGATGATATTTTAAATTTTGCCGAAAATGCAGAGTGTTGATTGAAAAACTTTTCCACTTCGGTATAGACCATAGATAGGCGGATTTACTATTCGGAATGAAACTTCATACTAATAAAGCTTCTTCCATAAATTGGGACATCAATGCGAGATGTGGTAGAAATCTGCTTTTTCATTTTTCTCAAAGAACATTACATTTTTTAACCTTTTTGGTTTTCTGAAATTTCAGCAGGAATAATGCTTTTTGATTACGGAAGACAATTTTTATCACGAATCTGGTAGGTTCAATTTGGAAAAAATTAAGTTTGGTATATTCGAGATCTATATACATTTGTCGTAAAAGAAAGTCGCGTGTTGACCACAACAATTACACCTCTCATTACTTTTTTATAATTTACGTATTATTAGTTGATTTTCGTGTATTATTCGTTTTATCGTTTATTTACTTCCACTTTTAAAGTCGCGTTTATTTACCTTTAATAGCCTGACCCTATAGCGACTGAAAGTTCTGACGCATTGTTCACCACAGGAAACTACTAACAATTTTAAGACCAAATCACCTTTTGTATATATTTACGGCACCAAATCCACATTCCAATAAATTTTTTTAACACTAGTTTTTGGATTTTACATGTCCAATAATCCCGTCCGCTCCTTAATTTTTTTATTCGGTTAAATACAGGAATTATTAAGGTTTCTAAGTACGAGTATTATTTAAAACTAGATAGCGACTCCTACCAATGGTCGAAATTTATGATTTGATCAGAGTAAAAGATGAATTAAAAAAAAATTAAAAAAAAAAAATTGCGAAATAAAGAAATAAATATACCTCTAAGCATTGTAATAAGTAGTATTTTTATGTGACAAAATTTAAAAATATCAATTTTTGAATCCCACATATTTTCAAGGGCAAGTTTCTGAAACTTTGATCCGCCACAGCTCAGCCCAGCAAGAACCTATCGGTGTAATTCCAACGGCTATGAACTTTTCTCACAAAAGCATGCCAAATATCAACTTTCTACCTATTACCCTTCTCGAGTTGAAAAAATCTACGGACATTTGTGCATTATTAATAAGATTGTTATTTTTGACCAATTTCGTTCTGTTTGGGGCTTTCTATATCGAAGCTATTATAATCATGTGTACAGGAATACGCTTTGTCGAATATATAAAATGTTCTGTTTAATAAATCGTGTAAAGATTTTGTACCGATGTACCGTATCTCATTGTTAACAATTCTCTTTAAATAATTAGAAGAAAATAAATTTTAAGAAATTCTAAATCACATAAATATATCTTCAAAAGCTGTCATATTTTTATAAATAGAAAAAAAATAGTAGGGGTCGAATCCTTCTTTGCGCCCACTTAAACAGTTTATTTATGTGGGCGCCTAATCACAAATCAAAAAAGTATCTTTGTACAAAATGATTTCAATCTCAATTTGATGATACTTAATGAAATATAAATTGTATTGATCTCTTACAGCTTTTATAAAACAGGTGAACGATTTATCCTTGCCATTATTTTTAAATAATCACTCCCAGAAATATTAATTCGTTCAGGTGCAAGAAAGCATAAAATAATAACCGTACGTTGTTCAGTTTCATTACTATTGCGATTTACGGAAAATTCGTTGCTTATTTCAAATGATTTAATTTGAAATTTATAAAATGTTTTGCAAACATTATTTTAAACTTTAAACATATTTTCAAAATTTATAAAACTTTTATCATTTAAGTTACTTATTCCTCAAATATTTCAAATTCCTATTTCAAAATCAAAATAATTTATTATATTTCTATTAATAATGGAATACACAATATCAGAAGATTTTATAAAATCCAAATGTTTGCAGAAAATAATTCTTTGTATACTCCCACAGATAGCATAGCAACATTACCGCAACAATAACAAACATAATCCATAACTCATTTCTGAAGAACATAAAAAAAAAATTCCTTCGCAAAAAACCATTAAACAAAAAAGAAATCGTGAGTTCCACGAATTCACAGATCATAATTTTTAAAATAAATCTTATAATTAATGACACAAATTATGACTTGCTATATTTACTTGCTTTTATGTTATGTTATTTTAACAGATACCTTGGTGACCTATTCAAATTTTGTTTCTACTTAATTCCTACCTAGGTACTCGTAGATTTATAAAAAATGAACATCATTAGAAAATTACATTTAAACTTAATTAAATAATTAAAAATAAATAAGTACACAGTGACTAGCCATCCCATAATATGATTAATATTTTATTAATTAAATATTTATTAGATAAAAGGAGATAAAAATTAATCGATTTGTATTTTTGTTGTTTCAGATAACATGATTGGATGAACTTGAATTTGGTAAGATAATTGGATATTTTGTTAATAATGCTATTCTTTTATCTGGTTAATTATCGTATTGATCGAAATTTAATACGTTCGGCTTACTATATACGTAAATAATATTTATGATAACAAAAATACCATCCCTCCTCATGTGATAATGCTTTTGATTCTAGTTCTACGAACAAAACAAAAATATTGATTTTTGGTATTTTTGCCTCGCTTCGGGAAAGAAAATGTGATACTCATTTTATGAATTTCAATAATCATATATCATTTTCAAGGATTTCTTCAAGTTCTGTTCTACGCGATTAAATATCTAAATATGTATGTACTCGTATTACGAAGAGCGAGAGATGGTTTGAATTTTTAATATTTTTTTTTTTTTTTTTGGTTTCTGCTTCTATTTTTATGGCAGTCATGTCAAAGGTACAACTCAAATATCTTACGCCCTTAAGTAAATAGGATATACACGTGGATAACATTTAAGTTGGATCGGTATTTTATAGAAAATTCCTGTCCGATAACCACGTCATTCATCGTCGAGGGGGATACAACTATGGTGAACATTTTTTTCTCAAAAGGGAAATACATGTTGCCTCAGCTCGTTTGGGAAAACACGAAATGATTTCAAAAATTTTTCAATACAACATGTTGATGGTTCAGTTATAAGTATTTCCTAGGGGGTTGAATTTGAACAAAACAATTAACCAAAGAACTGGATGAATTTGTGCTACGGTTGAATTTAAAGTTAAAAATATATTTTGAGGCCAACGCTTTCAACTACATATAAAAAGTGGTGGCCTTCCTTTAACTGGACTTGTGCAGTAACAGGAAATCAAACAGATTATTAAAATATTTCATTTGCCCAGGACTGTTCCGTAAAATTATAAAATTGAATAAATAATAAACGTAGGATGGTTTAATAATTCAAGTTAGAGTTTCTTCCTAGTTACTTCCACTAGTTGTGAAAATCATAGAAACGCGTTCTATTCAATGAGTTGCACAAATTTAGTTTGCATTTCACATAAATAACTTGGGGTTCTAAAGCGCATTTTGGAAATTTGCATTGCTTTTTTCTTGATCGACATTGAAAAATACTCCAATGATTGATCATACCGGACATTTAAAATAGGAAGATATGCTTTCTTGGCTGGCATAACATGCGCTGGATGGTCTGCTGACAGTTTTGTTCTCTGCAACCTTTGCATACAAATAAATTCAGATCAAACCGAAATTTTGTTCGGAAGTTCGTTTTTTACGTTTACCATTTCTAACTGCGATCAGATGATAAGAAACTGGGTTTGACTATTTAAGAGTCTTCATCGAATTAACGCCTCCCATTAACGACTGTTATACTTATTCCCTTTGATTATATAAGAACGCTTGATATTTCGACTCCAAGCAACCCCAAATGCTCGATTATCCTTGTTCCACAATTTTACCACTTAGAAATGCATCACTCAGAAGTTTACAGGTCGCCGTACGATTTATACGAACTGTGCTTAACATGCGCAAGGACGTATACAATTTATCGAAGTGTAGAAGACTAACAAAGTTAAGATTTTTTTTTTGTTTTTAAGACGAGAAAGAACATTCGACTATGATCCACGACCACGGTCGAATACACACACCTTCGGGAGTTCCATTATTCCCAACACGAGAACAAATTTAATATGCGCATGACTAGCCGCTAGAATCGGAAATAGAAAAGAGTTTTCAACCAAAATTTCACCAAAATTCTACGTTTCTACAGTCCAGGCAGATTGACTCATTCGGAATGGAACTGCATACTTATTTTATTTTTTCATTAATTGAAAATTCCTTCCTTGCGAAATTTTGTGGAAGCCATAACATATCAGTTATATTGTATACTACCATTCTCTTGTACGTATTACTAAATGTTACCCGTCAAAACGACGGAAGTACTTTACATTGCGATTGCGAGTGGAGTTTTAATTTTTTCGCTCAAAATTGTGTTACATGGGCAAACTATAGGTCCGTTGTGATACCACCACTACATTCACTCCATTTACATTATACCATATGTGCATTGCCAGCTACATCTAAGTTTGTATCCTGAGAACGATAGGTCGGCGCTGCGATCAGTACTCCTCCAGAAGGCCTTAGATGTGTGTTTTTATGAGGAAATTCCGTTTTACATCTCGCCTCTGGAGAGATTCTAGTTCAGCACATCTCAGTCAAGTTTCGAAGGTTTAAGCATTGCGCCACTTGCTCGGTTTTATAGACTTACATGACCAGTAACGTATTTTCGTGTATTTATCCAAGCATATATAAATTTATCAAATAATTTTCTCATCATTTAATTGAGCACTGCAAATCATACTAAATTAGTGTAAATTTGTGCTCCTATAAGATTTATTAAGGTTTCTTGAAGCCTCTATACCTAACACAGAGTTAAGATTTGTTAGTTTCTTCTACTGGTGCACTAGAGTACTTTTATTTTAAAATTAAAGTATTAAATTTGCATTTTCATTTCTCAGTGTGAAAATCAGATTGTGTTTATGTGACGTATCACACCCGATTTTATTTTTCCAACGAACTATTAAAAGCCACGAATGCACGTCAGTTCAATCAAAAACAGAATTTTTTTTCTCAAAATTAAATTAAATTTGGTGTTTTACATTAATTTAACGATTATCAGTCTTATGAACTAATACACATAGTCGAAGGGACTTGGCAATTTTGAAGGAAGTTTTTAAGAATTTGTTTATAATTAGATTGAAGCAGTTCATCTCGGAAATAGCACATCATTCTTTAAATTTTCAACCAGATTAGTTTTTTCTAAATATCCCTATTCCAATTTAAGTGGAATTCGTGAATTTTTCTCTCAAACACTTAACCTTATGAATTGCAAAAATCGACTGTATGCGGTATGTCAAATTCCGATATTTTTGACTTGTTTACAATCGTTGTTAGGCACACACCATAAATCTGTATGCTTCTAGGCAGCTGTTGATAAACTTTCTTGAATTAATTTGTTTTTCCGAGAAAAAAAATTGGAACGAAGAAATGAACCGAGAAAATGCTTTGGTTGATCATTACTAACCTATTTATATTTTATCTTCAACATTTAAAGCATGTTTAAAATTTTAAACATATATGTCGAAGTAATCCAAATTGCAGATTGCTCTCGTGATTGACAGCTTCAAATATATTTAAGTTGAAGTAAAAGTCGGACACCGACCGTCGGACAATTTGATGCGAACGGGTCCGACTGACACCCAGAAGCAACACTTGATTATGATTACTTATCTGGTAAGAGGTGCAGAAAAATCAAAAATAGTCATGTATTTCAAAATTATAGACAGACACTTCAATTTTATTTGTACACTTGGGTGCAAATAACTCGCACATTGATAATTTTTCAACAAAAGTACAAAAATATCAAAAATCCAAAGTTTGTTTTATTTTCTTCAATTTCTATTTCACGTCTAAATACTTTAGAAAATAGATACACATATAAAATTGACAACTAGTTATTTTGACATCTATGATGATCAAACGAACATCTTCTCTTCAGTAACTCAATTAATTGAAGAGAGACTCAATTTCTGAAGTGAAGAGTTGTTGCCATTCAATTGGATCGAATCTCAAACAAGCAAATTTTTTATTTCGGGGAACTAGTTTGGGACAAACTTCACTAACACGATCTCTTAATTTACGGAAAAAGTTTTAGTCTGAAGTTTCATTCTGATCAATCAAAGTGTCTCGGCTGTGCGGAGGATGAATTTGAGTTGAAAAACATTTTTAGACAAAAATTGTCAGTTCCGCTTAAAAGCTGATCTAAAATTTTAGTTGTCAAATAAATTGTTTCGTTTGGCTGGTTTATAGCCTCTTTCAATCGTCTCAGTAAAATTTTGACGTAATTAACTTAGGTTAGGTTTGTAGCTACATTTGTTTTATTTTAATGCCTTTGCACGTATGTAGACGATGCGATTCACTTGATTACTTGATTAGAAGCAGTTGTAATTTTGCTTCGACATTTCAATTTTCTGCTATTTTCCTTGAAAGAAAGAAAATATTTGAATAGACAGCCAGCGGAAAAGTATTCGTACTCTGTAAGACCAAAATTGATAATTATTCTAAGAAAGCCAATTAATTTTGGTTTTTTAATTTTTGTATTGAGAAGTTTTAGTTTGATTTTTGTTAATAATGTGTGGTACCTCCATTCCTCGAAACTACTTCGAAAATTCTGTCTAAAATGGAATCATACTTAAAGTGCTCGTAGTTTAGTGAAATTTCTGTCGTTAGATAAAAAGCAGAATCAATTCCAGTCCACTTTCATAAACTTTGAGTTTGAGCCAGCCCCAGAGAGATCAAAACAGTTTCTGGATTTGTGGAAAAACTGATTTCGGCTCAGTGAAATTATATTTTTAGCATTAAAAGATGTTTAATAGAAACTAAACCAAATTAAGAGTGCTCTTCTGTGAAATTGGGCACGAAGCTGTCTCTCTGATTTTATTTGGTAAAATGAGCTGAGTTGGATATTCATCTATAAAAATTCTTTCTTTATCTTGAAACGTTAGAACTGATGCTGACCATCCTATATCGGTTTTCAAAATCCTGGTTTTCAAAATCCCGCTTTTATATTTAAAAAAACCGATTATTAGGAAATCCCGGTTTGAATTTTTAAAATTTGACTTGTGGGAAAATGGGACTTTTAAATGATTTCTAGAAAATGGCTAATAGGGATGGAATTTCGACAACAGATTTTGTTGAAACTCGCTACGTGCGATGGAAATGGGATTCCAAAATGATTTTTCGATAAAGCGGTTAATAGAGATGGAACTAGGCTATTTCTCAACCGATTTTGTTGAAAATCTAGACGTGTGATGGAAATGTATTTCTAAAATGATTTTTTTTATAAAGTTCTGAAATATTGTCATTAGGTGGATGAAACTAGGCCATTTTTTAATCGATTATGTTAAAATTCGTCACGTGCGATGGAAATGGGGTTCTTAAATGATTTTTTGATAAAGCTGTGGAATATGGACAATAGAGATGGAATTTGACCGTTTGTCAACCGATTATGTTTAAATTTGACACGATCTAAATGGGATTAAATAATTTTTTAATAAAGCAGTTAGACCTTACTTGTATAGAGTTTTAACATAATCAGTAAAGAAATGGTCAAGTTCCATCTCTATCGACAGTATTGTAGAACTGTATCAAAAAATCAGTTTCGTATTCGAATCATTCACTTAGAATAAAACTAGTAAAACTGATGCTTTATTCCCGACATGTTTTTGAACCCCGCTCTTCTGGATTTTTTTCTAAAACCCCTTGGAGGGCTAAACGGAGGAGGAGGAGCGATGCGACTTCCCGCGTGCCCGCGAGAGGTTTTGAAGCCTCTACAATTCGGTATGATATCAAAGGGCTGAAAGTCGAAGGACTGAATGTCGAAGGGGAAAATTACGAAGGGCCGAATGTCTCAAACGGCCGCATGTGTGAAGGGCCAAATGTGTCAAAGGGGACATATAATTTTTTTAATTTCTTCCGTATTTTTTTTTACCAAATATTAATGAATTTGCGACTACGTGGAATTTAAGGTACGTGGAATTTTGACATTTCGGTTTCAGCCCCTCTAATCAATTATATTCGAAAACTCCTCTCCGAGGTATTTTTGACATACTTTCCCAATCGGTATATTTGTTGGTTAGTACGTATTATCCTTTTTAATGATGTATTTATTTACCGTTATGATTATTTGAGAATATGGAATTGAATCGATTTTTGCAGTCGTCGAATATACATAATTTCACGAATATCTTCTGTTAGGCTTGAATGATGTTTACATTTTTCTCTTTTCTTCGTAAAATTTACTTATACGTTTCATTTAGTGGCATAAGCTATCCTTTCAGAACTTAGATGAATGAAAGGATTGTTCATTATATTGCTTTGAACTTCACTGTTTCTTTGAAGTATAGTTCGGCTGGGCCACATATTAGGCCACATATTTCCGAGTACGAAGTTGGTTTATGCAGTTACCGTTAATGGTAATTGTTCATGCAGCACATAGCTGCCCGTCGCGTCTTAATTAAAACAATCGATTAAACTTATATTATATTTATTTAAAAACATTATTTTGTATAACCTACGAACGAGAAAAATGTAATTAGAAAATTATGAGAAAAAAACATTGTAAACTTACCTGTAAATCCTAGAAAGTTTAATTAGACAATATTTATATAGTAATTGTAAAAAAATGTACTTATCTTAATTTGTCATGTAAATCGATCACAAAATTATTGTTTTGACATAAACTACGTACTGTCAAATTAATATAGTCAATTTCAAATGAGAGTAAACATTATACCAATTAACTAGGGTTGCGCGATGCAAATTATTAATGTATTCCAATGACCGCATACACTTATACACTCATACCTTTTGACATGTATGTATTTTCATTTTTTGCGATGAACAATAATTTTTTGGTTATAATTTTAACAACGCTTGATCAGTGCAGTACAAAATACGAAATCAAATAAAAGAATCAAAATTATAAAGTTTATAAATTTAAAGAATTTTAAATACAGTCCGCTACCGCAGTTTTCATGGTCCTTCGAGCCGGATCCGGTAAATTGGTTGATTAAATCGCACGTATATCGAGAATCCAGTTATCACACGAGGAAAATATACAGTATATCCAGAATCCAGCTCATTACACTAAGAAAGATACAGTATATCCAGTATCCAGTTCATCCCACGAGGAAAATCTACCGTACATCCAGAATCCAGTTTATCACACGAGGTAAATATACCGTATCACTGTACTTTAGAATAACATACCGTTACTCGGGTAAACCATATTTTAAGCCTCGAACAATCTAAGCCTCGTAAATTCGTATTATTATTCACTGTCAATTATTTCGACCAAATTACTGGAAGTTTTTTACCACTGATCGAAGTTGAGTGTATCGTAACCGCGTGCTGATTTTTTGGCGAATCCCATACCGTATATCACTGTAGATCAAAAGCAAGCTGTCATTATTGCCGAAGAAGGCATAACTCGCTGTTACACCTACCCAACGATGCGGTGTGTCCTACTGGTAAACAACCACTACCAGCCAGCAGCTTAAATGCAACCAATACATCTTCAGTAGCCGATCTTCAACCACAAACATCATCATGTCTTCATTCCAGTAATCCGATAAATCCAGCTATATTACCAACTGCGACCGTGAGAGTGCAAGATATAAGTGGTCAGTCGCAACTATGTCGGGTTTTACTCGATTCAGGATCTCAGAATTCATTCATAACGGAAGCCTTGGTACAAAATCTGGGATTGAAACGTTCATACGGAAGAATAAACATTCAAGGCATAACCAATCAAAAACTCGTGACTACTCGAGGAATAGTAAAGGTCGTCGTATCGCCACGTTTCAAATCCAATTTCACATCTCAGATTGCTGCATATGTAGTGCCCTCCATTACCAAAATTAACCCAGTGAAAAAAAACGAGTGGCTAGAGTATCAATGTGTTTCCTCAATAACATTTGCTGATATAAGTCCAAATTCAACAACCAAAATCGACTTACTAATCGGAGCAGACAAGTTCTTCAATATTTTGAAACCAGAGCAGATAAGAGATTTAAATGATAAAATCTGTGCTCATAATACACATCTCGGATGTATATTTACGGGAAATACACCGCACCCGGAAGACGTGAGTCAATGTAATACCATTATAGTGGATAATAATATGTTGGACAAGAATTTGAAAAGTTTCTGGGAATCGGAAGAAGTTTTTCGGTCCACTCCATTATTACCAGAACACCAGATTTGCGAAGAACTTTTCGAATCCACTACCACGAAACAAGAAGACAAGCGTTACATGGTGAGGTTACCGTTTAAAAAAGAAGTAACACCATTGAAAGAATCGTTGAGTATCGCTATGAAGCGATTACACGTTATGGAGAAGAAATTTATGAACAATCCCAATCTGCACGAGAAGTACGTTGAGTTCATGGAGGAGTATAGGCGACTGGGCCATATGGCAGAAGTAGATCCACCCGAGCATCCTTCCGATTATTTGTATCTACCACATCAGGGAGTTTGGAAAGAAACTTCCACTACCAGAAAATTGCGTGTGGTATTTGACGCGTCTTCCAAGACCAGTTCGGGTTATTCGCTCAACGATAATTTGCTGACGGGGCCAATTCTGCAGAACTTACTAAATGATATCCTGTTACGTTTCCGTGTCTACAGGGTTGTATTTACCGCAGATGCTGAGAAAATGTATCGGCAGATATGGGTACACCCAAACGATCGCCTATTTCAACGCATAGTTTGGCGTGAAACACCGAACACACCAATAAGACATTTTGAACTGAAGACATTAACATATGGTATGTCCTCAGCACCCTATTTAGCAACAAGAGTCATCCACCAAATTGCTGAAGATAATCGTAATCAATATCCGGATGCAGCACAAGTATTGCAGAGAGACACGTATATAGACGATTTGTTAACCGGAGCGCATTCAACACCTGAAGCAATCAAATTAGCAGACCAAATTTCACGTATAATGGGTCAAGCTGGTTTCAACCTCCGGAAATGGTCATCGAATTCACCAGAATTATTAGTCAAAATGAATGCATCTGAGTCGTGCCCATCAAATCCAAAAATAATCTCCGAAGATCCCAATGAAATCAAGGTGTTGGGATTGCAATGGCAGCCTTCAGAAGATCTACTCACCTATCACATCACTCTAGAAGATATAATCCCTACTACGAAGCGTGCAATACTGTCGGAAGCTAGCCGGATTTTTGATCCTCTGGGTCTGTTATCACCATACATAATAAAAATTAAGAGTTTTTTTCAAACATTGTGGCTGCTCGATTTGGGATGGAACGACAAATTACCAGTCAAAGTTCAAAATCAATGGCAAACCATTAGAGAGGAAGCATGCTTTATATCCACCATAACCATACCCCGGTGGCTCTTCATGACCAGTGGAGAAGGACATCAATTACACGGATTTTGCGACGCCAGTGAGTTGGCATTCGCAGTCGCCGTATACGTACGCACATACTACAATGGCAGTTATGTTACCAATTTAATAGCTGCAAAAACAAAAGTTGCGCCTATTAAGAATATATTATTACCCCGATTAGAATTAAATGGGGCATTGTTGTTAACTCGATTAATTAAGCATATCCAAGAAGTCTTGTATATTCCAGATTGTCAGCTATTCGGATGGACCGATTCCACTATCGTGCTGGATTGGCTTTCTGAACCACCACGCAGGTGGAAAACATATGTGGCGAATAGAACGAGCGAAATTTTAGAGGTACTTCCGAAAGGAAAGTGGCACCACATTCCATCCAAGCTTAATCCAGCAGATTGTGCTACAAGAGGTTTGAGTCCGAAGGATTTGAAGATACATACATTATGGTGGAAGGGACCAGAATTTCTCAGTTTAGAAGTTGACAATTGGCCTAAGTTTCAAAAAACAGAAAAGAAAAACCTGCCAGAACGAAGAGATAAAGTGCAAGTTATGACCAGTGTCTGTTTGGATAAATCGAAGTCATTAATCGAAGAATTATGCAGCAAATATTCCAGTTACGATAAAGTTGTACGTGTATTGATTGTTATTCGGAAGTTTTGTTATTTATGTCACAAGATAAGAACTAAACCAGCCAATTCAACTCAAAGTGAGTGGCAAGCAGCAGAAACAGAGATCTTACGGGATGCACAATCGCACGCGTTCAAAGAAGAAATCAAGGATATAATCAAGGGTAAGGCAGTTTCGTCGAACAGCACAATAAAATCACTAAGCCCATTTCTGGACCAAAGAGGACTTTTACGAGTTGGAGGGCGGATTGACAAATCGATTGCACCTTACGATACGCGTCATCCAATAATTCTATCGGCCAATTCCAATATCGCCAAATTAATAATAGAGCGATATCACAAAATGCACTTACATAGCGGCGCTTCTTTGCTTTTAAGCCTGATACGAAGAAAATACTGGATAATCATAGCGAGAAATTTAATTAAATCAATAATACGGAAATGCGTGTATTGCATCAAACAACGTCCAAAAACCGAAAGCCAACTAATGGGTAATCTGCCCAAGGAAAGGGTAGAATTGATTCGACCGTTTCTCAAGATAGGATTGGATTTTGCGGGTCCCATAAAAACTTATATCAGACGCGGGCGAGGCCAACGAGCAGAAAAATCATACATTTGCTTAATCATTTGCCTAAGCACGAAGGCGATTCACCTAGAACTCGTAGAGAATTTGTCAACCGACTCATTTTTATGCGCCTTGTATCGATTTTTTGCGCGCAGGGGCGTTAGTACTGATGTATTTTCGGACAATGGCACTAATTTTCAAGGGGCATCCAAGAAGTTATAGGAAATAAATAAGTTTATCAAAAATAATATAGAACTAATCTCCAATTCTATTTTTCAAAGATACCAGGTTGCTTGGCATTTTATACCACCTAACGCACCTCATTTCGGAGGTATTTGGGAAGCGGGCGTAAAATCAGCGAAGACCCAGATGACGAGAGTAATTGGTGATAAAATCCTAACGCATGAAGAGTTGCACACACTGTTGGTACAAGTCGAAGGGTTGTTGAATTCAAGACCATTGTGCGTTCTATCCGAAGATGAAATCGATCCATTAACTCCAGCGCATTTTTTAATCGGCCATCCCATCACTACAATACCACAGCCTGACATTACCCACGTACCTTATAACAGACTGTCACATTACACAGCCATAACGAGAATGACGCAATTATTCTGGATGCGTTGGCATCAAGAATATCTTACGTCGATGCAAGCTCGTACTAAATGGCAAAAAACCAAAGAAGATATTCAAATCGATGATGTAGTTCTTGTCAAAGACGAGAACCCGTTAATTAACCAATGGAAGATGGGCAGAATACCACAAGTATTTCCAGGAAGCGATGGACGAGTTCGTGTGGCTGAAATCAAAACAATCCGGGGCACCATCCGTCGATCCATCACCAAACTTTGTCGTTTACCAATAAATTAAATACCATCGGTATTCAAGGCCGCCGTGATGTTCATGCAGCACATAGCTGCCCGTCGCGTCTTAATTAAAACAATCGATTAAACTTATATTATATTTATTTAAAAACATTATTTTGTATAACCTACGAACGAGAAAAATGTAATTAGAAAATTATGAGAAAAAAACATTGTAAACTTACCTGTAAATCCTATTGTTGTTATATTCACTATTTTATATCATCTAAATCGAAAAGAAAGTTTAATTAGACAATATTTATATAGTAATTGTAAAAAAATGTACTTATCTTAATTTGTCATGTAAAGGCGGTGATACATGTACAAATTTTGCCTTTAAGGCAAAAAAAATTGCCTTGTACAAAATTGAGAAATGTTCAATTTAAAATTTTTGCCTATAAGGCGATTAAAGATGGCCGACTTTTAACCAATCAGCGCGCATAATTTTTATGCCTTAAAGGCAAAATCTGTACATGTATCACCGCCTTAAATCGATCACAAAATTATTGTTTTGACATAAACTACGTACTGTCAAATTAATATAGTCAATTTCAAATGAGAGTAAACATTATACCAATTAACTAGGGTTGCGCGATGCAAATTATTAATGTATTCCAATGACCGCATACACTTATACACTCATACCTTTTGACATGTATGTATTTTCATTTTTTGCGATAACAATAATTTTTTGGTTATAATTCTAACAACGCTTGATCAGTGCAGTACAAAATACGAAATCAAATAAAAGAATCAAAATTATAAAGTTTATAAATTTAAAGAATTTTAAATACAGTCCGCTACCGCAGTTTTCAGTCATCTTTATCGCAGCATGATAGGATATTTTCTATGATCTACATGGTTCGGAATGTGACTGGGCTGCAGTTCGAGAGAACCTGAATTTCTTTGTATATTGCAATTTATGTTGAAATAAGGTATGCGGACTTAGAATGAGAAATATTGTATTTTATTTATGTATAGGCAAGATATTTGATACATACTTCTCTATATATAAATACTTTGTGATATTAAATTATAACAGTCTTAGATTCCTCCTAACAAACCTACATAAATAGAAAAGAAACAAAATTATTGTGTCAAAATGAAAAAATTACTCTAAACCAAATAATCAAACTAAAATTGTTATGAAAAATGTATGCTCCTAACTCTTCGGAAACAGCAGAATCCTTTTATTAGTAATAAAAAGCTTAACCACGGATGTGTTTTGATGTCATAAAATACAATAAGCAAACGTATTGACAAAATTCGTAAAAATGGTCCTATTTCATTTGCCGCAAAATAAAAAAAAAATACAGTAGACTCGCGATAACGAACAAGATAAACCAAACAAAATCATGTTTACGAGATTGTTCATGTTTGCCGCAGCTGATTTTTTTCGTATGAAAAAAAGGACAAATTGGGAATCCCCGAATCCCATTTTCAACTTTACTTGATTCAAATGCAAAAAACACCAATTAGGAATCCCCGAATCATGCGAGAGTGTACAAAATTTAGTTGACGTTATCGAGCTTTCTAATTGTTCACGTTATCGCGAGCCTACTGTACTGGCACATATGTAGCTGGAATTAGTATGTATATATACGTACATACAGATAAGATAATACCTTAATGGAACGGCTTATCCTTTGATTCTCCAGCAAACACAATAACAAAATGATATTTGCTTTATTTATAAATATACTTAAACATTTTAATCTGAGCAAAGGTTTTTTAGGGGTTGTTGATTATAATTTATTGCAATTTAAGTCGCAGTCCCGAGAACTTATATAAATATTTTGAAAATTATGGTAAATGGAAGTGTATTAATTTTTTTAAATTTCATTCACTCATTGCAATCATACAGCTCTCTAAACGATGAACATGTTCGCTTGGGTGTAAAATTCAGATTTGCTTACGTTTTGTTTCAGTTAACAAATGAAATTTCTATATAAATTTCTATGTCAAATACTAAGCCAGATTTGTAAAGGCTATCAAAAACCAAAAGTTGGGATTCTAAAACATAAACAGATCAAGACCGACCAATAAGTGATCCGTATTATTATAAACTTTTAACCCAAACTTAAGTACGCTTTTGGAGTGTGATAAATATAACTTAATTTAATATATTCTAATCAAATTTTATTTTGGTTTTTAAACTATGTAATTTATATTTATATCGACAACTCTTGATTTCATTTTTTTTTGGTATTTACACAAAAATGTGTATAAGAAATAATGTAAGTTGAGCTTGTTTACAAAAGCTCCCATACGTTTAAAAAGAAGCATGTATCAACTAACACCATAATAAACATTCTTTTTATTGCTTGGTATCTACTCTCGTACATGTTATTTGCTAAGATATTCATTTTTTGATTCAATACTGTGAAATACCATTTTCTCTCTATGTAATTTGATTTTTCTTTTTTGTTCGTACTACATACTTACATACATACCATTTGAAAACCAACAAACACCCAAATAAAAAATAAAAAAAAACCGAATAGGCAAAATGAAAATATATTTATTTATTTCTCACGAATTTTCACCATATGCTATCATCAAATTCAGACGAGAAGAAATATTATGGTAAATGGTAACTTATATAATATGAATAGAAAAATGAGGAAAAGCACAAGAACATTTCCTAACAGCAACAACAAGATTTTATTTTCACAAAAGATTAAGGCAGCTTTTAGGTAATACATATGGTCGTTGTAATACATACACTGAAAAGAAACAAATGAATAAAAAATTAAAAACCTTTTTTCCGTACATCAATACAGACCAAGATGTTAAGCTTAAAACGAGGAAATACTCATTTTGTTTTCGAGGGTATTGACAATAGACCCAATTCAATTACGAACCGCCTACCTAGCCTATCACACACAAACCATCTCTCTACACAATATTTTCATACAGATATACCTTATTAATTTTGGATTTGTAATTTTCTTGTTTTTTTTTTATTTTTATTTTCGAACAGAGAAAAATTTGTTTTTATTGAAATTTTGACCTAGTTTAAAAGCAAAATTCTATTTTCAACATTTCGACGAGATAATTAATTCTGAAAAGTAATTGTACGATTTTTTTTTTCTATAAGATGTAAATGAAGATAAAAATAAAACCAAAAAAATACCAACAACGGCAATTCCAAATATATTACAAGAAAACTTGGTGGGTACATATTAGAATAAAAAATAGAGAAATTTGCGAGATAAATAATTATGGCAGTTTATTGTTTAAAAATGGAAGATTTATTCAAGATGTAGCTTAATTTAAAGCAGTTATACGGCGTAATTCTTCATTAAAATTTTATTTTTACGAGACAATATTATTCATGGCACTCTGTGTAATCATTCATTCGTTTCGCATTGTACTTGTTTTAATCCACAATAATACAATAAAACAAAAAAAAGAATGTAAATACCTATTTAATACAATCAACATTTGGTTTTTGTAATACGTAGAAAACATAAGTCTTATAAAAATAATAATAAGATTTATTACTAAAAATTTAGTGGTTGGGGCGCTTATGTTTTATGTTATACGTAACATATACATTCATCGACATACAAGCGATGTTATACGCAGCACAATCATTAGATTAAATTTTTAATGTTTTATGTTATTGAAACCGATTTCATATCAGTTCTTTCTTCTCCCTTTTTATATTCAATCTCATCTCGGATTAATTAAAAAACCGCCATAACATAATTCTAGCGGTACAGTCATTGAATGTGAAATTCGGACTAAAATATTATAATTTTATATGAAATCACAAAATTTACTTAAATTGTTTAATTAAACAATTTAAATTATCTCTGAAGTGCACAGTATGGTCCTAGAACAAGGCGTTCCGATTTTTTTGAGATGTGAGCACGATATATACGAACTAAAGCTTCCAAAACCGTATATTAACTTTACAAAAACCGGGTTTCGGTTTTCAAAAATTTTAAAACCAGTTTCGGCGGAAAGGAAATATACCAAACGTTTTTAACTTGTAAAGAAAAACAAGAGAAAACAATATTTTATTTATTAAAGATTTGTATACGGTTTATTTATTTTTTTTTTATTTATTTATTTATACCAGCGTAACAACTGAAGTTACAATAATAGGTAATTAGCATATAATAATACATAGTTATATAATATTAATTCATTTTTTTTTTAGATATAGGGATTGAAATTATATAAATTAAATTAAAAAAAGAGTATGACAGAAATTAAAAATAATTAATTTTAAAATTAAAATAAAATTAAAATAAAATACAATATATTTTCTTTTTTTCTTTTTGTATTCTAAATTAAGACTATCAATATCAATAAGATATTAGCATTATGATTTATGATGATGTAAGGAATTCAAAACACCATTTCTTAAATTGTTTGATAGACTCGGCCATTCGAATCACCAAGGGTAGTCTGTTCCAAAGAAGCACTCCTCTGATTAATAAGGCATCAGTCATCACCACAGAATTATGAGTAGCAACTATTACAATATTAGTTCTCTTGGACGTTGAAAATTGAAATTGTTTCGTAATATAGTTAGGAAAATCTTTCCAATAAATAGCTTTATATAAGAAAAGCAGAAGTCGTAGTTCAAGGAATTTCCTCAAAGAGACGCCAAAAATGTTATTCCTAACATGGGAAATATGATCAAACTGACGTAAATCATAAATATATCTAATACAACTATTATATACTCTGATCACTTTTGTCATTAAAGAGTAATTCAAGTTTGAAAAAACGATGTCGGCGTATAGTAAGTGGCTCAGGACAAGTGATTTAACCAATAAAATGCGTGTTGCTTGTGGAATACCATGCCTTTTGCTTCTCAAAAGCAATCTCAAAACAATGAATAGTATATTTTTTTTACAAATCTCACCTATATGTAAATCCCAAGTTAAAACATTAGCCAATATTAGACCCAAATTTTTAACAGATTTAACATATGGAATCGGAGTAGAATTGATAACTACCTGAGGAAATAGATTGTAATTAATACTTTTAACAAATATAAGTGCATTAGATTTAGTTGAGTTTAGATTTAGCTTATTACGCACTGCCCACTGGGATATTAGTTCCAGGTCTCTGTTAATACTCATTATACCTTCATAAGTAGGTATTTTATTGGATTTGTCAATTCTCGTGTAAATTTGTAGATCATCAGCAAATAAATGATGATTACAATTGAGGGCCAGTTTATAGATATCATTCACATATAATGAAAACATTAATGGTCCCAATATGGATCCTTGGGGAACACCAGCAGAAAGTAGTAATAATGAAGAATTACCACTTGCTGAATTAACATATTGGAAACGATCAATTAGATAGTCAATTAGAAGCTTAGTAGCATTAGCAGACATATTGAATTCATAAAGTAGTTTATATTTAAGAACTAAAAAATCGATGGAATTAAAAGCCTTCGAGAAATCCAAAAGAACCAACCCGGCCATATCTCCATCGTCAATACAAGTTCTTATAAAATCAGTGACATCGGATAAAACTGTCACAGTACTATGTGAGTTACGAAATCCTGACTGAAAATCCGATAACATATTATTTGAATGAACATACGATTTAATCTGGTCAGATAATAATCTTTCCAGAATTTTTGATATACTTGATAGAAGGAAAATAGGACGCATACCCAGAGGAGTTATAGGATTTTTAATTAGGAATAGCAATAATTTTGCTAATCTTCCATTGGTCTGGAAAGTGACAAAAGATGATAATATTGTTATATAAATGAGCAAGAAACGGTAATATTGCTGGAACACATGACTTTATGAATTTAAGGGAAATTTCATCAGGACCAATTAAATTTGATGTAAGGGACATTAATGAATCTAATACTAAGTCTTCTGTTACCTCATTAAAGTAAAACCTATTAGTAGAGTTGGTAGGGGATACCACACCATCACTATAGTTACGAATACTCTCAATGTCAACATCACTAGCCGGCACCATTGACACAAAAACCTTATTTAATTCATCATTATCGAAGTTATGATTATCACTTTTATCCGATCCAGCAAGCAGACCTTCATTTTCGATATTTTTCCATAATTTCTTAGAACATAGAGCAGGATCAGGCTTATATATTTTATGTGACGCTTTTTAAGACCTTTTATTGTTCCCTTCAGTTTTTTGTTAAAAAATTTTAAAACTAATTTATTTTCACTGGAACGGCAATTTTTATAAGTAGCATAGGCCATATTACGGATTTGAATGATATTTTCGACATTATAATTAATCC
The DNA here is from genome assembly GCA_932526605.1 of Nephrotoma flavescens. Lineage (NCBI taxonomy): Eukaryota > Metazoa > Arthropoda > Insecta > Diptera > Tipulidae > Nephrotoma > Nephrotoma flavescens. Next base: position 106,474,906 of record OW052221.1, read on the forward strand.
AAGGCGGAGTTCCATATTTTATTTTCTTGACCATTAACGGAATATGTTTAGTAATCCAAACTACTTTAGCATTCACACCACCACAATTTTGAATATTTTCAAGACCAAGATTATCTATATCATTGTTAAGGTCAACCAAATTAACATTATTAAAACTCCGAAACATAACAAATTCTTGTGCAAATAGAAACTGAATATCAAAGTTAGCAGCAATGAGTTCATGATCAGCAACACCAGGTAACTGGAAGAACTTATTTAGTTGCAACGACAAATTTGAAATTATCACATCAATAAGAGATCCTCCAGTATCATTGATTCTTGTGGGTAAAATTTGAGGTGTAGTAAGACCAAAATGTGAAAAAATACCTTTCAGAGTCCTACTCTCAACAGGGTCCAGAAGGTTAACATTTAAGTCACCCATAAATATAATGAATTTATAATTTTCATAAAGTGATGAAATTAAATCTTCCAAATCACCTAGAGGTAGACTTCTATGATGCATATAACCTAGACCAACAACAAACTTCTTACAGCCCAGACTAAATTCCATAGACAAATGGTCAATATTATAATTAGAGCCTCTGCCCACACATCTAATTTTAGCAAGCTTCAGGAAATCATTTCTAATATAAAACGCCACTCCTCCACCACCTCTACCGGACCTATCCTGTCTAAAGATTTTATAACCATTAATTTTGACTGATGTATTTGTATGGTGTGACTTAAGCCATGATTTAGATATTCCGATCATATGATACTGTCTCTTTTGAAATAATATTTGTAGCATGGCATGTTTACTAATAATCGAGCGAACGTTTAAATGACATACCTTCAGAGAATCCGAGCCCAGTCTATCAAATGAAAAATAGTTTTCAACAGGCATGTAACGTATAAAATACCAGTTTAACGTTACATGAATACCATACATCATCAATAATAACAATTATTTTCATATAAAAAACAATAAAAATATAAAATATAACAAATAAAAAGGGAGACAAGAATATTAATAATAATATTGAAGATAAATTAAATAATATATAATATTTAATACAACTAAATAATAATAAATAATAAAAATTATAATACAATAACGAGAAAAAATAAAATTCATATAATGAATTCAATCGATTTACTCTTATAAAATATTTCAACATAATAAGCAAAAACGTAATTGCAGCAACCGCATTAGTAGTTAACTCGGAAATTTTAAATACATACTCATTACATAATTATTACTTTTAAATACATACTCATAACATACTTATTACTTTTACATAAATACATACTCAATTACATACTCATTACTAACTCATAAATCTGTTAATGGTCAATGTTTAATTGGGAATATTCCCTTTGGACTTGAGTTCATCCAGCTCATCAAGAGTTCTGATAATTTTTAATTTATCAACCGACGGCAATTTAATCATAACTATTCCTCTCTTGATCATCACTCTATCAATTATTCCAGTTTTATTGAGCTGTCTAGCACAGAAGAACAGTTTGTTAGTGAAATCATCCAGGAAATCATTAATAAAAATTTTAGATGATGGATAGTCACAGTTGAAAATTTTGATGGTCAGGTTCTCATTCTTAATAAATTTTAAATATTTCACGAAGAATTCATCTCTAATCGCCTTCTTAGAGAAGCATATAACTACTGGTATTGCACTTTTGTTATTATTTTTTTTATATTCATTCGGAAACATTTGTACACATCATCTTTCGTCACTTTAGGCATGTCCAAGGCGTTCGCTAATGACAAAATAAACTCTTCAGAAGAGACATTCACTTCGTTCGGCACATCATTAACAATCACATTTTTTGCTCTCCATTCCTTGTTACTTCTATTCTGACTTTTTACAAGAGAAAGGACACGGGATTCCAAGTTAGCTATAATAGAGCTCTGATTTACCATAGCAGTTTGAATTTTGTCATCAACCAACCGGACTATTTTTGGCCATAGTTCATCGAGCATTTTATCTATCCAGGTGCTTGAATCAATTTGCGAATTTTTATTGATTTTGGACCATTCATCGATGGCATGAAGTAATGCCATCTTTGTTTCAGATTTGAAATTACTGTTACCGATGCATATTTTACAGAACCAGAATTTATTTTTAGTCAGGGCAACAAAATCATCATAACTCTTGACACTACACTCCCCATGATATCAGCAATCACATTTATCGCACTGGATCCAACCAAACTTAGAACTTAGCTCACCAACAACACCGCAATCACTACACGTGTCCTTCATATTTGAAGTTATGCATCCAATGATGATGAAATAAACTAACTCACGAACACCAATAATTTTCTAAAAATGACTATAATTCTTCTTGAAGGAAAATTACGAGTATAATAATAATCACTAACTCACTACTAGCAATTCACTATATGTACAATCAAAATAATTACATAATTATTTACTAAATTACACGTTCAAAGACAACCATGTGTCAGCACAGTCGGCAGTCGAGATTGATTTTGCTGAGTTTATGTTACGGTAAAAGACCGGAATCGGTAAATGTCCGAATAAAAATTGGAATAAACTGTTTTATTGCTTCTAAATCTATGAAATGGAAGCTCTATATTCTCAAAATGGTTCACCCTTCACCCCCAGAGTAGTTTTAATGGTTTTATGGTGCGTACATGACGTCGGAAGTTCGATAGGAAATAATACTATAGTATCGTACTGACGTTGGCTACTATTGCTTTTGCTCAATATAATGGGCAATTCTGTAAGTTATTGTATGTGTCAAAAAAAAATTATTCGATTTTCGCTTGCTTTTGCTGTGCTTCTGAGAATTTTTTAGGGTTTTGTGCTTGTATGATTTTATATTTTTATCAATTTCATATTAATAACGTTTCCACTATCTAGTTCTTGTGTAATTTTTTCGTAATTTTGTTCCGTAATAATAGTTCTGTTACTTTTCAATCGATTTTTTCCGGTTTTAGTTTTCATTTATAATTACACCCAAAATGCATTACATTTAAAGCGAAAAACGTTAAATAAAAAGTGCCGTCGAGTAAGTGTTAACCCAGTTAATCGCCGTAGAGTAGCACGAAGGTTTTACAATTAGCTTGTCGAGCAAATGAGGTTAACAGACATCGAAACGTTTACAAATTATCATCGTATGAAAATAGAAACATTTGACGAACTGTAACAATGGTTGGTCCACTAATTCAAAGGATTCACTGAGAAAAAAAACCAGTAAAAATAAAAAAATATACATTTAAAATCAAAAAAATATGCATATGTTTTTTAGGCAAAAAGTCTCGTTTTCAAAATCAAAAGGATAATCTTTTTATTTTTAAAATAAATTTTTTCGCCAAATTTGTTTATAAAAATAAAAAAATTGTTTTTATTTTCAAAAAAACTTTTCTTACTTTTGTCAAAGAGTTTTCTTAAATTTTAAGAGATTGATTTTTAAAAATAAAAAACATTTCGCTAGTTTTAAAAGATTTATTTTAATTTTTAAATAATTATTTTTTAAAAAATGCCCACACAATTCGTCTGCTTATAACATAATATATCTACCACAAAAGGTAGAAATTAACTCCCCCTCTCCAATTTTTAACCACCAGTGTCCTTGTGTAAAAATACACACAACCTTTAAAAAAATATAACGAGAAATTCCTCAAGTTCTTTCTTGGCAGTTTGGTTTCGCCCTGATAAAAAGTTGGTCTACTCATCATCAGGTTGCAACGACCAAATCCAAACTGCAGAAATATAAACTTTCATACCTTTAGTATAAAACAAGGACATATAGATTTGGCGAATTATATAAAATATAGACGAATTGAAAAATAAAACAACGGGATTTCTGGCAAACCAATAAATATAAACATTTTAAAGATGTTGTTATTAATATCAAAAAAATTGTTTTAAAATTCTAGAACTCTTCTTTTGAAATTAATTATTCTGTTTAAAGAAATAAACTTTTTAAATTTAAAAAGTATTTTATAAATTATTTTATAAAATATGTTATTAAAATAAAAAAACTATTTATTAGTTTGTAAAAATCTCATTTAATTACAAAAAAATATTTTTTAAATTCAAAAAAATTTATAACTTTTAGAAATTAAAAACTTCGTTTTTAAATTTTACAAACCAAAATTTTTCTCAGTGTTGGTGTATGTGAAAGATCTGTCACTGCGGGTCAACGTCTATGACTAACCTTTCGGTAAGTATGACAAATAGTTAAATATTTAGGTATTTGCCATATGTGATGCTGCGTATGAATTTGTGCTAGCCAACATCGGAGCACCAGGGCACGTTGGTGGCAGTAATATTTTCCGACGAAGCGCTTTTGGGTCAGATATTATATGTGGAGGAAGAGAATTGGATTTGCCACTTATTTATGGTAAACTTTAAAGAACCACAAAGAATATCAATTTTTTTTATTCGAGATGAGGCATTTCCGTTAATGCCAAATCACCTACGCCCGCATCCTGGTCGAAACACTTCGCTCTTACCGGAGGATAAAAGTGTTTTTAATTACCGACTATCACGTGCATGAAGAGTGGTCGATAACGCGACAGTGCTGGAAATTATAAAGGCAACTGTACTATTACACAACTTTCTTCGGGAAAAGAATGATCCAAACTATATTAATACAAGCTTGCCGGATACCTATACCGATTAAAACTTAATAAATTAAGTTTTCTTTTATAACATTTAATAATATCACCAAAAATTATATAAATCCATTTATAAAAGTTCAATAATTCATTATCATATAGTTCATCATTATTATCTAATCTCAAAATAAATAACTAGATGTACATAAAATGAAAAACAATGTACATAATTAAAAATCAAAATGAAAGCTATAGACTATAATCAAAATTATTGTCGTATTGTGTAACTATTTGGTTATTTTCTTCTTCTATCAACAGTGTAAAGTGTTATCTTATGAATAAATCTGGTTTGCATTGATCTCGGCCACTTACGAAAATCAATAGATCACGTCTCGGCGAACAATTTCAATATGCAGTTATTTGGCTCTGGATGCGCTGCTGGTTGTGCAACGGGTTGCAATAATTGTTGTTGTTGCAATAAGGTATCGCAAATTCGAGGTGGGTTCTGCAGAGTTGAATGGGCCTGGTTTTGGTTGAACCATTCTTTTCGTTAATTTTGCGTGTTTAGTCTCACTGTTAATGTTGTTATTCGTGTTAGTGGTTCTAGGGACGTAGCTGTTGTAAGTGGTGGTGTCTCATCAATGATGAAATCTGTTGAACCAAAATCTTCGATTATCTCGTCAGCAGTGATATCAAACAGATCCTGGAAATGTTGGCCTATTCCCATTTGATTTAAAGCTGCTGACAGTAGGTCTACAAATAAAAATAATAATCAGTACGACCTATAGAATATAAAATATACACTCATGCGAATAATTTTCCAGACAAGCTAAATTCTGCCTTTTTATATTTTTTTTCTTATCAAACTACACTGATACACTAATGAATATATCATAACCTAAACATTTTATGTTAAATTACCGTAACTTTGCCGCTTATCGATAGAAAAGTGAATAAACCTACCAAAATCAATGAGAAAAATTATCCGGACAAAATTATATTTCAAAGATTATTGACGCTACAGAATTATTTTCCAATATAATTATAAGTTTAATATGTTTGTAATATGGAAATTTGTATTAATTTCTCATTGTATTAATATTTAGTGTGTAATTCAATATTATCCAGTACAGCTTGTAGTCTACGTGGCGTAGATTCGACAAAATTTTGTAAAAATCAAGTGTCAATATTTCCCCATTCATGCTCAATTGCCCATCCATGCTCAATTTTAATGATGTTTTTTTGGATATTCGGTGGTTACCTCGTATTGTTTTGTCCAAGTGGTCCTACAAGTGCTCAATAGGATTGAGGCCCGGGCTTTGTGGTGGAGTTTCCAGAACATGTGCTTTGTGTTTTGGGTCATTGTCTTGATACAAGTAATATTCCGTTCCACAATGGTTAATTTCAGCCGATGATCGCAAATTTTCTTTTAAAATATTTTAATACATTCTACTATCCATGGTACTTTCAATAAATTTAAGATTGCCTACTTCATAATATCACTGCTCCCCGTATCATTATATTTCCACCCCCGTATTTTGTCGTTAAATTAATATTTTTGTATTGCCATTCCTAATTTGGTTTTCTCCATAGCTTTTGCTGTTTACCATCGTTAAGAAAGATGTTGAACTTGCTTTCGTCAACAAAAATCACTTTTTTCCAAAAATCAATTGGGTGATTTCGGTATTTTAAGGCGAAATCGCGCCTTTTTATTATATTTGCTTCACTTAAACAAGGTTTACGTCATGCAATGCGTGAATTAAAGCCTAAGCTCTGCACTTTTTTGCGCACTGTTGAATCAGACACGGTTGCACCACTGAATGTTTTCAATTTTTTATTTATTTCGACGGCAGTTTGTTTGGGATTTTCCTTTATTTCCCGCAACATAAATTTTTTCGTCCAAATTTGTAAATTTTCTTTTTCTCTCAGCACCTGATTTATGTTCAATTCTGTCTTCACTGTAATATCGATTGCATATATCAATATAACGCAAAGATCGGATTGAAGTGTTTTTACCAACTTTAACAATTTTGAAAAAATTATCAAGAATGTCGATAATGTTTCAACTTTAATTCATTCAAACGAACTGACAATAATACAAAAAGCAACTACGATTCAAAAATATAAATTATATCTGTTAAATATTTGTATTTTTGTTACTGCGCTATTAAAATTATATCAAATTTTTCGCTGTCTGGATAATTTTTCTCATTGATTTTGGTAGGTTTATTCGCTTTTCTATCGATAAGCGGCAAAGTTACGGTAATTTAACATAAAATGTTTAGGTTATGATATATTAGTGTATCAGTGTGGTTTGATAAGAAAAAATTATAAAAAGGCAAGCAAAAATTGTTAAATTACAGTTTGTTTTCCAGAATTTAGCTTGTCCGGAAAATTATTCGCATAAGTGTATATTTTATTGAAATCGATATCCTTTATATCATCTCCCATATCACTTTGCCCTTGAATATTTTTGCAATAAAACAGAAGCTTTTGGACCACAGAAGCTCTGGACTGATCCAATGAAAATTAGTATCAGAGATACTGATAAACCTCACGATGACTAGGGAGTCAATAAAAGAAACAAATGGTCCAACTATTTGTAATGCATCTAGTGACAAAATAGATAGAAGAGAGAATATAAAATTTTAGCGTTGCTAACACCAATCAAAATATTGCAATTTTTGGAAATTGCTGCAAATTTAAGAATCTTCTAGGCGTGTACGACATTTATATACAATTGCAATTAAAAGAAATTTACTCAGTAATAATTTCATTTTTTTAAAAATCTAACTCCTTCATCAGCCATTCGTCTCGTGAATTACTGGCTAAGGGCAGCACTGCCACTTTTTAATTGCTTATGCAATTTTACGTGTCGGGTACGTAGTGCTTTCCATCGTCTCATGGTTTCTGTTGGTGTTGAACCCACTATAACGAAGCAATTGTACGCCATGTGTTTTGTTCAAGGCAGGTGTTACGGTAACTCGCATTGGACAGCCTATATGAATATTCCCTGCCTTCCTTTCGGACTTCTTCGATAATGTCGATAATGTCCAGCGCGCATATTCTTGAAATAGATGGGTATTTCCGTCGGCGGATTATATTTTGCATCAAAATTCATTATATTATTCGAATTTTTTGCCTGCTACTTTAATCGTTTTTTTAAATTTGCTTGCAAGTCTTTTAGTACCGGTAATTCCCCGGGAGAACTGGGGAAAGAATTTATATACAATTTCTGTTCAAATATTTTTTTCCGGCATACTGAGGTTAGTGTTAAATTTTTGAAAACAAAATTAAATTGGGAGTAATTTTCCCTGCCAATTTAGATATGGAAAAATTATTCCAAATTTATAAATATTTACATCAAACTTTTCTCTTCAGTAGGCCGAAAAAAAAATATTTGAACAGAGACATATAGAGGTATGCATATAAATTCTTTCCCCAGTTCCCTATTCCTTGGGAATTAAAAGGATAGTGCCACAGGTTTAACAATGAAAAAAAATTAGTATTGATCTGTCCGAAGTATGAGAATACACATTATGTATGTAATATAAAATTGACATTCATAACACGATTATTAGTTAATGTAAAAATTCATATTTCGTAACCTATTTTACTGATTATTCATAGTTTTATATACGAAATGAAACTCGATATAAAATAAATGTAAACAATCAGTATCTAGATTGGGACAAGCGAAACTATTTAAAACTAATTTCTTGCATTCATATTTATTATCTTTTTGTTTAAAATATCCGACACGTAAGGAAAAGTTAGATGGATGGATTGAAGCGAAATGATTGAAAATTTAATTGTAAAGAACACAAACAATTGGATACAGTTATAAGGCATACCACAATAATATTTTTATGTAAATATTTCTAATATATCACGAAAACTTTCAAATAAATTGATAAAAACACAGACACTTTTAAATTGTAGCAATAATTAAAATACGGCGTCATGCAATGAGCAATAAATTAAATTATTTGTAGTTATGGCTGGTAACCCTGCGGTAATTGTTTGCTCAAAGTTAAAACAATTTCAACTCGAGTTCGGAACTAGTAGGCATGGTATAAAACATTTCACCTATAATTTGATTGGTTTTAAGTACGGAAGCGAGTATGGAACTATTTATTTTCGGTGTCATGTACGCTCCATTAGTGCAAAGTCATCACGGGCCCGCGGGAGCTTAACCCCCTGATCGGGAATACATGAAAGTACGGGGAAGGTCAATAAACATTTAGTAACCATCGGACCTGTGGACAACCATAAAAACCGGTAAAAATCAAATCGTGTAAAAAATTAAAATTTCCGATATTTACTGATTTCGTTTTGTTGGTCGGATTATTATAAATAACTATAAATGGTGATTGGCAAGGTGATTTTCTCAGATGATTAACATTCATTGAAGGAACATGTCCGTTTTACTAAAATTTGATCTAATTTTTCTTTCAATCATTCAAACGATCGTCTTCATAGGAAACAACAATAGTCGTTTTCGCTATTGGCTGCAATTGAATCGTCGCTTGTGCTGCAACACCGCTCGATAATTAATGCCATTTGTTGTAATACATTTGTGTCAGAAATTTGGTTAAAAATGCCGAAATCGTTGGTAGTTGTATTTGAAAGCCACGAAAAATTTAGAAACTCAAACGAACATAAATTGGAAGGCAAAATCAGCACGATACAAATCTTGATTTTGACTATACAAGCTCTCGACTGTTATTTTAATAGAAGTTAGAGTCTGTATTAAGATTTAAATTATATTTATTTCTTCTTTAGAACGAAATATCACTTTTAACCCCCTATTATGATTCTCACATCACCTCATATCTCGCCGTGACGTCTATAGTCTTGTGAGTCATACTTTGGTATTATGATTCTCGCTTTTTTGGTGGGTGACGAACGCAGCGCGTCATTTATTGTATTTTTAATTTATTCAAGTTGGCAGCCATTGTTTTTTGTTGTATTTTAAGGAATCCTGACATTTGACAAACATTTTTTCCATGTGTTTATATAAGTGGTTTTTTGTTTAAAACGTATTTGAAACAATTAATTTAAAAAAATTGTATTAAATAAAAATTGTGTGCGAATTTTAAAAATTATAATGATAACGAGTGTAGATTTGTTTTTCAAAGATGAAATAGACGAGGAACAATACACAAACCTGGCCCAAATCAGAAAATTGATAAGAAATAAATCTGATCTATTTACACTTCCCAATGACAAGTACGTGTAAGATTGATTTTTTAAAATATGTTTTTCCCAACATCTTTGTAATGAATGGATACAATTAGATACGACTGAAGCGGATAAGCTGAATTGCAAAATCCATTTTATGACAAAATACAATATCCCTAGAGTGATTGGTTGTGTGGATGGGGGGACGCGCCAAATTTAGAAGGACGTTATTTATTCTATAATAATAAATGTTATTATGGTCTAACACAATGGTTGTGAGTATTTAAAAATGCAGTAATTTAATTATGTATATAAAATTCCCAACATAACGTTTTTTTGATCCTTTAGATATGGGACCATAATCTGAATGTAAAATACGTAGATTCGGGACATCCTGGATCAAATCATGATTCATTTGTTTGGAATAACAGGGCCATTAATTTTTCAATGGCTGAAAATTATGAACACAGATATCGCAGCAATTTGCTTTTAAGGCCCTTTTCCAATTACCGACTTATTTCAGACTTATTGACTTATTTGACGCCATCTTGAATAAGTCAGTCAATTTGTTCCAATTCATTGTACCGACTTATTTGTGACGTAATAACAAAAGAACAAAACGCATTTCTATTACATGGAAGAAAAAATTTTCTTGACATATTGGTCGTTGCTACTAGATTTGAAAAAAAACCTACATGTATTACGTTTAGTCAAGATACATTTTTGGAGATATTTCTGTGTAGACATACTTATTCAAATAAGTCTCCTCGCGAGGTGACTTATATTTGAATAAGTCGGGTCCACAAATAAGTCGGTAATTGGAAAAGGGCCTGTGTAGTATAAATATAATTTACTCGAAATTTAAACAAGCAGTGCCGAAAAGTCGGGAAGCTCTATTTAACAAAGTGCACTCTTCTGCGCGGAATATTATAGATCGGACCATTGGAGTATTAAAATCTAGATTTCACTGTTTATTGGCTGCAAGGGAGTTACATTATAGTCCTGATAAAGCAAACTAAATAATAAATACGTGTTGTGTATTACATAACATGTGTAAGTTTTATAAAGTCGATACAGAGGACATCGAAGTATTTATTGAAGAAAGTATTTTATAATAGAAGCTAAACAACCTGGAATAATCGTACACATGTTACAGGAAGGAAAACGAGTTCGAGATCAAATTCTTAATTCATTATAAATTTTAATTCATTTCATGATTACATATTACATAAAAATTAATCATAATAACATAAAAATTCAATTTTTCATGTTTTACAACATTAAATAATAATTTTAAATTACATGTAACACTCCAATAACACGGTATTCGAAGAACACGGATACACACTCTCAAAAAATACCCGGTTTCAAACAACACAATTTTCGTAATTTTCTCTTATTTTGTTTCTTGTAAACCATAACAAAAAAAAAATTAAAACGTAACGTTTTTTTTATTTTATTTTTTGTAGTCTCGAACAACACGGAACGAATTATGAAAAAAAATCTCAAAAATATTCAGATAAAGATTTCAAAGGTTAACATATTAACAAAAAATTAAAAACCGGTTTCTAAATTTAGAAATCCGTTTAATGTGGTTTAGATTTGTTGGCCGATTTTACCGAAAACTCGGTTTCGGTAAAAGCAGGTTTGGAAGCTCTAAGTAGAACGAAAGGTTGGTAAGCATAATTCCAAGAATTTGATAAAAAGAATTTCGGCAAAGTGCTGGAATTCAGCCATGCCAAGGTTATTTCTTGACAAATGATAATCAAAATTGGTATGTAAAGCGGGATTAGCTGAAACTCAGTTCTGGGATCGGGCTACAGCGAACGAGAACCGTTTTAACCGATTAATTACAAACTTAGCCTCTCGAGCCGACCTGGGATTCTATTAGGTTCTGAAATTTCATTATTCTGATTGGAACTAGGCCATTTTAATATATACTGTCATCCCGCGGTTCCACACTTTGATGCTTTCGTTAGTGATTTCACCAACAAACTAATTTTGTGGCGGAGAAATGTTTTATTCTTTTTTCAGCAACATGTTTTTTTTGATTCAACTGATTACATTACTACAAAGAAAAATATTTCAAGGACACCTTGTTTATTTGTCGTTTTTGGGTTAATTTTAGGTTAAGTTTTGTTTCGAGAGGATTTTTTTTTTTTTTTTTTTTTCATACAAGGAAGCAGTTTTCGCAGCAAATAATAAACTTTTGTTACTATACGATTTTTTGAAGTGATGGAATCACGACGAAAGAATCAAAATGTGGAAAGGCTTATCAACATTATTTTTTAAAACTGCCATTATAAATTTCTATTTTGCCAGACAAGTTTAATTTCGTTTATATTTCCTAAAATTTTTAAGCTTTTCTTATGATTTTTCAATGACAATCATAATTTATCCAAGTACAGTTTTAGACTATTTTTAATTCAAATTTAAATCCTTTTTCACAAATTCATTTTTTTCTAAAGGTTTACCCTATTTATCTGACGTTTTCTATTATTTTTCATTTTTTTCGTTTTGCTGTGTTTTGGTTTGCACAGCACATGAACCAATTAGATCTTTGTTTACGTTTTTTTATAGAAATAAAATAAAGGCAAGAAGTACTGTACAATTTTAAAGTAATATGCAAACAGCCAAAACGCAATGTTGAATAATTGAAATTTCGAAAATAGAAAAATATAATAAGTAAATTAAACATATATTAAAATGATAAAACAGATGAAAAGGAAAACAAAAGTAAAATAAACAAGAATAAATTATATTAATAAAAACAACAAGGAAAACTAAAAAAACTCAATTAAAAGGAAAAATAATAAATTAAAGAATAATAATATAAACGAAACAGACAGAGGTTAGAGAATAATAATAAAACCTCTGTAGACAATGAACATACGCGGAATAAAGTGAAATGGAATGGAATAAAATACAGAAAAATTTAATAGAGACCGCAAACAAAGATAGACATAATTATATTATGAACAAGATATAAGGTCTGCCGTACTAAATATGTTTTACACACTACACAAATTGAAATTAAAATTAAAACGTTGAAATTAAATTTTTGATACAATTTTTGGGTGTAAAATAAACCACTTTAACTGATTTATTTAATTTGTTATATTTATTTAAATAGTACAATTTTATCGCATGATAATTTATTACTAATGATAAGTAGAGCCAGTTTAATGGCAAATTCCTGGATCACTTCATCAATCCATTTAACATTTAGGTCTTTGTGTAATTCCTCGTCGGTTACGTAGCGGTAAGCATTCGTTATTGCACGTAGAAATTTGTTCTGACAACGTTGAATAATTAAACGATTTGATTGTTTAGTACAACCCCAGAGTTGGATACCATACTCCATACGTTAAAATTGGTTTAATTATCGACTCGTAGATCAGGCGTTTACAGTACAAGCTTATTTATGAAGCCAATTTATTGTTTTTTTAAGTTGTTGTTGTTTTATTGTGATTGTTCCGAACATTAGTCTATTTCAGTATAGCTCGAATTAAATACACAATCGTAGGAAATTCTCCCATTTGGCATCAAACCTGTGTGACAACGACTATGATAATTCATACTTACTTAGACACAATCAACTTCCCAACCACCCCATACTTTTTCTTTCCTTTAACGCTGGATCACGGATAAACTAGAATTTAATTTGAATTATAGATGGAAGATTTGCAAGAATGGTAATTCCCTGGGAGTAGGGAATTGGGGAAAGATTTTATTTGTAATTTATATTTTACAAATTTTTTTCTGGCATACTGAGGTAAAAAGCTAGTGGTAATTTTTTTTAAAACAAAATAAAATTGGGAATAAATTTCTCTGCCAATTAAGATATGAAAAAATTATTCCCAATTTATAAATATTTACATGAAACTTTTCTCCTTAGTAGGCCGGAAAAAAAATATTTGAACTAAAATTACATATAAAATCTTTCACCAATTCCCTATTTCCCAGGGAATTACCAGAATAGTGCTACTGTATGCAATGTTTTATAGTGTGCGAACCAAGTAGGCTGCTTACTTCAAAATCATCTCCAAACGAAAAGAAATTGTATCAAAATTTTATTTGGATTTAATGAAGACGTTTTTCTTTCCATAGTTGTCCCTGGATACAGGCTGAAAATGATATTACGTTGTCAATACACAAATAGTTTGTCCGAATTGTAAATCCATTAACTGTATTTACAAACATATGTATTTGAAAAATGAATTTGTATGCCTCACAAAATGAAATTTATTTTCGATTCATAAAATGTTGTACAGAATTTATCAGTGTATGACTTGCAAATTTTATTATAAGTTTAATTATTCTTCATTAATCTGTTCGCAAACAGAAATAAGAACCCCATTTACAGGGAATCATTAATATCTTATTTTAAGCCAAGCAATAATAACAACTCACAGTAAAATGTATAAATCCAACGGCAGACAAATAATAATCTTACATGAAAACAGCATTATGGCTTTTGGTCATGTACTATTTAAAATTACAACCAACTTGATTTGTTGTACCATCATTTAAATGTTTTGGTGCCGTTTTTGTTGAAAGGATGTGAAGGATTAATTAAATATGTGCCAAAAGTTACGACAAGCGAAGCAAACAAAAACAAATAAGATTTTACCGCCTATAGCGGAGAAAAATTGGCACGTTTTTCATATACACATTTACAAAAAAATATGTATAGCTGTGTATAATGTTAACACACATGACAGATTTTTGGAAAAAATGTACAGAAAAATTCATTAAAATCATATTTTTCTGGTAGAACGTACCAAGAGGCAACAATGAAACCAAATATGTACATACGGATTACATATATTCGTGCATATTAAGATTTGCATTGTGTGTTACCATTAAATAATTTTTTTTTTTCAAATATTTCCCTACTTTTAAAATTGATTATTACGTAAACTAGTAAAATTCAAGATTTACTCTCTTGACTATACCACAATATGAATGAGCAAAATTGGTTTATTGAATTTTTAAAATTAAGCCGTAGGTAATGTTTTAATCTTAGTTTTATAAAAGTGCATAGTTGGATTATACATGAACATAAAGATAGTGTTCTAGATATTTGTGATTTTTATTTTCACTGGCAACACTTTTTTGTTAGTACATATATGTAAATATATTTATTTTGTTGTTACACGCTAAGAAAATGTTTGTTGAAAAGATTCCTTGTCAAGCTATAAGTATGCACGAGTTACACTCCTCAGGGTTGTTTAGGCAATTATTACACATTTATTGCAATACACAACATAAACCTAACAATAAAAGCGTCAAATTATAATAAGATAAATAAAAAAACTTATTATAATTATTTTATATTTAAGGAAAACAATTTATTTATTAATTCTCGATTGTTCTGTTTTATTTTTCGTCGTCCGCGATTGCTATGTTATCGGTTTGTGGCAGTTCGGCCGTACCTGATACTGGTTTGTCCTCGATCCACTCGTCGTCGCTAGAACAATTATCTTCTTTCATACCATCAAATTCAGGCGATGAACTGCAACAAGATCTCATTTTGTCGGATGAGTAAATTGAACTAAATTTTTGAGATTTAATTTGCATTACCTTAATGTCCTCCACCACATAGCGATCATTTTCAAGAACTTTTGATACTACGTAAGGTTCACGGAATTTCGAATCTAACTTTCGTGATTCACCGATTGAGGATTTTTCATTTTCGATGACGAATGAATCTTCTTCAATGTACTTCTTTGTTTCGGAATGCTGTCGGTCGAATTTTTTTCCACTTTTCTCTTTCTTTCATAATATTCTGTAGAGCTTGTTCTCTCTTTTCATACATGTTGCATTCTGTCTTAAATTCTCGATCTTCGTTCAAAGCAGCGACCAAGCTGGTTGTGTATGATGTCGTTTAACTTCAAATAAAACACGAGTTCATTTGGACTGAATCCCGTCATTCAGATCTTTTGAGAATTGACGGACCATTGTAAATCTCCAAGAGTTTAATACCAATCTTTGAAATGCTCGACGGAGGTACAAATGAAAGACAAAATCGTCTGGTTTGCTCTTTCCACTCGTCCGTTCGCGCGAGTAGTTCGAACTGCCGTTTTCATCCGCTGAATATTGTTACACTCATAATATTTATCGAAGGCGTTAGATGTAAAAGATGTACCTCTATCACTGATGGTACGATGTGGGAGTCCAAATTAGGTGGTATGGTCGTTGAAAAATTTAATTACTGGTGCTGTTTTTGTATTTCGGACGGCTCTCACAATTATAAACTTACTAAAAGCATCAGACATCGCAATGATATGTGTGTTTCCATGTTTACCCTTTACAAATTGTCTGATGTAGTCGTTATGCATCACCCGAAATAGTATCCGTTCCATTGCTCCAAAGTGTAGGCGACCTTCGGATTTTCCTCTTTTGGATTTCATATAACAACATTCGACCCATGCAGCAACATAAGATTTCAAATATCAGCGCATTTTCGGAAACCACAAATTGTGTTTAATTCGTTCGATTGTCTTTTCGATACCAAAGTACCACATGTTATCCCCGTTGTTGGCACAACGAATTTTAGTCCGTCACCTTACTTTCGGAACAAACAATTATCTTTCAGTCGAAATTCTTCTCTCAAATGGTTTTCATCGTCGGACTTCAGATATCCGTTGAGTGCGGCGATGATTCTCTTCAAATTTTCGTCTTTGAGTTGCATGGTAAGAAGCTAGTCGTTTAGATAAATCCCAATTTTTATTATGGAACCAGCAGTCTTTATTTCTCCATGCGATCCCCTGGTCGGTAAATTGTCTCAAAATCATATTCGAGTAGTCGCACCCTCCATCTTGCGATTCTCGGTACCATCTCCGCTTTCTCTTTTATTTGGGCGATGGCAGAACAGTCTGTGACGAGACGAAATCGTTTTCGAAGAAGATATACTCGGAATCGATCAAGACATTCCACAACTGCGAGAACCTATAATTCTTAGCTGTGGTGTTTTTGCTCAGCGTCTGTTCAATGACGACAATACTACATAACCGGTTTCCATGTCTTTCTGTCCACCGATTGTAATGGGACTCCAGCGAGATCAATACTAGAGGTGTCGGTGTGTAGTTCATGTTGAGCGGCGAGATCGTAAAGTGTGAGACACGGTTTGTCACAAAGAAGCTCGATTACTTCAAAAAGCCCTGTTGTTGCGGTTTTCCGCAATTAAAGTTTTTATCATCCACACAGACATGCTAACAGATCATCGACAATAGGCATCGGGTAGTCGACACACATTCCACTTTCGCCATTCTTCTTATCGACTAAGACGGCGAGGCGTACGGAGAATCAGAAGGTCGAATAATGCCGTTCTGCAACAATTCTTCCACAATATTTTTGACAATCGGCCTTCTTGCGAAAGCGATACGGTTTGATATTGATCGGTGTATCGGTGGTTAGTTTAGTTGCCATCTTTGTTAGGGCACACTTGCACAACTCTGATACTGTTGAAGCGAAAACATCGGAATATGACGGCAGCAAAGCTTTTACTTGTCTTTGTTCGGTTTCGCTTAAGTCCTTACCCACGACAAAATTATCCGTATTCTCAATTGTACAGCTGTCCTCTTCGATCACAACTCGATTTCGTTCATTACATAAAATGTCACGGCCCAACAGTACATTTTCGGAAATAAATTCGTCTACGACAAGAGCGGCTGAATAGTACGTATTGTCTACTGCTTCAACAATACATTTTTGACACAGGTATAAACCACCAGCAAACCCCGTAAAAACGATGGAACAATCAAATTTCGGATTTCGGCGAATGACTTACGGATCAAGGTGCGATTGCTACCAGGGTCCACAAATGAAGAAGTCTTTACCATTTACTATGATTTCTTTTGAAATAAAATAGTCGACGGCAAACGTTTTCGCTTCGCCACTTATTTTTCGTTCCTCTGGACAAGCAGTGTCGTCAGAAGGCAATTTATGGAACGTTCTCTCTTCTGTGGCTCTGGGCATTTTATTGACAAATGTCCTGGGTTAAAGCAATTGTAGCAGATCACGGAATTGGAATTTGCATTTTTTTTTTGTATCGGTGATTTTGAATAATTTGACGACAAGGATGGATCCAACGACTGAGGTTTCAATGGCGGAGTGAATGATTTAGTTTTCGACGTAGGAATAAATAATTTCAGTGCGAATGTCGATGTTCTTTGTATTATAGTTAACGTATCCTCTGATGGCCGTCAGCAACTCGTTACAATTCGAGAGTGGTTTGGATATTTGCTTTTTCGAATCGTCATGGTTAATCCCATTAAATGTTTATTTAATAATGAAATTGTCCGAGAGTTTATCTTGTCTTCCCAGAGACAACATCTGTCGAGAAGGCCCGCAGGCGTCTTGAACG
Source organism: Nephrotoma flavescens (assembly GCA_932526605.1). Taxonomy (NCBI): domain Eukaryota; kingdom Metazoa; phylum Arthropoda; class Insecta; order Diptera; family Tipulidae; genus Nephrotoma; species Nephrotoma flavescens. Next base: position 106,493,048 of record OW052221.1, read on the forward strand.
CCGTCAATCCAATATTTAGCAGGTCCTAAAAGCTTCGATGCGCAAAAATCACAACTCTGTCGTCCCAGCAATATGCATTCTACAAGCTGTCAATTTTCTGAATCAATTTGACCGAACTCATTGACAATGACGATGACGGGTAAAATTCCGGAAGGATTGACATAACGTCCTTCCCATTACTGAACGGGTTGCTATGGTAAACGTTTGACAACCCAATGTTTGGTGCGTTCCCATACATCGGCTTGATCGTATTTGGATTAAAATCGTTCGTTAGCATCGGTTGATATGTTAATCAGATATGTTAATATCAACCCCAACCGACACAACATTCGACACAAATTGTTGTTCTGACGTCGCTTGAAAATGCGGAATGGATGACTGGGACAACTACTTCTGGTACTCTATTCGCCAGTGTATGAGTAGTATAATTCGACGAAATTGGTCTACCGGGCGTATTCATGATATAACGCGTCGATGCAACACTCGTTCTTGCCCTACAACTTTGATTTTTATTTGAGCGTTGGACTATCCGGTGGATACCCGTTAGAGTTACCCGTTATAGTTTTACGCTTTAGAATCTAAAGCGTAATTCCGTATTCCTTAACCAAAATATCTTTAACGAACAGAGAAAAATCCTTTTCTCACCAATTACGAATCCTGCCCTGTTCTATTCTCACATTCGTAATAATATGACTAGTAAGTCGGGTAATTAAATGTATTTCAATATACCTTGAATTTCGTTATTCCGATGACTAATCGCTTACCTGCTATCCTCCTCCCCCTTTTTATTATTAATTGTTCCGTATGAACAACAGTTGGTTGGGACTTCCTTCTTTTATTTACTTTTTTGCTTTTTTCTACCGTATATAACAAAAACTTTTTACTTTTACAAATCAGTAGATACTCCTGACGATGACCTAACAAGTCCAAATCGATCGAGTGATTTTTTAAATATTGTGAACTATTTTTTTAATTAAAACACGTATTCAGAAATAATTTTTTGCGAAATAGAAAAACAAGTGTTAAGTGAAATGTGTTTATTAAGTGTTAGTGTGTTTCACCAAATGCCTATGGCAAATAGTGTTAAAAGTACTTTTTTAAATGATCAAACATCCAAAACTTGAGGTTGTTAAAAACTTTACAACAATGGAAGAAGAACTATGAGATAGTTGTAAATATAAAGTACAAAACTACAGAGAATAAAATTCAAAACTTATATTTCGAAGTACACCATGAAAATTTTATTTTAAAAAGAAATATGATTGTTTATATTTATTTGTTTCGGCCTAAGTAACAGTTGAACGAATTTGTAATTTACACCCCTATCCCCTTAGTCGCATCACTTCAAGTGACGTGACTACTCATCTTCCTGGTTACTAGATCATTAAATCGAAACTTATAAAATAAATGATCAATGTCGTTCTGGCTGGTTTTTAAATCTAAGTATGCTGCTTTATTAATATTTCCTTGCCTTGAAATGACAATTTCTATCATTTGAAATTTTGACGTGACAAATAAAAAAAAAATTCAAACTATATGAAGCCAACTAAGATTTAAAAAATTTTCATTGAAAGTTTCGCACACAATTATTTAGTAAATTTTGATTTTCAAATCTCGTAACCAGGAAGGTCCATAGTCGCATGAAGTGATACGTCTAAGGGAATTGATCTGTTATATTTTTAACGACTACCATGGTTCTCTTTTGTTATGAAATTTTGAAACGATTGTTTTCCTTATTCAAGTAAAAAATCAACTTTTACGCCTGTCGATGTGGGCAACGAGCCATACGGTACCTACCAAAAAAATTTTTTAAGCGAGAAAACAATACAATTTTTGTATATATGTCTCATTGGCCACATGCACATTTTGTATTTATAATCTCGCATCCAAAACGATTCTTCACATACACAAAGAGAATATTTAGTAGAAAAAACAACTTTTTACAATACAAATATTAACAAATTTATTTTTAAAAACTATTTTTTAAAAACCAATTATTAATTTTTATTTTTAGTATAAGTATTCTACGTCGTCCTTATAGTGAAATTATATTGTTTCTTTTGATATATTAAATATCGATTTCGATAGACACAGCTATCATCATCAGTTTTCAGAATATTTTGGTATATGATTATGTGTTTGTTCTTAGCACAGAAGGTATTTTGGCAAATATTTATCTGGGTTAGTTTTCAATTAGAACATTTTCCTTGTACCAAAAAAAAAAAATATCGAAACGAACACAAACTATTAGTGCGTCTGGATCGAAGTAAAATCTTGCCCGACACTGGAGTCGTAACATCACTTTTGATAAAAATCTACCAACTAATTTTCCTTTTATAATAAATTTATGAAACAAGTGTTTTGGGAAAGGGCACTCCAAGGGTTCCAACCAAAAGGTTTAATAAACAAAATTTTGAACCAAACGATCCAGAATATGGAAATCTTCAGAAGATTGAAGACACTACATGGTGCTGTGCAGCTGATTATCGTTAATTTTATAAAAAAATATAAAAATTAATAAATTTTTATTAGATTTTATTAGAGTTGGAAAAAAATATTACACCTTTAAAATAAATAATTTCTTCTGTTCTGTTCTCTACTCAACATTGTTGCTAAATTTTAATTAAAAATTGGAGCTAGAAATAAATAAATTACATAAATAGTGTGTAAGAAGTGTAAGTTAATCCCAATTAAAATAATATTATTCGCCCAATTTAACTAAATTGGTTGGGCATATAAAATTGGGTGCTTCAAATATTTACAATCAGCCGTTCAGTCGGAATTTTTTTGTGATAGAAGTTCTCGATTTATAATATTGGTGATATTCGACCTAACTTCTCATACCACTTTTCCATCGAATTATTTCCAAAAAAACTCGAGAACGAAAACATTTTGTGCTGTTGAATTACCCTGTGCATGAAAATTATTTGCAAATTTTTAATATACAATAAAATTATTTTCACAAAAAATATACGGGCTTATCAAAACCCCAACATACACACACACATGCCCATCCAATACTCCGATGATTATTATTATGTAAAACAAAAATAAAATTAATATACAGCAAACAAAAAATTAAATTTTTAATTTGGCTTTTAAATGACAACATATCATCCCTGTATGTCAACATCAGAACTGTAATTGAAACTAAACACTTATGACATCATGTAAACATATTATGTGTCAATGCTGTGATTAAATTTAATAATGTTGGGGCATAATAATGAGAAGGAAGGAAAAATAATTGATTTGAAAGTCAGGATCATAACAATAAAATTTTGTATTTTTTTTTATGACATCATTTAAAATAAGTTTGGTCCATAATTCTAAACAATAAAATTTAATGTTCTGTGTATAAGTTAAGAAAATTGTTGATGCAAAAGGAAACAGAAAAGGGAAGATTTTTATCTTTAACAAGATTGCTTAAAAATTTACAGTTTACTGAATAATTTTGAAGGATCATGAAGGAACAGAAAAAAACAATCAAGCCAATTTTTTTGTACTTTTTATTTAGATTAAAGAGACAAACGTTATGTTGTTGCTGTAGTCAGTACAATCTACAAAACAGAGCGTTACAAAATATGTTAAGCCAGGCCTGATCATCACTACAACGTTCTTTATGTAGAATAAATAAATCTTGCTAATGAGTTTTATCAAATAGGCGCGGTATTTCCAACGTATTAAAGAAATAGATTGAGCCAACCCAATTTATTTGACAAAATGGGGAGGATAAAATTAATTAAGATATCAGGTTTGAATCCCCAAAAACGGTAATATTCTGAAAAGTAGTATTTTATTGTTATTATGGAAATATAATATTTACACATTCAGCAAGTATTTTAATTTGGCCTCAATTTTGAACTTATAGAAGAATCATGATTGATTATGGTGGTTTAAATTATAAATCGATGTTTACTTCTGGATCGTCTTCTTCCGGTAATTCACTGGAATCAGACTCGTCAATTGAATAAATTTCACTGGCAGTTTTTCGCGGTTCGGCACGATTTGTTAACACGTACTTTTCATTCGGTAGCAGATTTATCATAATAACTTAAATCTTGTTGAAGTGATTCATCCCATGTGTAACAAGGCCGTCCTATTTTTTGGATCAGCATTATAGGACATTGCAGCTTTTAAAATATGAGTGGGACTCCTTCGATGGATATGTCCCCAATAATTTATTCGTTTGATTTCTTTAGTTATAGTTTTGCCGCTTAATACAACTTTTACCTTTCGAGCTGTTGGTTTATTAGTACTAAACTCACTTAATTTTTTCAAAATGTAGAACTCATATTTTCTTAAACGACGACGATTAGCAAACGTGAGAGCTGCTGTCTTTAGTCCATAGGTTATTATAGGAGATATTACAGTATTATACATTCTAACTCTAAATAACGCATTATATTTACACGCGTGAAGTTTATTCCAACTAAGGCAAAATTATCGGGAGAATCAAAGCAGGAATCGGGACACTTATACGAGTAGTACATTCCATTAGATTTATCTCTAAGCCAACTACATACACTTAAAAAGTTAAGTAATTCTTCAAGAATGAGTTAAATTGTGGTAATGTCCCGAGTAATAAGAATAATATCATCAGCATAAGTAAGAATTAGAGATAATTGAAATTGATCCTGTTGTTCCAGTCTTAATTCAGGATACAAGTCTGTTACGTTAACCAAAACCGGTTGAGTAGTAATTTTGAATATATTTTGTAACCTACATTACATAAAGTAATTCTTCGGAATTCGTTAATATTTGATGGTATGGTTTCATGCCATTCAGAAGGAGGATCATTGTTTATCCAGACTTTCACTGATTGTATAGCGTGGATTACATTGTCTGGCGCATATTTAAAGAATTTAATCGGAATAACATCCTTTCCTGGTGCGGTTCCTGATCATATAAACTATTTTTTTTTTTTTTTTTTTTATTTTATTTAATAAATTTATTTATTTATACAGTATTACAACTGATTCAGAGATCATCTAGTAATTTATCTTTCTTAAATTAAGTTTTCGGGTTAAGATGAGTAACCTATTGGTTACTCATTTTATAATACTTTCTTCTAAAACAAACTGCCCAGCTCCAGAGGTTTCTGCCTTTGGAGTCTCCTCACACCGTTAGTGGTGTCCAACATACGACGGATATCTGCATTTTCGTGTAGAGATAAGCGCTGTACGTGTTTCCTTGCATGATTCTTTATTTCATCGGTGACGTATTCCATCTTCAAGTCTCTATGGATGTTGTCATTCCTAATGTACCATGGGGCGTTCACAATCCCTCGTAGCACTTTATTTTGGAAGCATTGTATCATTTGTACATTGGTTTTCTTGGCACAACCCCAAAGCTGGATACCATAGGTCCATACTGGTTTTAGCATTTGCCTGTATAGAAGCAATTTGTTGTGTATTGAGAGCTCAAATTTTCTACCCATGAGCCAGTACATTTTTCTATATTTGATGTTTAACTCTTCTTTTTTCTTTTTGATGTGTTCTTTCCATCTTAGCTTAGCATCGAGGGTCATGCCAAGGTATTTAGGTGTATTTGCATATGGAATTTGGTTTGAGTTGAGAACCACGGGAATACAGTTTACATTTTGATTTGTAAAGTTGACGTGTACTGATTTGGCTTCATTTAATGAGATGCGCCATTTTTTAGTCCAGTTGCTCACCGTGTTAACTGCACTTTGAAGTTTTCTTGTTGCTTCCGAAATATCTTTTCCAACTGCTAGAATAGCTGTATCGTCTGCAAATGTTGCTACTGTGGTACCTTCAATATTCGGTAAGTCTCTCGTATAAAGAAAAAACAGAATAGGTCCAAGTACGCTACCTTGTGGTATACCTGCTGAGATTCTTTTTATTTCAGAGTACTCATTTTCAAATTTGACTCTAAAGTGTCGATCAGCTATGTACGATTTAAGAATTTGATAAAATTGCTGAGGCAGGTCTCGATGCAGTTTAAATTCAAGCCCTTGGTGCCAAACTTTGTCGAAAGCTTGAGCTACATCTAAGAAAATACTGGAGCATATTTTCTTATTCTCGAGTGCATCCTCAATGACATCCGTTATTCTGTGAACTTGTTCAACTGTAGAGTGATTTTCTCTAAACCCAAATTGGTGTGGTGGAATTAAGCATCTCTCTTCTATTATAGGTTTGAGTCTTTTCAGCAACAGTTTTTCAAATATTTTTGATATGACTGGAAGTAGTGATATCGGTCTATATGATTTTTTATCGTTTCCTGGTTTGCCTGGTTTAGGAATCATTATTACTTCGGCCACCTTCCATTGTCGTGGAACATATTTCAATCTGAAAGCTGCATTAATTATTTGATTTAATTTACGCAAACCTTTCTCGGGAATGGCTTTCACAATTTGCCCAGTTATTAAATCATAACCTGGAGCTTTTCTAATACTTAAGTTACTATTGATTTCAGTTTTAAGCTCCAATAAAGTCACATGCCTTATGTCAAGATCATCTGCTTTGTTTACGACTGTTGTATTTTCATTTGCTGTTTGCCTCGGCAACGGTTGAAAAGTCTCTTCTAAATAAGCAGCAAATAGAGAGACTTTCTGTTTGTCACTTTTAGCCCATGAACATTCATCGCATTTGATAGGCGGCACATGCATTTTGGATCTTTTTAGTCCTTTCGTTGCTTTCCAAAGCGAGTAATCGTCATCCTTTAATTCAGAAAGACCTCGTAGTCGCTTAGTTATGCTTTCGTTCTTTATTTCTTTTATTAGTTGTTTTAATTTGTTGCACAAAAAATTTAGAATAGTTTTGTGTTGCGGTGCACGAGAGTGCTGCCAGATTTTGCGAGCTTTCCGTTTACTTAGGGTGTAGCTCTCTGACTTCAAGAGGATAGTTATGTTTCATTATAGCGTTGGTATGAGAAATCGGTGAACTTTCCCAAGCCGCTTGTTGGATGTTGTTATTAAATATTTCTAGTTCATCTTCCAACTGCACCTTCGTTCTAATTGGTTCGCCGAGATTTGTTCGATCTTCTACTAATTTCTTGAATAGATCCCAATTGGTTTTATTGTTTGTTAACTTAGGTGAATTATCTTTTTTTATTATCATTGTACTCAGTGTCATGATCACAGGTGAATGGTCAGATGATAGTCCTTCACTATTTTCAATGCATGTGTAGTCCTCTAAAACTCCTTTTGTTACAAAGAAGTCAAGAAGATCTGGAATTTTATGTATGTCAGCAGGCCAATATGTTGGTTTATCGCCAGAGAGGAATTCACAGTTGTTCTCGCGGGCTGCATTAAATAACTCTTTCCCTTTAGAGGTTGTAAGTCTAGATCCCCAATAGGTGTTCTTTGCATTAAAATCACCGCCTATGATAAAATTTGATCCTAGTGATTTAAAAAGTCGACTGTAGTCTTCTTTTTTTAATTGATGGCGTGGGGGACAGTAAATAGAGGAGATACTGAGTTCCCTATTATATATTGATTCAACTATTATGGTTTTAACCTGCATAATTTCTTCCTCAATGCCGGGCACTATATTATAGTTCTTATATCGCCTTTGCTGGGTGGAGGCCCCAATGAACAATAATCATATTTGGTTCCTGCAGTTGTATTATTATCTCTTTTATGTTGTTTAAAATATTGATATGTTTTACGAATTCAATCGGATGGTTTGTAATCGGTTAGGTTTTTGAAAAATTCTTGACAATCGAGTGATCGGTGATCATTATAAGCTTGCTTTAATGATTGCCTGGCGCTCTTAAAAGATCTATGAGCATTTGAGTCGCGAGGGTGTCGATTTTCATAATGTCTGGCGCTTTGGAAAGCAGCAATTGCTCTACGACGCTTAGGGCTCATAGGATTTTCGCCATATACAACTTTATGTGCAGTTATCTTAATGCTGTTAATTATTGCATTCCAATGATCATTGGTTTCATTCTCGTTTACAGAGCGCTCATATATTGTAGCAAGTTGTTTCTGAAGCTCCGTTTCAATATTATCATTCTGTAATAGTCCTACGTTTACCAATCTAAAATTGTATGATGCTGTGGTTACTATGGTTGTTGGATTGTGCTGCTGTCTACTAATTGGTAATGAGGCGACCTTTCCACGTAGAGTGCATTTAATCCACATAAGGCAATGGTCGCTTAAATCAGGATAGAATATGTCTACCTTAATGGAATTTATAAATATTAAAATTGGTTTTTGCCGTGTTAAAATATGATCAACCTGTGATCGACTATGTCCATATGTCCAGGTATATATGGGCTTGTGTGTTCCTTTAGTGGTCTCAATAAAAAGATTAACAGAACTAGCGAGGAGACCCAATGAAGTACGATTTTCATTGGATGTGTTGTGGTATAATTTGGTGCCAATGTTAGCAGGATTATAACAATCGTTGACACCGAGGCAAGCATTAAAATCACCTAACACAACTAAGTCCCGTGATTTTGTACATCTGTCAATTATTGAGGATAAGGTTGAAAATATTTTGAATGAACGTCGACGGTTATTTTTTTTTATACAGGGTGGCGCACGAATCGTGCTACAAAAACAAAACGTAATAACTTTTTTTCTGTGTGACTAATCGGCTTTATTTTTTTTTATTGTATAGATAATTCAATTTTATTTTTATTTAACTAATTAGTTTTGAAAATGATAGACCGTAAATGACCTCCATGCTCATTCACGCATGTGCGACACCTGATCAGAAAATTATTCATTGCGCACTGAAGGGTTGAAGTCGGGATCGCCTCAATTATTGTTGTAATGGACTGCTTCAATTCAGTCAAATTCCTTGGTTTCGTTTTAAACACCTCTTGTTTGACATAACCCCATAAAAAAAAATCTGGTGCAGTGACATAAACAAGCAATTTATGAAGTTGTTGTCTTCTTCGGCCATTTCAATAATTTTCCGGCAAAATTCCAGGCGAATAGGCAAATCCAGAGGTTTTAATTTGCTTGTAATTTGGATTTTGTACGGAAACAAGTTTAAGTCATCATGAATTATCCGTTGTAATGACCGTCTGCTAACTCCAATTTGCGCCGATAACTCTCGAGTCGAAACACTTGGATTTGCCTGAATTGATGATGCTACAGCTGCGATTGTGGCTTCGACCCGAACATAGGGATCTCGATTGTACGGTCTACGTGCGATGCTTCCAGATTCAGCAAACATGCGTACCAACCTCATAATGGTCCATCTACTCGGGGGAGTGCCGCCAAACTCCCGCCTAAATTCCCTCTGGACGGAAATGATGGACTGCAAAGCATGGTAGCGCTGCACTATCCAAATCCTCGTTTCGGTATTCCAAGCATCCATTTTAGTAAATTTAAATAATAATCTGCAAAATAAAAAAAATAAAAAACAGATTAGTCACACAGAAAAATAGTTATTACGTTTTGTTTTTGTAGCACGATTCGTGCGCCACCCTGTATTGTGAGGTTGTAGCCGCTCGCATTAGCTTTGAGCGGACTAACAGAATAGCATTGTTCCAGAACTGGTGCGGTTGCATAATTCCGGCTACGGACTCAGGAGCGATGGGGGGGATGGTAGTCCAGGTGGAACAATGATTTAAAGTAAACCGCATTTATCTTAAGAAAAAAAAAAATTTAGCATCATACCACGAAAAAAGATAACACTTTGTAACGACCAACGGTTCCAATTCCCGCCAATAACCCGTTTATCTAGACATTACTACACTCATCATATAGGGGGTAAAATAACAACGACAAAGACACTTTTTCTTTCTTTTTTTTTTTTACTTCGTACGGGGACCATTTATCTGCACGCTATTACCCATAAAAATTATATGAAACAAAAAATAACATGAAACAAAAAAAACTTAGCTGTAACGGTCCCGTTGCAGGATTCCGTTTTGTACACGTGGTGAGATTTCTTACTCCCACGTTTTCTCGGTCCTTGTGGATGTACGGAAGTTGTAACGTATAATCTGGCGTTACACGGTACAATTCATATCGTGGCACTACACTATTTGCACAGTAACAATATTTTTAACGTTTTTTTGCTTTATTAGTGTTCGTTATCCGCCCAACCGCCCCTCCTCCACTTAGTAACTGATCAGTACAAGCGCGCGATATGGAGGCCTACAACGACGCGGTTTTACGATTATAAGAATCACAAATTCACAACAAAAAAAAAATGTCCCGAATCACTTAGTGGGATCCCGAATAACCGGTTAACACTATCCCCGTTATGAGTTTTTTTCTTTTCTCGCGTTTTAACACTTTGGAATCACGAACTGGATATTTATGCACTGAATTCACTGTGTTTTCGGTTAACTCGTCACTATACACTAACGATTATAAACACTAACAAAAATTATTATATTTATACAAATTATTACATCAAAAGGTTATTGCTAAAATAATTAATTTCTTTAGTAATCATTACTAAAAATTGTTTATAACTTAACACTAATATTCTTCACCAAAATTTAATAACAACTGAATTCGTTTTTCTCGATCCACCGCTTCGATTCCATCACCAAAAAATATATCATATGATTTTATTTGCAAAAAAAAAACAAGTCATAAAATTATTTGCGTCAGGTTATTTAATACAGGGTAAACATACAGGTCCGGGATTTGCAACGCATCCAACGCATAGGTACATACAAATCGGATACGTTACACATCGTAGGGACGACCCACCTGAGAAGTGGTCTCATGCGATGCCGGGCAATAGAGAAGTTACGTCAACCAACCCTCAGGTTATAGTGGACATTCTAGCGTATCTGCCAGCGTATATATCACCTTATGGGAACAAGGGGTTTCGCTCGTATTTGTAGTTAAATACTGCGGACAAGGACTGTACAGCCCTGTTGGACGTTATACCGCGCCGATTCGGTTTCTGCTTCATCAATGACTACCGTAAGGCGATATTACCTAGGTTCTAATATCTTTTAAGTGGAATAAACCTAGCAACTTACCATTAAGATCCTTTACTCTATATGCCACCTTACCAACTTTTTCGTGAATTATCGCGGGGATAAATTTATGGTGTAATTTTGCCGAAAATTTCGCCACAAATACCTTTTGTCCAATTGTCAGATCCCGATGACGTAAACGCAGGTTGTACGAATGGGTACTTTTATCATACGCGGATTTTAGGTACATGAGTACCTTGTCTCGCACGGCGTTCAAGCGATCTGGTTTCGATGACACGTATACATGGTTATCTTCGATCTCGGTACACATTCGCCGTAATCGGTAGTCGGATCCATGTAGAATCATGTGCTGACCGAACACTAGGAAATGTGGTGAGTAATTCGTAGAACTGTGTACACAAGTTCGAACTGCGGCTGCGATTTCCTGTAGGTATTTATCCCAATTTGTGTGAGAATTATCCGCTAAGTATTGTCGTATTGCACTGATTATAGTCCGATTCACCCTCTCCGAGGCGTTACACTGTGGTGAATGTATAGGCGTTCGGATATGGTTCACCCCATATTTATGTAACAATTCCTCTAATTGCTTCGATACGAACTGTTTCCCATTATCCGTGGTTATCCTTTCTGGTACAGAGAACAAATTAAATACGTTATCTTCAAGAAAAGAACATACAAGTGAAGAAGTTGCCTCTCGTAATGGTTTTATTAATATGAATTTTGAATATTGATCCAAAATGATTAAGATGTAGCTGTTTCCATTCTTAGACCTTGGATAGGGACCTAAGAAGTCCGCATATAAATGTTGAAACGGTCGCGTAGATTCCTGACGTTGGCCCATAGGCGGCGTAAGTGATCGGTTAACAGGTTTATTCATCTTACAGTAATCGCAGGTTAATACAAAGTTCCGAACATCCTTAGTCATGTTTACCCAATAAAACTGACGCTGTAATCTTTCTACAGTTTTATCGACCCCTAAGTGTGCTGCTGTTGGACCACTATGAGCTCGTTTTAATAAGTCATGACGTAACTCATTGGGCACTACTAATTTCCAATCTGGGATATCAGTATAGGCGTATCTCGTTCCGTAGTGGAGATTTATGAAGAGCTTACCGTCATGAACACGATAATTGGTATGTTGGGTCTTTTTGGAACCCAGCATATTCTGTATATGTTCTAAATACTCGCTCGTAAAGAATGCTGGGGAATCTAAATAAATATATAACGGGGGTAAATCATTATGCAATACGGTATCATTTACTTTTGCTGCCTGGTCCACTAAGTTCATCGAACATATAATAGATGCATCATTGGGAACCATCGCTACCTCGTATTGTTGCATCCACCCTAATCCAGAATTTTTGTTCAAGGTTTCGCAAAATGCACGAGACAACGAGTCTGCTACGATGTTGTCACTCCCTTTACGATACTCTATTTTGAAGTCGAAAGGCTGGAGTTTAAGGCTCCACCTTGCTAATCTGCCGGAGAGGTCCCTTTGTGACATTAGCCATTTCAGGGAGGCGTGGTCCGTATATATCGTAAAGGGGTAGCCCTCTATATAGCATCGAAATCTTTTCACGCTCACAACGGCAGCTAGACATTCCAGCTCCGTAATGGAGTAATTTTTTTGAGCGGAGTTTAATTTTTGAGATATAAATGCGATAGGTCGTTCGTGGTTGTCATTGTCTCGTTGGAATAACACACTTCCAATACCGTCCTCAAGCATCACATTGTATAAAAAATGGTTGGTTGAAATCGGGATTCGCCAAGACCGGGGCGGAGGAGAGTGCTTCTTTCAGTCGTTTAAATGAGGTATCCGTGGTTACCGTCCAAATGAATTTCTTTCCTTTCTTTAGCAAGTCACTGATAGGTGAAGCGATGATGGCAAAATTCTTAATGAAGCGCCTGTACCATCCACAGAGTCCTAGAAAGCGACGAACCTGCTTAACCGTCGTGGGTCTAGGATAATCTAAGATCCCCTGGATCTTTGCAGGATTAGTTCGGAGGCAGCTATCACCGACTATATATCCAAGGTATAGTACTTCCTTCATCACTAATTTACATTTATCGACGTTCACTGTCAATCCAGCAGACTTTAACCGAAGTGCAACTAGTTTCAATAAATCAAAATGTTGTTGTAAACTGGCCGAAGTTATGAGTAAGTCGTCCAAATACGGGAAGATGTTTTGCTGTAACTCTGACGGGATAACTCGATGCATAAGCCGACACATGGTTTGCGGCGCGTTGCATAATCCGAAAGGCATGACCGCGAACTGATATAAAGGCCTTCCTGGTACTGTGAACGCCGTCTTATCGCGAGATTGCTGAGCCAGTGGTATTTGCCAAAAGGCGTCTTTCAAATCGATGGCTGAAATAAATTTCGTTTGTTCCAACCGACCCAACAATCCCTCGATAAGCGGCAGCGGGTAGGCATCCTTTACAGTAACCTTATTCAGTTCGCGGGCATCCAAGCACAACCGTACTTTACCATTCGACTTCTGCACCAGCGTCACCGGAGACGACCATGAGCTTTGACTTAACTCAATAACTCCTAGTGATAGCATCCGATCCAGTTCCTGATACATTAGTTTCTGCTTGATAGGGGAAATGGCATAAAATCGCTGCTTTATTGGCTCAACTCCTGTACTGACTTTAATTGAATGCTCTATCAGGGAAGTTTTCCCAAGGCCTAATTTGGATGACGATGGAAAGTTTTCAATGATTGCCTCTAATCTACAAGTTTGTTCGGAGGTTAGGCTATGCTGATTCGGATCTTGGCGAGAAGCGGTTTGATTTTGTATAGAATTTATAGAAGGCGTAATTTGAAATAAATTCCAGAAATCTATACCGAGGTATAGTGTCTGTTCTAAGCTGGGGACAATATATAACTTCATCTGGTGTTTTTGGTTATTAAATCCAACATCTGCAAGAATAAATCCGAACACTCTCTGCTTTTCACCGCTAGCTGTATTAACTTGTGAGGGTGCATTATAAAATTTTACGCTTGGATTGCTTAGGTATATTTCTGAACCTAATCCAAGTATGCTAATTGTAGCTCCACTGTCCAGTAGTCCGGTGTGCTGCACCCCATTTATGGTAACTAATGCATATGGTCTAGCATCCAGATTGGTTGTGGAGATAATAGTTGACAAGATACAAGCTCTTTGAGCCTTTTTATGGTTCCAATAATTCTTCATCCGTTTTCGTTGTTTCAGATTGTACCGTCGTTTATGTTTAATAATGGCTCCATGGTTGTTACTATCTGTAATGGCCCTTATATAGTCATTCGCCAGACTCGGTGGTAATACTGAATGCAAGGGTTTTATTCTCCGATCGAAGATGGATTCTCCCCACGGGGTACGTCTCGTCGCAGTAAAGTTACGTTGGTTCGTTGTTGCGCCGAGTTTTGTGTTGGGGTTAGGGGACTGGCAATTTGCCTGGGAATAGTTTGAGTTGTTGGGGCAGGTTTCCCAGTTCTCCACTGTCCCATCGATAGGTTTCCCAAACATCTGGGACACTTATACGATATTGTATTTCGATAACCACAACGATGACAAAATATCCCTTGAGGTAACGGGCACTCGCGAAAAGTATGACCCAAGTCACAACAGTTAAAGCATATGGGTTCTTTATCGGGTGTTTTTGGATAAACTCGTTGTGCTTCTTATGCTGGCGCGCTTATGCGTTCAAAGTTTAACTTAGAAAATGGACTACGTGCATGTTTAAGTTCAGCTATATTTGATTCTTCGACATCTGAAAGTTCGACTGCATTGAGCTCATCTGGGTAGGAATCAAATGTATGCAACTCACTAACCGCTGGGCGAGGATGAGATGAATAATTGTGATAGCTTTTTAATCGCGACCAGGTGTTTTCCCAAGCGGTACAACTTTTAATGAGGTCATTCACATTGGTGAAATATCGATCAGTTAAATGAAATTGTAGTTGCGGATTCATATTTCTCATTAGCACTTCTATTAACCGATTTTCGGGGTACGCATCATGGCATTGTAATGTTAAGCTTCAAACGTGTTGATAGAATTGAGCGAAGCTTTCTCGTGGCAATTGCCTGCGACATTCGATTATTTGTCGGATTTCAATGTCGTTACGACGGTCCTGGAATTTTTCCAAAAAGGTAGCCTTTAATTGATTCCACTGAAGATTTGGGTTATTACGACGACAATTCCAATACCAATGAAGCGCAATTCCTTTGAGAACAAAACTTAATTCGTTCAACAGATCCTGTTGACTGAGCTTCATAGAATTGGCCAACGTTTCAAGTTGCAGGATAAACAAATCGGCGGGCAATCCTCCTGGCGAACCATCGAACGTTACACCCGAACGTGCAAAACTTCGAGCGTGTCCTACCGTTGACTGGTTTTGAACTCCTTGACTTCCGGTATCCGCATATCTAAACTCCTGAGCAACTGTAGTTGGTATGTCTGGTATAGTGAAAGGCTTGTTCATTGAATCTGGATGACTGATTTCATAATTGGGAATGTTAAAGGAACTTGCTGGTTGGAAATTATTTTTAGCAAAAGAACCAGCACCCGTAACATTATGAGAGAACGTAATGGGATGGTTTGTAGGCATTTGACCAAAATGTTGAAATGAAACCCCCGGTGGCAAAGTATTTGCTGCGTGAACCATATTAATCTCTGGTGGTTTCGATTGATATAATGAATAGTCCGGGATCTGAGGTTTCAGGGATGATGAAGCCGGTCGTTGACTTAGGACCGCTACTTGTTGCGTTAATATTTGTATTTGATCCATCAAAGTTTGCAACGTAGGGGTCATTTGAGGTTCTGCCAAAGGCTGACGAAGGTGATCCGAAACAACAGCGATGTTTCCATGGTATTGGTTAGGACTTGATAACGTAGATTGAGGTACAAGTTTTGGCTGGTTCGGTACAGAGCAACTCAGGAGGCCTTCTGTCGGAGTTGATTTTTCTTCTGGTTTAGCATTGCTGGTAGATATGCTTTGATCATCAATACTAACAGACTTTACAATTTCCATTGAAGTATTTAAGGATTCAGGTTTCGTTCTATAATCCTGTAAAATTCTTAACAACTCATCACAAGCGATCCATGTTTTATTCTTATGTAGATCAGGTGTCTTCGACGCTATTAGTATCCGTTCTAAGCGGTCACGATAGTGTAACATCCGCGAATGAATTCGGTTGGTAATGTTAGGCCAACTACTCGAGTCGATATTTTCTAAATTCAAAATGTCGTTTTTTAATTCACTAACTTTCAAACGACAGTTAGTGATTTCCTGATCCGGATATTTACTAATACTTCGTAAAATTTTAGTAGGTTTAGGAAGTATTCCAGTATATTCCGATTGTAATACTTCTCGTAACTTGTTTAGGGTTTCAACGTTATCTCCTAATATTCCTCGAACTTGAAGTTCATGACGAACTTCGTCTGGCGTTAGTACGTCAATATCCATTATAAACAAAAACTCTTATATATGATAAGGTAACAACAGTAAAAAATCTTAAATGGTAAATAAGGGAACTACAAAGAGGTGATATTTGTATATTAATTATTAATAGGAAATACGAAAAATAATAATAATTAACTAAGGGTATTGGGGTTATAATTAACTTACGCTAGAATATAGTAATAATATAATATCTATACTAATATTAGGTAAATATGTAGGTAATTAGGTATATATAGTGTATAAAGTGCATGAACAAATGGCGGGAATTGGAACAAAATGTCGATGATGTACAGTACTGGCATGACTGGAATTAAATGCTAACAACTTATAAAACAAAACGAAATGCTAACTTAAAAAAAAATAATTCCGAAGTATCATTACATCAATATGAGTGAGGTCACAGAATATAAATTTACTTTTAGAATCTGCTATACACATGAATCTCTTGGTCCATCCTAATCAAATATACATTAATATACGTACAGTGCAGGGAGTCGAAGATGATACATGTATTATAAATTTTTATTAATTCCGGCGAAAATATTCAATCAAATATGTTAAACACAGAAAAATATTTAACGCGACAAAATTGTATTATTAAAACATAACGGCATGTCTGTTATCAATACTAATGCAGAGAACAGTATAAGTCACGATGTTTTAAGCTTTTAATATAAGCGAAAATCAAAAAAAAATTACATAATTAAATTGATTTGTCCTTGCTTGGGCGCCACTGTAGCCGCTCGCATTAGCTTTGAGCGGACTAACAGAATATCATTGTTCCAGAACTGGTGCGGTTGCATAATTCCGGCTACGGACTCAGGAGCGATGGGGGGGATGGTAGTCCAGGTGGAACAATGATTTAAAGTAAACCGCATTTATCTTAAGAAAAAAAAAATTTAGCATCATACCACGAAAAAAGATAACACTTTGTAACGACCAACGGTTCCAATTCCCGCCAATAACCCGTTTATCTAGACATTACTACACTCATCATATAGGGGGTAAAATAACAACGACAAAGACACTTTTTCTTTCTTTTTTTTTTTTACTTCGTACGGGGACCATTTATCTGCACGCTATTACCCATAAAAATTATATGAAACAAAAAATAACATGAAACAAAAAAAACTTAGCTGTAACGGTCCCGTTGCAGGATTCCGTTTTGTACACGTGGTGAGATTTCTTACTCCCACGTTTTCTCGGTCCTTGTGGATGTACGGAAGTTGTAACGTATAATCTGGCGTTACACGGTACAATTCATATCGTGGCACTACACTATTTGCACAGTAACAATATTTTTAACGTTTTTTTGCTTTATTAGTGTTCGTTATCCGCCCAACCGCCCTCCTCCACTTAGTAACTGATCAGTACAAGCGCGCGATATGGAGGCCTACAACGACGCGGTTTTACGATTATAAGAATCACAAATTCACAACAAAAAAAAAATGTCCCGAATCACTTAGTGGGATCCCGAATAACCGGTTAACACTATCCCCGTTATGAGTTTTTTTCTTTTCTCGCGTTTTAACACTTTGGAATCACGAACTGGATATTTATGCACTGAATTCACTGTGTTTTCGCTTAACTCGTCACTATACACTAACGATTATAAACACTAACAAAAATTATTATATTTATACAAATTATTACATCAAAAGGTTATTGCTAAAATAATTAATTTCTTTAGTAATCATTACTAAAAATTGTTTATAACTTAACACTAATATTCTTCACCAAAATTTAATAACAACTGAATTCGTTTTTCTCGATCCACCGCTTCGATTCCATCACCAAAAAATATATCATATGATTTTATTTGCAAAAAAAAACAAGTCATAAAATTATTTGCGTCAGGTTATTTAATACAGGGTAAACATACAGGTCCGGGATTTGCAACGCATCCAACGCATAGGTACATACAAATCGGATACGTTACAAGGTTTGAGGTGGAACATAGGCAGAGATAAAGAGGATTTCTCTTAAATTGCGTAAATGTAGACCCACAGTAATGTTTAATATGTTAAGCACGAAAAGACGATTTTTTTCTAATAATATCCCTACGCCTTTTCTCTACTAATATTCCTACGCCGTTTAGTGTGAGTAATGTTAGTAGTACCATGTATAATTTTCTGAGGAACACATGCCTGATTCCATATTGATCTCCTGTGTACTACAAATGTCGATATTATTTTTATATAAAATAGAGTCAATTTGGTCACGCTTTTGGGTATGATTAATTCCGCGAACATTCCAGGCACCAAAACAAAGAAAACTATATATATTAGCTATTGGTGAAGGACTAGGTTGTGTTATATCAACAAGTACGTAAGGATCATAATCATTACGATTATTCCTGGGGTACTCAGTTATTATAGTCCGGAGCTGATTAACACTGCAGGATGGTATCTGAGATTCTTTTATTTGAAACTGATGAAGAATATCATTAAAAAGGCAATTGCATTCTGCTGGAATTTTATAAACTTCCTTAACTTAAATTATTACCAATTAAGTTACTAAATGTATTTTATCTTACTTGTGTTGTGACGTTATAAATTACAGGGTGGGTCAAAAGTCACCATGGGGTGGTTTTTTTTCAAATTATAAACTATACAAAATGGAAACTTTTTTACACAAGTATGGAAAATAATATCACTTGAATGACCCCCTTTTCAGCTTCGAAATGATGGGCTCATTTTAGAGCATTTCCCATAACATCTTTCAAAATTTGTGGAGTTCAAGGATTGTCTCAGGCTTGTTCACATATACTCCCTTCTTCAAATAATCTCTAAGAAAATAGTCGGGTGCTCACAAATCTGGCAAACGCGGTGGCCAATTACTTTCCGAATTTCTGGAATTATTCGCTCTCCAAAAATTTGCCTTAAAAGTACTGTTTTCAAGAGCAGGACGTAAAAAATGTTCTATCATAAACCGATACTGCTCTCCGTTACAGCACTTCTGTCTTCATTTTCGAAAAAGTAAGGCCCAATGATATTTTCAGATGTAATGACACAGCATACTGTACACCTAATGGGGTGCAATTTGTTACGAGTGCAAATCTTTAATATAAAAAAAAAATATATGTATGTCCCCGGTAAGCTCAGTCGTTTAGGGGTGGAATATATTTTGCACTACAACAATAATTTGGGGAATCTATCAACTCATAACTCCACAACAACCGACAAAACTAATTCCTGTTTACCAAAACATTAACTCATTAAAATTAAATATATACACGTTTAAAACAATACAATTCATCCAACGAGAGCAAAAAAATCAGATTAAAAAAAAAATTAAAATTATTAAATATGTATTTAACTCAAAAAAAAATATTTAGAAAAAAAAAATTCAAATCTAGTTTATATTTTTTTTTTAAATTTAAGTTTTTTATTTTGTTTTTTTAAACTTTTGTACAACGTATTATTGGTATAAACGTTAATATAAACTTTCGTCTTTTTATTTAATTATAAACTACAACTACAAACAAGCAAAATCACAATTTTTTTATTAAGATTCTTATCTGAAAATTAATCTTTAAAGTTTCATTTGATTTTTATTTTTATTAGCATCAACAAAAAATATTGTATTAATACATGTAGTACATATAATATGATTACCAAGTCCGCACATATATATGCTGTATAAGATACCTGAATTTTGACATCGGAAAATAAGAGATAACGCTACTCGCCGCAAGTTGCAGCACCATCACTAAAGAGAATTAATTTTGTGGACACCCATACAATGTTTACACTATTTTAGTCGCAGAAAACAAAGAGGCCATTTACAAACAATATTTCTACCTCAAAAGTGGAAAAAATGCAATCCCCTCCCGCTCCCCCCTCTTCAAAATTTAAATTCACGGACGATTATAAAATTCTTCTTAATTATATGTGTTGGCTTGTTACACATACATAGTGAGAATTTCCTGTGGTTTCTGATTTAGTGATTATAATTCGCTAAATCGATATGTTCTTGTTTGGTATTATCGGTACAAAGCAAGAGTTGGAGTTTTGCTGTTTGGTTGTTGCAACCTGATGAGTAGACCAACTTTTTATCAGTACGAAACCAAGCTGCCAAGAAACTACCTAAGGAAGTTCTCATTTTTGTAAGGGTTTGTGTATCTTTGTGTACACAAGTGCCCTGGGGTTAAAGGTTTGGGGGAGGGGAATGCATTTTTCCTACTTTTGAGGTAGAAATATTGTTAGTAAATGGCCTCTTTGTTTTCTGCGACTAAAATTGTCGTAAACATTCTATGGGTGTCTATTAAAATAATATTTTGTCCGAAAAGCCGAAAAAATTCTCGAACAAATTAAAATTCACGGACGATTATAAAATTCTTCAGAATTAATTTTGTTATCCAGCGGAAATTTTTTATTCATTATGTATATGTTTTTTCACTAAATAAAACATCTCAGTGGAATAAAATATTAAAAGTGATCCTTAAAATGGCAAATTGATTGGTCTCCGAAGTAAAGGAACTCGGTATATGAAATGTTGAAATTTAACAATATTCCGTCTTTCCGGCATTTCTTCCACTAGTAACCAATACTTTCGGTTGTTTTTCTAATAGCTTAGGTCATACTGAGACTATATGGAAAGTTTGGGGAAATTCATGGACTATAATTTTCACTAGCATTTTTTGATTTTCTGCTGCCATATAAGTTATTTTCAGTTTTTTGCCAATATCACAAAAACTTCCACTAGTAACCAATACCAGAGTCCATGAATTTTCCCCAAATTATTTTCTATAGTCTCTGTATGACCTAAGCTATTAGAAAAATAACCGAAAGTATTAGTTACTAGTGGAAGAAATGCCGGAAAGACGTAATATTGTTAAATTTCAACATTTCATATACCGAGTTCCTTTACTACGGAGACCAATCAATTTGCCATTTTAAGGATCACTTTTAATATTTTATTCCACTGAGATGTTTTATTTAGTGAAAAAATATATACATAATAGTTGCTTTCCAATTGACCACCGCAAGTACTTGTGAGTGCAAAAAATGTGTATTGGCTAAAGTGTCGATTGGAAAGCACAAATATTGCAAAAGCAAAACATAACAAATGTGTAGTTTATTTGTGATAAGTTTTTAATATCTATACCGAAATCGTATTAGCGCTTCACATACGACATTTAGTTATATTTTTGTCAGAAAAATACTACACACAATCACCTAGCGGACAAATTTATCGTTACTGCTTTCAACTACTCATAATAAAATGGTAGAACAGTTGTGAGTAGTTAATTTAGCAAAGACAAAATCCATGTGCTTATAAGTACTTGCGGTGTCGATTGGAAAGCAACTAATGAATAAAAAATTTCCGCTGGTAATTACATAGCAAAATTAATTCTATAGTGATTGTGCTGCCACTTGCGGCGAATAGCGTAATCTCTTATTTTCCGCTGTCAAAATTCCGTTTACATCTTATACAGCATCACACATATAATTAAATCACCACTATTTTATTTTAAATTCTTATTTCAATGTACGCAGCAACACAACATAAAATTTTATCAGAAATATGCCTTTTATTTTCAACATACACAAAAAAAATTAATTTTAAGTTTTACTTTAATTATGATCCTTTTCAATCCGTAGAAATTTTTCGCAATAACAATTTATCAAATTTTGTTTTTTCTAAGCCTAAACGATACCAGGAATTATAATCTAAAAACCCGCCCATTGCAATTTTTAATTTTTACAAAACCCTAAGTGAATTGAATGCTGAGTGTTGATTCCCGAATTCAGTGGGACAAGATCTATATTGTAACAAATTGGCGTTGATGAATGGCTCTTGTATTGTCAGAACCACAGAACCTGCAGTTCTTCTTATTAACGAAGCGATTCAAATGAAAATGAGCTTCATTACTCATAAACCAATTTTCAATTTAGACGTTGCCGATGATTTCCAGGTTTTAATTCTTGCACCAATTGCACCTCATAGGGGAATAACAGTAAATCGTTTTTAAAATGCGCCGTAATACGGGACGTACACCCGTACGAGACATTCCTAGCTGAGCAGAACACTTTCTGGTAGATGTTTCTGGTGTTTTGTTAACACTTTGCTCTACACGTTCAAAATTTTCCGCAGTGCGAAGTAAACGTGGTCTACAGGTTCGAGGCAAATCTCTTACGGTGCCATGTTAGTGGTAATGATCAACTAAGCAACGGATCATTGCTTCAGAAGGCAAAATTCTGACATTAAAATGGTGACGATATGCTCTTTGCGTTAAAATAACTGATCGCTGATTTAAATAATAAAATTTTTTTATTCTGGTTCTTTGTTCAGTTGTTTTTGACCCACTATGTATAACTCTTGATGAACGATTAATTATTTATTTAAATCACTATATGATTTCTTATAATTTTGTATAATTCTTAAGATTTCTATTTATGTACTGTTACGTGCAAATAATATTTCACTATTAAGCTTGTCTTGTTTTTAAAAGGATAATTAGGAGGAGCAATAAATTCAAATATTGGTAATAGAATATTTAGTGTAACTAAAGTAAAATGATGATAACTTAAGGAAGTGACATCTATCAGTGGACATTTGTTATTTTTAGTGTTATAAATGCCGATAGATGGCATCAATAATAAATAAGTAAGTTATTTAGAATTTATAGCTGGTGGATTGTATTTTATTGTACATAATTGCATTATATTTTAATTATATTATATATTATATTTTAAATTTAAATTTAGAGCTGTATTGTACTGAGAAAGCTAATTTCTTTTTAAGTATAGATATTTAATTGCTCCTTTAATGTATGCACCTGGTTTGATTCTTTAATAAGTTTGAGTATTAAAATTTTGTGAAATTTGCATGTTAGTCCTTCTTATATTGCTCATATGTGTAAAACAATTGAATCATTCTGTTAATTTTCATTATTCTGAAGTAACATTGTTTATTGTAATAATTTAATGACATTTTGTGATTTGCTAGGGATAGTAAAATTACCCAATGAAATCGTCATTGCGGCGTAAAACAAAACTTATCGTTCTTGTATTTTTTCGATCGATTAAATTGAGGTTTTAATATTTTACTAAATTTTGTTTTACTAAATTTCTACGTAATTTCGAAACTGATCTTGAAAGTCATATATTATATTTCGATTTTATGTTTCTTAACATTCGTTTCAGGATGGAATATAGAGAAATTGATTCGTACGTTTTAAATTATAAACTTTGGACCTAACCTTAGACAAACCAAATATTTTTTTAGATATTTAGTGCACATCATTTGTGACAATTTCAGTACCATACAGCCTAACCAGAATAAGTAAATATAAGGTTAAATTTCCTTACAGAATAAGTAAACATAAGGTTAAATTTTTTAGTACGGCCAGTTTGCAGTGGAACTATTAAATGCTACTGGATTTTAGTTCAGTTTAATTATTAATAAAATTCAAATAACTATAGTTTCAGGAAATTCTATTGTAAGTTGTAGAGTTGTAGGAGGATTAAATTAATAAAAGTTCATATCATTTTGGAAGCCGGAAAACATTAATGCAGAATTAAATTTCAGGAATCTTAAGATGCTTGTGGAATCTTATTTCTTCCAAATATTAACTGATGACTGTGTAGTTTAGAATTGTGTTGTATTTGTGTTACTAACTATCGGATCTACCTAGGTGGCTGTATCCAGGAAGTGTGGAAACTTATGTGTAGACAGGCTGTAGGAATAGGCCCAGCGTTTTCCGGGACACTTGTCGAGTACTTGGTTCTACAGTGCAATCACTCAAACATTCAGCAAGTATGTATTATAATTTGACCGCCCTACCTTTGCATAACTATTGCCTGATTTCTCTATTTCTAATTTTCGAGAAGTTTCCTTTGTTTTTTGCACATATGTGCAATTGGATAACGTGATCTCGAGAATATGGAAATAATTGACTTAGTATAGTTTCAGTTTGTTTGACTATTACATTTTGGTTTATAGAAGCATGTTTCTTACTCACTCACAAGTCATAACACAAGTAAGAGAGCTTAGACTTTCGCGTCAGCCAGTCATTGTTTTTCCTCATTATATATTTTTAATAGTTTTTATTTTAATGCCCAAAATGGAAAAAACAAGTAATTTGTAAAGGCCTTTTAGCAGCTCAAATTATATTTTTGTTGCTAGAGTGAAGCGGTGCTCCCCAGTAGAATGTTGAAGTACCCCAGCTTGTGTGGATTATTTGGATACATTTTGAAGCAGCTTTTTGAAACACACTGAACGAGTATTTAATGAACGGCAGATTCACAAGTAGTGCGTCCGTCATATGTAAAATGTCGATTATATGTAGATATCTCTGTATATTTGAAAAATGTTGTTGCTGTGTGAATTTAAAGAAAAGGAAAAATTGCGCTTGGCCTCTGCTATTGGCACATACTCACACAATGGCTGTACATGTCGATCGTGCATGTTTCTGGTGCAATTCAGAGCAACTGCCAACTTTTGAAGACGATAATGAATGGAGCTATGAGTTACATCCATTTTATAAATGACCCTGTAAATTGCACATAAAACTTTTGGAGAAAACTTTGAACTGCACCCTCGTTATGAATGAGCTTTGATGCTCAAAATGGGGTGTGCGGTTTTAAAAAATTTGTAAATTGTATAAAAATAAATAAATAAATAACAATATCATCTTACGACTTAAGACTAAATCGATCTGAGAGCGGTTTTGAATTTAAAATAAAAATACCTTATTTGTATCACTGTTACTTTTTAATTTCAAAAATATAATTTTAAATTATCTTAAGTCAATACTTAGTGTTGAAAATTGCATTTTTCAAAACATTTTATACCACTTACTCATCAGAGTAATTTTTTCAACTTCCTTACGTTTGTTTAAGATAATATGGTGAAATTTTCACAATTATTAGCATCGTTCGATTTTAAAAAAATAAAAAAACCAGCCATCACGTTGTACTTTTATTTAATATTACGGTTGATTCGAAAGGATATTAACACTTAACAATTCGTTCGATTCAAATCTAAATCACGATGTTTTCTATCACCGACAGATTTACATAAGATTTCGCACGACACCGTATTACATTTTCGTTAACTTTCACTGCAGCAGTGTACAATTTACATATATACAGTTATTCCCATTGTATCTAACTCTTTTACAAATATCTTGAATTCTCAACAAAATTTCCATTTCGAATAATGTAAAATATGAAATTGCTGACATGTTTTAACTTAAATAATACCCAAATGGAAAACGATTAGAAAAATTTTGTTTTCGATTATTACAATTTTTTTTTTTTTTAACCAAATCTCTGATATTCTTCAATAAGCTCCAGGGTTAAATCTAGTTCAATTCATTTTTTATGTGCGTCTGTATGTAAAATATAAAACATGTAAATTTGAATTTATCTTTCTTAATGTATCTACAACTCATCTCTGGAGATATTGTCTGTTTATATGCATACGAGTAAGTACATGTGTGGTGTAACATAGTATCACATGTACAACGTTTGCTGTACATGATTGCTAATGAATTGGTATCGTGGAACAAATAAATTCTGTATAATAAATATAAAATACTTAAGACTAGTTGAATTGTTTGAACTTTTCCAAGTTTATATAAACATTAAGCTCCATAACATGAGCATAATTTCTCATGATATGGTACATAGCATTTATATTAAAAATTATTTATATAGTTTTATTATACAAAATTCAGCCATTTAAGTTAAAGGCTATTTATGGCAGTTTCATTATAAGCTTGTCAATTATTCACAACCTTTCAATGCAATTAAAATTTGCCATGAAAAGCGTTTTGATTTTTTATATTTTTAATTTGTATCATAAATATAAGTAAAATTAAATTTAATTGAGTTAATTAACCAATTTAATAGACCGTTAAATTTAATTACAAATTTACCAGAGAGAAAAGTTTTGAAAATTATTAGTTGGTAATTAAAAAACATCAACATATACAGTATACAGAAATAGGTAGACATTTAAAAAAATATTAATATTTATTCAAGTGAAATTATGCGTGAAAATTTCACCTTACTCGTATTATCAAATTGACGTTGAAAATTGTTTTAGATTTTATATACATAGCTATATTGGAGCATAAAACTTTCAAGTAATTTAAAATCAGAAAGTTTGCAGCATAAAGTCTCTATGAGCTTAACAATAAACTGATAAGTACCGTCTGTCAATGACATTAAATATTTATGGTCTTGCCATATCAGCTGTTGAGAATTTACTAGTTATAATAATGATATTCTATGTATGTTTGGTGATTTATGTGGTGTATAGAACTATACATAAAAAGAAACTTTTATAGTTTTATTAGCATGCACATAGGTAGTTATGTTACGACTTGAAGTTTTCATTTCCTAGTACATAAAAATTTATTATTGTGTGATTTCCAAAGTTATGTGTTGCATAAGTTTTCTATAGTGGCATTAAATATGTAAGTAGATTACTTAATCAACTCATATATGACTTAAATTTATATCTAATATAACATTATTTTACAACTTGTTATGCTGAAAAAACATGTTTTGTATACAAAACTTACTAATGTTTTTATTGCTATTGAGACATGTTTCAGTTGAATTGATGTTTTCATTATTTTTCAAATTATGTTACATAAATATTTATTTTATCCAAGCAATTACTTATTCAATATTAATTGATTACAATTTATGATGCATAAACAAACATACGGCTTCCCATTTATTTATAAACTCAATTGGATTCAATTGGATATTTTCAACGACCGATTATGTACATAATTTGTGTTTTTTTGTATTGACATAATCCTGAATTATATGCATTTTAATAATTTGATGTATGTATATGTATGAACAGTAGATGTATATGTATGAACAGTATGCAAATACTCGTATCTACAGGCTAATGATCTCGGCTGATAATTTACGCTGCAACACACACTCCTTTTGACAGCGAAATCCTATCATTATAACACGCAGTAAATAAAATGGAAAACTGCAATATATCTCCTGTCAGGATATGACTTAATTTCAGGACAAATAGTAAAATCTCTTCCTGAAACAATATTACTTAAACTACTCCAAATAGTTAACGTTTAATCGATTAAAGTCGCAGAAGTAATCATGATGCCTAAACCCAACAAACCACTTAATGGCAAAAATTCATATAAGCAAGAAATCGGCCTTCCAATAATACCAAAAATATTCGATAAACTATTAATCTCTCTGTATCTCACTTAACCTCATTAGTTTTGGAAGTTGCAAACTCTTCTGTTCTGTTTCATTTAACTCAGTGTCTTCTTGAATAACACCTTCCATATTTTCCGAATCAAAACTGGAGAAACTAAAGTTTGAAATATTTAATACAGGGTGGCTGAGACCAAGTGTTACCAAATGAAAACGCTGTAATTTTTTTAATTTTGATTATTTTTTATTGAAATTTCGTGGAATATGTTGAAAATATATTACATTTTATGAAAAACATATTACTGCTCGATATGACCTCCTTTGGCTCTGATTATTTGATTCAGTCTTCCATAGAAAGCATTGCATGCTGACCGAACGTGGGCTTGCGGAATTTTATTCCATTCTCGAACAAGAGCTGACTTCAATGCATCTGACGGTGCCGAGTCCTGTTGGAATGTCCAACGGCTCGTACCAAAGTGTTTACGTGCCCAAGGTAGCAGAGCATCGTTTACGATCATTTAGCGGTACACCTCTTGGTTTACTTTGACTCCATGTTCGATGAAAACCAGAGAAGTGCGTCCATCTGCAGTCACTGCAGCCCAAACCATAACATAAGCTGGTGATTGCTTGCGCATGGCAACTCTTGTGTCCAAATTATCGTTGGACTTGTGCTCTAACCAAACACGATCATTTTGTATGTTAACTGTTGAATGGTGAAAATTTTCTCATCAGAAAAGATAATTTTTGGAATCTCATCACGTTCGGTCATCATGCAATGCTTTCTATGGAAGACTGAATCAAATAATCAGAGCCAAAGGAGGTCACATCGAGCAGTAATATGTTTTTCATAAAATGTAATATATTTTCAACATATTCCACGAAATTTCAATAAAAAATAATCAAAATTAAAAAAATTACAGCGTTTTCATTTGGTAACACTTGGTCTCAGCCACCCTGTAGATTCTGGTCAAAAGGTTGGTTTTTGGTCTGAGCTACCATTGGAGCCGTTCATTAAACGTTGAACGTTATTTTGCCGAATACCACGCATATCCTCAAAAAGCTGCGCTTTTGGTTCTTCTAATATTACCGATTGAATCGAAATTGTTGTCACTGTTTTGTTTTTAGTTTCTCTAATTGGTACCGATACCAATTCCATTAGCGCCGGTGAACAAATATAATTTTGTCTTATATTAGAGGTATCTTCAAAAGGCTGCGGGTTTGGACGTTGTTGGTGAAATATAATTCTATACTTTATTAGAAGTATTTCAACATGCTGCGTTTTTGATACTTCTGTTATTATTGGTTGAACAACATATTTTGTTCATAGTGTTTATTAGCGTTGATTTCTATTCGATCAAAATTGGTAGAGTTATCTTTGCGCAAGGCATCAACAGTTTCTTTAATAGGTGCATCGTTTTGTGATAATTATGCAAACTAATTATTTTTTGCTGCCGATGTTTCACACGTCTGGGTCGTCCTCTGATTCAACGTCGGTTGGGAAAAATTCAGGGCCGATGGATTCAATATTGATTTTCATTTATGTTTCTTTTCGAAATTTTGTCTCAGCTATTAATTTTTTCTTCATTCGAAAACAATAAAAAGTTAGACTATGATTTGGGTTATGGCAAAAATCTTTGGAGAAAATGCTAACTAGCTACTCAAAGAAAACCAACTATTGAAATTGGAGTGTAAGAAACTCGAACATCGTATAGATGTTCTTAAACAACAACTACGTGACAACTCTGATGAACTAGTTGAAGTTGATTATATGGAAAACGATTTCCAAATCTTTGAAAATGAAATGGAATGGTCACGAATCAAAGTCTGATTCTTGATACTAAGGCTTTTGTTACGTAGATGAAGTTATCCCGGAATTCTATCCCAGAAAATAAATTTTTTATAATCAGGCAACACTAAAATATCAATAACTAATTTGCTCTCGTGTGAAATTAACCCAGCCCAGAATTTTTATCAATTTTAATGGAAAAACGAAAAATTATCAAATTTATATTCGATTTGTTTTTCCTATAATAAAAAAAAATAAATCCAACGTGTAAAAAACTGCAAAATTGTGAGTTACATACAGTAATGGAAAATTACAGGCATTGTAAGAAAAAATTTGTTCCGTGGGTAGTTCCCGAAAATGAACTCTGGACTGGGGATTTCATTAAATTTTATATAATTTTTCGTCCCGCTCGACAAATCTAAAATTATTTCGCCAAAACTAAAAATGTCACGGATCAAACCTACATGGTTTTGAAATGTATACGCTAGTAGCTAAATTAAATTGAGCGTGGCGAAAATGTATATAAAAATCATTGAAATTTCCAGCCCAGAGTTCATTTTCGGGAACTTGCCACGGAACGATTTTCTTCTAATTTATATAAAAATCAATGAAATTCATAGTCCAGACTTCATTTTCGGGAACATTCATTTTCCACGGAACAAAATTTTTCTTACATTGCTTGCAGTTTTCCATTACTTTATGCACTTAAAATTTTACAGTTTTTTTATACGTTAGATTTTAAATTTTTTATATTACATGAAAAACAAATCGAATTTAATAAATTTGATAATTTTTGGTTTTTTCATTAAAATTGATAAAAATTCTGGGCTGGGCTGACTTCACACAAGCGCAAACTAGTTATTGATATGTTAGTGTTGGTTGATAACAAATTTTTGTTTTCTGGTATAGAATCTGGGATAACTTCACATACGTTATTAAATAGACTATGCATACAAGAAGAAGTCAAAAGGAACTCCATCGAAGGTCTATGCCAAATTTCAAGAAAATTATTAGCTACAGAATGCGAACTTACCACAATGGGTGTGGTATACGTGAACAAATCCCTAAATTATAACAGAAGGCAATCATTCCTAAGTGCAGAAAACGTTAAAAATACAAAGGATGTAAATATTTATGGATTCAAAACTCAAAAATATTTATGAGAAAAATTAAAATTAAATTTATTTGAATTTTGATTTATAGATGGAAAATGTGTAAGAATCACAACAAATCAGTTTCGACCGGATGAGATTATTGATTTGAAAAAATCAGTCTTCTCATCAGGTCGCGACAACTGACGTTGTATTATTTACATTGGAGTATTGTCTCTATATATTAGAGCAATACCATGTAGTTGTACTACTAGCGAATTACTGCGTAGCGTACGAAATTCGATTCTTTTTTGCATTTATCATCTATATTCTACTTTTGCAACTAACTTTTTCGTGTTTACGAATTACGAATTATATTATATTTTACTTTAGGTTTTCGATAGCAATGGTGTTTGTGATTGTTCCGTATATTGGTCTGTTTTCAGTATTCTCGAATTAAATACACAACCGTAGGAAATTACTTCCATTTGCGTCAATCTGTATGACAACGCCTATGATAATCGATACTTACTTATACACAATCAACTTCCCAACCACCCCATGCTTTTCTTTCCATTAACGCCGGATCGCGAAGACCTATATACGGAACAATCACAAACACCATTGCTATCGAAAACCTAAAGTAAAATATAAATTTATTTGTTCCGTCTACTCAATAATTAATCGACCCAATTCATCTCAGGGTCATAATAAGCATTTTGCGTCTTATGTATTGTGCAGGTGACAAGGCAAATTTTTATAAATGTAATAGTTTTGTGATAGTCGATGGTTGCAATAATAATCATTACATAAATCAGTTCATAGCCATGATGTCTAATTTTGGTCTAAGGCTGTTTCTACGCCCAATCAAAATTATTGCGATCGAAACACCTATCGCAGTCGTGCAAGCTCGCACTTTATAAAACACTTGTAAGACCTTTGCTGATTTTCGGAAGCGAGAGCTGGACCATGACCACTAACGAATGTTATCTACCTCCGAAGGGAAGGTCATCCGTTCAATTTTCGGTCCTATTAAAGTTGCGAACAATGAATATCGGATTCGCATGAACCACGAAATAAAACAACTTCTCGGATTTAGCGATATTTTCGGCTTCATCAAATCTAATCGACTGAGCCATCTTAGTCGATTAGATTTGATGAAGCCGAAAATATCGCCACGTTGCAAGGTCTCCACAACAACGAATGATTAATAAAGTGTTCCATCAAACACCAGCCGGAGTGCGTTGTAGAGGAAGACCCCGAATCTTAAATTTCTAACTATTATCTAACCACGTCCAGAGATAGTAAATTCCAGAAACGTGGCTAATTTTTCCCCCCATATCTGGGTTCTTAGCTACGTTATTAGTTTGAAGTTTAGACAATTGCCTTAAGTGGTAAAGAAACCGCGACAGCAGTATTCGAGGTCTTGTCGCTATATAACAGAAATAGTCATTAGTATCCGACAGAACTACAGCAATGTGAAACAGATTCACTGTGGGGTTCTACAAGGCACCATATTGGAACCATTATTGTTTTTAGTTTATTTAAATTTCGTCTAAAGATTATGATCGTATACGTCTGTCTTTCTATCTAAAGATTATGATGATTGGATTACACTTATAAAAGGCCGTCATGTGAAATATTTTCTTCTAATTTTATGAAGATAGTTTGATTTGCATTTTATGGCTTTCATGCCCGGTTGCACAGAAAAATGACTAACTTCGAAATCAGTGTGTCGCTTTTGTCCCAAAAATGACAGCGCGAACTGACGAGGTGAACAATAATTTTGTGTACATATGCAGTGTATATATACGATTTTATTAGTTGTATTGTATTTTTCTCTCAGGTGTCTGTGCATTCTGTTCGTCAATTTTACAATGACAATTAGACCAAAATAAAAAGTTCCGGTTGAATACTTATAGTGCTGACGTCTACCTCACCTCTTCTATTCTATGCTGTATAAGATAGCGGAATTTTGACAGCGGAAAATATGAGATTACGCTACTCGCCGCAAGTGGCACCACTATCACTAAAGATAATTTGTTTTTGTTATGTAATTACCAGCGGAAATTGTTTATTCATTATGTATACGAATATATTTTTTCACTAAATAAAACATCTCAGCGGAATAAAATATTAAAAATGATCCTTAAAATGGCAAATTGATTGATCTCCTAAATAAAAGAACTCGGTGGGAAGTCTCAATATGACCTAAGCTATTAGAAAAATAATCGAAAGTATTGGTTACTAGTGAAAGTTTTTGAGATATTGGCCAAAAACTAAAAATAAAGTATATGGCCGCACAAAATCAAAAAATTCTAGTGAAAATTCTAGTTCATGAATTTTCCTTAAACTTTCCATATAGTCTCAGTATGACCTAAGCTATTAGAAAACAACAGAAACTATTGGTTACTAGTGGAAGTTTTTGAGATATTGTCCAGAGACTGAAAATAACTTATTTGGCCGCAGAAAATAAAAAAATTCTAGTGAAAATTCTAGTACATGAGATTTCCTTAAATTTCCTATATATTCTCAGTATGACCTAAGCTATCAGAAAATTAACCGAAACTATTGGTACTAGCGCAAGTTTTTGAGATATTGGCATAAAACTGAAAATAACTTATTAGACCGCAGAAAATAAAAAAATTCTAGTGAAAATTCTAGTTCATGAACTTTCCCCAAATTTCCCATATAGTCTTAGTATGACTTAAGCTATAAGAAAACTAACCAAAACTATTGGTTACTAGTGTAAGTTTTTGAGATATTGGCCAAAAACTGAAAATTCTTTAATAGACCGCAGAAAATAAAAAAATTCTAGTGAAAATTCTAGTCCATAAATTTTCAAAAATTTTCCATATATTGTCAGTATGACTTAAGCTATTAGAAAAACAACCATAAATATTGGTTACTAGTGGAAGTTTTTAAGATATTGGCCAAAAACTGAAAATAACTTATTTGGCCGCAGAAAATCAAAAAATTCTAGTGAACATTCTGGTCCATGAAGTTTCCCTAAATTTCCCATATAGTCTCAGTATGACCTAATCTATTAGAAAATCAACCAAAAGTATTGGTTACTAATGGAAGTTTTTGGGATATTGTCCAGAAACTGAAAATAACTTATATGGCCGCACAAAATCAAAAAATTCTAGTGAAAATTCTAGTCCATGAATTTTCCTTAAATTTTCCATATAGTCTCAGTATGACCTAAGCTATTAGAAAAACAACCGAAAGTATTGGTTACTAGTGGAAGAAATGCTAGAAAGAAATAATATTGTTAAATTTCAACATTTCATATGCAGAGTTCCTTTACTTAGGAGATCAATCAATTTGCCATTTTAAGGATCATTTTTAATATTTTATTCCGTTGAGATGTTTCATTTAGTGAAAAATATATACATAATGAATAAACAATTTCCGCTTGTAATTACATAACAAAAATAATTCTCTGTAGTGATAGTGGTGCCACTTGCGGCGAGTAGCGTAATTTCTTATTTTCCGCTGTCAAAATTCCGCTATCTTATACAGCATTTCTATTCTCTTCTTTTTGAGGGAACTGATTGTTTGCTATGTGATTTTTCATTTCAAAATGAAATGCATTTGACACATCAATTAAAAAAAATAAATAAACAAAATGACGCACATGTGCTCAAGTAAACCAATTTTAATAAAATAACCACTACCATGAAACAAAAATTTCTCTTACAGATAGGCTAAATAGCTTATATTCAAAATAACAACTACGGCTGCGGGCCAATAGTCGGGTAAATTATTTACTGTGGTAAAAGTCGGATTTAGAACAGATTTTTCGATCAGTTTGCCATTGAGTTTTTGAAAAATAAATGAATTTACCGAAAAATTTACTTAAAATTGACTTTTACCCGACTATTGGCCCGCAGCCTAAATTGGTGAAACAAATTTATTATTTTCTTATATCTCTTTTCCTGCTTGTCCACACAATTGTGTGGATAAGACGAAAGGGTCATGTCAAACATTTATTTTGTGTTTTGAACCAACTTACACATTTGTGTATTCCTTTCCAACTTGTTTTCGTTCGAAAAAAAACACATACATGTACACACAATTGTGTTGATAGTACTTCAAATCAAGCGAAATTTTTTTTATCAAAAACGCCATTATATACTATGGGTTTTACTCACACATTTGTGTAGTTTGGACTTTAAAAGAGCCAACAATTTTTTTTGGTAGAAAAAGGGAT
The DNA here is from genome assembly GCA_932526605.1 of Nephrotoma flavescens. Classification (NCBI taxonomy): domain Eukaryota; kingdom Metazoa; phylum Arthropoda; class Insecta; order Diptera; family Tipulidae; genus Nephrotoma; species Nephrotoma flavescens. The sequence continues at coordinate 106,527,636 of OW052221.1, forward strand.
ATACTCATATACTCGAACCCATTAAAAAACTTTAGGCAGACAATGAGGGGGATAAAATAAAATGTAATATTTATCGGACATACCCGAACTATAATTGTGGTAACCTAAAACACATATAGTAGCGACAACTGGTTTCTATTGACCCTATACGATAGAGAAATTTTTTTGTATCATGACCACTACTATATGTTTTTCCGGTTTGCTCAAACTTGATTAAATATATTTTATTCCGCTTGCATATAAATATTTAAACGTCCAATTTTGATTGAATAACATTTTAACTAATCGATAAATATTTGCATGGGATAAAATATATTTAATCGAGTTTGCGTTGAGTTTTTTCTTACTGCGAAAACAGTTTTCATATAAAACATTTAACTGGAGGACTAACCGGCCGTTAGTCATTTTTCTGTGCAGCCGGGCATCAGTAAATCAAAAGTAATGGTTTTTAAATTATGTTGTAAGGCCACAGCAACTTTGAACATATCCATCGTTCCACTTCTTTTACAAATTACAGAACTAAAAATATATGCGCTTCATTGCTAGTTGTTCTAATAATTGTACTATTAGGTGTGCAAGTAGAAACTCTGCTTTTTTGGTCAAATTCAACTTTATTGAAAATATAATTGTTACAAAGATTAATTATCAAAATATTCGCCATTACTATCTATGGTCTTTTGCCATTTATCAGGTAGATGAACCGGTGGTCTTTTAAGTACGATGATATCGATCTGAATAAGTGGTAACCAGAGGAGGTCAAGTCTGGAGGATACGCCACATGCTGTAAAACTTCCCAGCCTAAGAAGAAGATGAGTTCCTGGGTTGATTCCAGACATATCCACCTGTGCAATAAACTATTTTTGTGACAACATCGACGAAATTGTGTTCAGCCGGTATAGGCTTGGAATTGTGCATGTTTCTGGTGCAATTCAGAGCAACTGCCAACTTTTGAAAACGATAATGAATGGAGCTATGAGCTACATCCATTTTATAAATGACCCAGTAAATTGCACATAAAGCTTTTGGAGAAAACTTTGAACTGCACCATCGTTATGAATGAGCTTTGATGCTCAAAATGGGGTGTGCGGTTTTACAAAATTTGTAAATTGTATAAAAATAAATAAATAAATATGTTGGTCTTACAACCTGTATCATTTGTTACACCAGTAATTTACGCCACCAACAGTATGTTGCATTTACAAGTGTCGTAGAGGATAAGGCAACAACTACACAGCTGAATAGTGTAATGAATTAGTTGTCCAAGATTCGATGAAATTGGTTGTATTGGGTTCAGATATGTGGATTTTACCTTATGTAACAATTTATTCCAGCAGACCGCAAGAGGTATTCCGCTTCGCGGGGTGTCTGAAACTTCTCGTCTCGCAAAATAAAATGACACTTTTAAAACTTTTAGTACTTGTTGTCCACTTTTTTTGATAGCACATAAATCAAGAACAATTCTTCATAATTGTGACATGCATACAAAAATTTGCACTGTTAAAATTAGAAGAATTCCAATTGGATTTTCTTGTAGTGAAATTCTCAAAATATTAAACTTTTTTTAACTCTTATCTTAGAAAAGTCGTAAAATCTCTATTAGCCTTATTGTAAAGTTCAAAAATGTTTCTAATAAACTAAGCTTTTGTTATATAACAACCACTGGCAAGCATTTAAACTTAAAACTGTAGTTAGATCTGTACTTAATTATGGTCTAAAGACTACCTACACTTTCTTATCAAACATCGAAAGTATGGCGGTTTCATAAAATCGGTGAATTATTCCTCGAGGGTTGCGTTCGTATGATGATTATCAAAATGTATCCAATACCAATACACCCTTAATCCGAAGGCATCTCAGATCTGAATAAACATTTCTATAATTATTTGATTATGGCTTTGAAACAACCCCTAGAGTTTTATATCAAATATCATATGTAGAACGAGTTTCTAAGGCCAACTACGGTGTAACATAACCGCATAGAAATATAATTTAACGTTACATTGTTTATCAAAATATACTTAAGTTCCTTAAGATGTTTTAAATATTTTTGTCCATCATAAAGAAAAAATTAAATAAAGAAAATGCAACCCCGTTTTATTTTTTCTGTGTATAATTACACTTTTGATTAAGTTGTTAACTACACTTAAGAGAATTGATTATTTTTCTGTAGACACACGTTTTATAAAAAATTAAAACTTCACATCAGTTGTTTTCTCATAAATGAAATATTTTTCAAAATATTTGCAAAAACCGAAAAAATTCCCAGTCTGAAAAAAATCACTGGGATCTCCTAATTTATCAGCTGCAGAAATCACACACATACGCATACAAACCCACATAGATTTTTCAAATACGACTTTTATAATTATGGCGATATAGCGAATCGTAAATCTACAAAAATCTCGAGGTCGAACATTTCCATGATTACAGTTCGTGGAAAATTACAGAGCCAAATGTTTCAACTATATACACCGTACATTTTTTTTTTGTTCTAAATACGCGGCAATAATAGCCTTGTAGATTATAAAGGAATACCAAGATCCTTGTTTAACATATTTATTGCGTTTTACCCTGACAAAAACATTTTATTTCGCGTCGATAAATTTAATTGAAAAATAAACCGGAAATTAAATTTACAACCGAATGAAAAAATGTGAAGAAATTAAAATTCAGCGTGAAAATTTTCGTAAAATATAAACAGCTTTGGCTTTTACAAGCAGTGTGATGGCTGAATATTTCTAATACAATGAAAATTTTATAATTTACCATTAACACGTAATTAACCAACCTATGTATACTGGCTAAAAGCCATCGTCAAATGAACACCATAATCATCACAATAAAGTCACCTCGTGTAACATTAAAAAAATACTTGATAATAAAATCATTCAGCAGAATAACTTGTGCAAATTCTTCTCGCTATTTTTATAATATTGATTCTTTACCTATGCGCAACGGGTCATAAAACTCAATGAACCTAAACGATGTTAATATGGTTAGTCAAATGTGTTTTCAATGTCAATTACCGCTCCTGATAACACCATTTCAGCGAAAAAGTCATTATCTACACTCGTCTAGGTAAAATATGTACATACAAACGTCGTTTAAGGTGGGAATAATTTTTGACATCAATTTTATGATTGCATATAAAATAAATTCTAGCAAGTGTTATGTGAGATCTGGTAATAGTAAAAATATGCGAACTATGTTTTTGTTGAGCAAACATACAAAGTGACCGCCATTTCAATTTTTTGTGTTAATAGCCGTATGAGTGATAAATTTGATAAAACGGTATTAAATCCTCGTATTTAAGCAATATTCTGTTTGTCGCCACAACAACGGAAAAATATTTCGATTCTGAATCATATTTGCACGAGCATGGAAGAAAGAAAATATTAACACGCGCTGAAATTACGGAATTAAAAATTTACATGTCTCTACCCTTAAAAAAAAAAAATCAAATCAACAAAAACATAAATTCGTAGCCTAATTTTATAAATTGAAATTAAAAAGTTATCAAAGCATACGCCAAGTATACCATGTGAAGTAGCAATCGGTCTAAAAACAAGACATGGCATATGTTTAATTTTCATAACATTGGCAAAACACGAACTAAGCAAAATACCCTCAAGGATAAAATTTTTAATAAGGACACAACACAATTTAATCTTCTTTGATACCGTTTCTAGGTTCCTGCAAATTGCTAAAATATGTGAACGACACATACACCATAAGACATTACAAGAACGAATCGCATAATTGTCAATAAGGAAAGAAAATGTATATTGGAGTAAATTAAATATTTTGGTTTTTATATGGAAGGAAATCGATTCTCGATCATCGCACGTTTTATGCACAGTAGTAACCGCTACGAGAGGAAAACACACAGAAATAGTTACTCCATGCCAATATACGTATGTATGTACGACACTTCTATAAAATTTTTCTATGTTTAAATATCTACATTATAGCATTACACTATACCTACATTCTAAACTTTTCGATTGTAAAATTTAATCCATCAAAATCAGTACAAATTTTTTAGTAACTCATACAACACACAATGGCTTTAGTTAAGAATACATACATTTTGTCAGGCAATATTTCACAAAATAATACAAAAATATCATAAAGAATAAAAATGACGACAATAATACAAAACACTATTTATCATAAAAATTCTGAAAGGATAATATGTGTACAGTCTATTTTTATATGTTTCGTGTTTGATGAAAGCACATGAGAATGTGTGGTGCTTGTGTGAGATGTGAATGTATACATAATATCTACTCGACTATGATGTACATGGAAACATATGAGAAGAAATGAGTGACAATAATAGGTTATGACATCCGAAAAGGAAATATTAAGTCTAAGTATACTAAAAACGTGTACTACTCGTGTGTGTGTTTGTGTGTTGTGTACTCAGCTCAATACATTGCCAGTTTTTAAAAGTTAATCAAACGAAAAACAAAATTTAAAGACAAATACAAGAAACTTGGAAGAGCAATAATATTTACGGTATATTGTTATGCTCAAAGCATTCATTAAAATTATATAAAATAAAAATAAACTTTGTCGGAAATTTAAAGAAATTAAAAACATTTTATTTTACTTTCTGTTTTTTATTTTATTTGGTTGGCACAATCTGATGTTAGTGGTTTGAAAAAATAAAAAAAAAATTTGAAGAACATAAATTAATTAACCTCATTAAAGCTTGTTTGCACACATAAAACTTTGTTATTTTTTTGTGAGATAAGACTTTCGTTTTGTTACATATTTAATCAGTTATCATGCGTTAACATTATGTATAGGGTGTTTGGTAAACTAGAGAACCCGAAGTAGAAGAATAGAAGAAGATAGAATATTACAGGAGAAGACTCATGTAGTTTAAACCGTTAACAGTCTCTTGATTGTATTTGGTGGCACTGCAGCGTATTGCCGGGCAAGTAGCGTGCGGTTATCATCAATTCTACGCCCGTGTTGAGACGTCGAACTCCCATGGTGGCACGTCCCCAGGTGGCGGATAGGAGAATGCTCTTTAACCGGCTTGCCGGAGGGTAGGTGTGAAATAAAATACCATCAGCGGAAAAATCTGGCTAGGGGAACCAACCCCGAACAATAAACCAATAATCAAGGCAATGAGTGTACAACAAAACGGAATGTATACCCCAGGTGATACGTCAACTAAACAGTTGGCCAATCCACCATCACACGTGGCAGGCCCAATGGATTCTGGGGTGAGCAAACCGTTGCGAAACCAATTTATACTAAGCATTTAAAGAAATCGATAGAATACTTACTGAAAATCAATGAACAGCTATTCAAAGAAGTCCAGCAGCTTAAAGAAGAAATTGTTGTAATCAAAAATGATAGTCAAGTCAAATAAACCACAATTTTTATCTATGAAACAGATGAAGATGAATTGGCTTATGAAACGAGTTTTATACGAAGACAAATTAAAACTAAACGCCAAAACAAAAAAAAGAAAAGCAGAATCTTCGTCTGAGGTGGAATAGTGAACACAGAGCATCAGAAAAGCACAACCCCAACGGCCTGAACAGTCATCCAAAGACCTAGTGAAGGTGCATAAGAACGTATCACTGTTACCGAAAGAGAGACCACTGCAACCACTTAATACATCGAACGTAATCGACCAAGGAGAAATGCAGGAAAATCAAAAAATACATAAAGAGATACCACCTCCACCGATCAACATACTTAATGTTAGTGAATAAGAAATAATTAAAAAAATAGTGTAGCTAGTTCCAAACAATAAATATAAAGTCACTGCACTCAATAATAACGTATGGAAAGTGAATGCACTTGACCCAGAAACCTACAGAATGTTATGAAATGCAATCACCGCTCAAAACATCGAATGGTTCACCTATGAAAACAAGGCTGAGCAACCAATTAAAGTCATGGCCAGAGGGCTGCATCATACATGCCCAAACGAAGAAATAATTGAGGAACTTAGCTAGAAAAGATTCAAAATTCTAAACGCTGTGAACATATTAAAGAGAAAGGTCACTATAAAAGCAAACGGTGAACGAGAAATAACCAAAGTTGGCCTCCTCCATTTCATGCTAACATTTGACAACGGTGAAAGCATTGATAAGGTATATGGAATCAAATCAATCCTTAATATGAAAGGTAAGATTTATACATTAAAAAAGAACACTAGTAGAATGCTACAACTGTCAGGCGTATAACCACACACGCAAATACTGTAATAGGGAGCCGAGATGCGTAAAGTACGCTGGGAAACATCTATCAAAAGAATGCAAAAAAAGTAAGAATGAACCAGTGGAATGCATACACTGTGGTAATCATCACCCAGCAAATTACAGAGGATGCGAGGTAGTGAAAGAGCTGCAAAAAATGAGAAACAACAAGAGAAATCAAACAGGTAAGAGTTCTCAACCTAGGATGCAATCCTACTCAAAACAAATCCCCGTAAATAGCGCCAAAGTAAGAGATGGGATAACATATGCACAAATGAGTCAGGAAACGCATGTCCTGCAAGAAATACTTCAGAAGCTAAACGCTATCAATTCACATTTGGCTGGGCAGGACCAAAGACCACTGGAAAATACATCGTGGAACAAAGATAAAAGAATAACGGATGCGTCAAATAAAACTAGATAAGTTATTTAATACCTTCATTCTAGTCCATACAAACTTAACAAGAAAAATTAATGACACACTATTTAAGAATTGCTACCTGGAATGCAAATGGCCTAGCGCAACGCATTTCAGAATTCGAAGTATTTTTAAACACAAAAAAAATTGATCTATGCATAATCTCAGAGAGTCATTTTACCAGAATCTCGTATGCCAAAATACATGGGTACCAGTGCTATCAAGCTCTACATCCAACAGAAAGAGCTAGAGGCGAGACAGCAATCTTTATTAAGGATAATATAAAACACCACGAAGAATTAAAAATAGAAGAGGAAGCTATGCAAGTAGCTACCGTAGCTATTAAAACCAAAAATAACAAGAGCTATAGTATATCAGCAATCTACTGTCCACCCAGATATTACCCAAAAAAAGAAGACTACACCAATCTTCTGAAATCGCTTGGCAATAATTTAATTATTGGAGGCGACTTACACATATTCTGGAGATCAAAAAGAACTAGCCCCAAAGGAAGGGAGCTATTTGAAGCAGGCAGGACATTAAAATGTGAGCTTCACTCCAGTAAAAAGCCAACCTACTGGCCTACGGCCCAAATAAAATTCCTGATCTTCTGGATTTTTATATATCAAGAGGAATCTCCGAAAATTACTTAACAATAAAGTCGAATAAAGCGTCAATCTACAGATGCAGATCTCGAACGCTTACATGATAGAAGAACTGCAAAACATTGCAACAAACAACTCATTGAAAGTGTGCAAAAAGCGGCCTAGGAAAGTACTGCTGATCAGCAAGAAATATTACAAAAAAGTATATACTATACAGTTGAAGTGAGAACGAAAAAAGAAGAGCTTTTAAGAATTGACAGAGAACTAGAGCCGCTCAAGACAAAACAATCCTAAACAACTTGTGCAATAAACTTAAACTATTTATAAATGAGATTATGAACGAGTCAGTTGCACGCTTCCTAAGTAATCTGACAAGTAAACCTGACACAGACTATTCCCTGTGGAAAGCCACCAGAGGAATAAAAAGGCCTAAAATGCAAGTGCAACCTATTAGAATGGTTGATAGGACCTGAGCTCGCAGCGAAAACCAAAAAGCTAATCTGTTTGCCGAACACCTAGAAAATACCTTCAAACCATCAACTGGACAAACGGATAATGAATATCTAAGTCCTATAAGCAAAGTAGACGAGGCATCTGTGATACCAGTTACTCTGAAAGAAATCAAACGACAAGTAAAAACCTCAAAGATAAAAATGCTCCTGGATACGACTTGATAACGGGGCAAATAATCAAAGCTCTACCAGAAAAAGCTCTAAGGAAACTACAGCACATAATCGATGCTATCTTTAGACTATGTTATGTTCCGAGACAATGGAAAGTAGCAGAAATCATAATGATTCCAAAGCCTAATAATAAGGCACTCAACGATAGAACAGGTACATAGGATTACTGATACAATTGAGGAGGCGCTAGAGAAAAAGGAGTATGTTTAGCAATATTCTTATAGAAGTAGCCCAAGCATTTGATAAGGTTTGGCACCGTGGTCAAGAATTTAAGCTCCAGCGAAATTTACCAAATCAACATTTGGAATTGCTAAAGTCCTACATCAACGACCGTTACTTCCGGGTGAAACAGGAAGGGAAATACACAAAACTAAAGAAAATATTGGCAGGGGCCTTGTGGAAGGCATGTTCTAGGCCCCGTATTATACCTCCTGTATACAAATGATCTACCAAACATAGAAGGATCTAGAATAGGAATGTTTGCTAATGACACAGTCTGTTATGACCACCTATGCTAGTATTGTTGAGTCCACAAGGAAACTACAAAATGCTGTTAATATAGTAAATAACTGGTTAAAAAAATGGAGCACTCAACGAATCGAAATCAACGCATATCAACTTTACAAATAGGCAATTAGAATATATTGCGATTAAATTGAATTCGCAACACATTCCATATTCTGATAATGCCTAAGTACATCGGCATGACGCTAGACTCTAAATTCAGGTGGAAAGCCCATGTTAAAAAGAAAAGGCAAGAACTGAATTTAAAATTCAGAAAAATGCACTGGCTTATTGGAAGAAACTCCGAACTGACAACCCACAACAAACTGAAGATCTAACTGAAGAAATGACAATCTCCATCGAGACTTAAACGTGGAATACGTCAGCGATGAAATACAAAACTATGAAAGGAGTCATGTCCTGCGACACAGCATGACAACGAGGTGCTGGGGAAACTACTGGATTGCACCAATGGACCGAAGCGCCTAAACAGAACTAAGCCTTTAGAATTAGTGGTTCCCTGAGCCGCTTAAATCAGTCCTATAATTTTTTGAACCGATAGGTTTCCCCCCACAAGAATCGACTACAAAACTAATAAAACAATTACCAGAAATACGGATTTCTTAAAAAAACTACTCAATGCCATGCAACGATAACGAACTATTTTTTACCCTTATAGGGGTTTCCAATAACAGATGATTTAAAAAAAAAAACCACACAAATTGTTAAGGTAAGTGAAATGTTTTTTATTTAATGTGAAGTACAATCGAACAATTAAGTTCTGAATAAAACGTCATTCAAATGGCCTCCACGACTTCTTCAGCAGGAACGAATTCGATGAACCAAATTTTCGAGCACTTTTTCCTCTAAATCAAGTCGTACGTCATGAATAGCACGTTCAATATTGACTTGTAAAGCTTGACGAGAGTTTGGTTTATTGCTAAAGACCAATTTCTTGGAATAATCGAATCTCTAAACTTTTCTCGCAATAATTCAATTGTAATAATTGTTGGAACCAAATGTTATCAAGATCAACTTCTTCCAATTTCGGCCATAAAAAAGTTGGTTATCATCGATCTATACCGATCTCCATTGACAGTAACGGTGTTACCAGCTTCATTTCGAAAAAAATACGGACCAAACTGTCAATTTAGGGGAATGTAATGGTTTTTCATGAATAATTAGTAGATTTTCGCCGCATCAGAATCCACAGTTTTGTTTATTTACCGCACCACTCAGATGAAAGTGAGCCTCATCGGTGAAGATGATTTTCTTAAAAAAATCGTTATCGTTTTCAAGTTGTTCCAAGGCTATATGATCCTAAGACCTAAAAATGTCATTAATAATTTTGACCATCCGATCGACGTCTGTAAATCCAGTCGTGGTGAACATTTGAGTGATATCATTTTTCATACATAAATGGCATCGATAAACCTTCAAAATAAAGTACCCAACTTGATTCAAAAAAAAATATTTGTAGTTTTAGTTTGCATTTATTTTCCTGCATCTAAATTGGACGACCTAAATATAAAAGAAAAGTGACAGGGTACAAATTCGGCATTAACTCTAGTGACAGGGTACAAATTTGGTATTAATTCGGCTTTTAAAATAAAACTAATATGACCGTTGTTTGGCCACAATGGTATAACCTACACTTCCATAATTTTTTATTACGTTGTTATGGAATCCCCTAGGCATTTGCGATTTACTTAATTCACTACAAGAAAGGTTGTTCACAAAATAACACACATTGACAAAATATTACAAGAAGATCACGGATTTTACTTCCTAACCACTGATTTATTTCTTCTCTATTTCTGCAACGTTTCACGTTTTTCACGTTTCATTCTAAAATATTTAAAACATCTATTGGAGGGGTCAGTGTGTTTTGGCGAGATTTTGTTAGGAGCACTGTTGATTCCTGACATTTCACCAATGAGTTCATTATTTTGGTCTCCTGCAAAAAATACTGCACAAATCGGGATCGGTGTTCATTGCCGCCACCTCTACCCTTGGTTTCGGAGAATAAGCTCTTGGGTTCCCAGAACTTCCAAATTATTGAAACCTCGTTGAAAGTTTCGCGCTGATCGGTAATTATGACACTTTTGACAATTAACTTTGATAACATTTTTCCACAATTCCAACAAATATTTTTGAGTTCATTAATTTGTCTTCGATTTTGTCATGACATCTATGATATCCACCCTATACAATTCTATTGCTGGAGGGGGGGAGGGGGATTGCTTGTTTCTCACAAGTAAATAAGTAGCCTCACTTTCCATCTTTCCAGAATCTTTGCTTCCGCCTTTAAAGTACTTGCGTAATGTATGCTAATCCGTACGCCGATCTTGGAAATGATGAATCATAGCTGCTCGTAATTGTTCCCACACCTTACTAATCTATTCCGGTCAAGAAACAACCAATACCACTCGAAAGAAATGTTTTTTAGAGTTTGGCAACGGCTTGTATTTGGCTTAAAACTCTTGTTAATTCCTCGTACGAGTCACATATCATTCCACTATGGTAGAATCGGTTCATGCGTAAGTCGGGACTTATGCCTTGCTTGTTTAACTTCTTGAAGCAGATTAGCTACTAGAAGGGACCGTTTAGCTCTAGTTGTGGTAACGTCATCTTCAGTTTTGTGGGCGCTACTGTGGGTTTAGCTGATAGAAGGCTCCTTTTAGGCTACTTTTAGATAAACACAAGCGACATATGCTTGTTTGTAGCATGATTTTTGGCGTTATTATTACTGGTGGTAGCCAAGCAGAGCTCTGGCCGCTAAATATGTGACAGCAGCTGTTCCGTAGGTTTTGGTTTTTAGTTGATATTCCTGAAGATTATCGGCTGATGTTCCGCCACAGTATATGTTGAGGATTTCTGTTCTCTTTGGCACGTATTTGTGTTTTCGCCATCTCATGATAATCGCTCCGATGTGCATTATCTCATTTAATGATTTTCTATTGGTTGATTTCGCAAAGGCGTCAAATACAACTCTCCACTTTGTCGTAGTGCTGGACGGTTTTAGAACATCGTGATTGTTGGTTTCCGATACACCGTTTATCATTTGCATGTGTCCGAGATCTTCATAATTTTCACAAATTCTCTATATTGGGTTGTTTCTTATGAGCTGTTTCTAATGAGCTGTTTCTCTAGCTGTAAAAATCTTGCTGTTGGCATTTTTTTCGTGTCCCCTAATGTGGTAGTACTGTTGATCAGTATTTTTACAACGTACCTGTTGATCGTTTGAAAGTGTTTTTGAACTCCTTGTGTTTTTGAACCTTGAGCGGTGGTCAATTGGTCGTTTGTTGTCTTGCGTTATTATATCATGTAGAATGATATCAACATAACAATCTGCTCCTAGGAGTAAATCTATTGGGGCTGGAATAATATACCTAGGATCGGCTAGTGGTAATATTGGACTGCTACATTTTTTAAATGCTAGTGGCTTCTATGGTTGTTCGTGTGTTATTTTATTTACTTTGTTACGGACTGGCTTCAGCCAAGCCAACCCGGGGATATCACTAAGTTCGCAGAGGCCTCACACGGTGAGAAATGTTTGGGTCGTGGGATTTGAGGCGTGCGATGCACTTGGCCGTGAAATAAGAGACTGTATAACAAAAAAAAAAAAAAGCAAATTAAACTGAAACTAATAGACCGAATTTTATAGAAATTTATTTATAACCGGGCGTTTCGATCGGTGGCGTGACCGGATCTCCCTGGGTGACAAATTCCTAGTCTGCCGAAAATAACCACCATCCCGAATGACCAATCAACCCCGAAATGCCAATGCCCAGCTGCAACGAAGTAGCATTGTAGGGTAGAGACGTTCCAACAGACCAGGGGTATATGATTAAAATTATCCGTTATATTATCCGTTGTTTAAAATTATCCGGAGGTATTCGATTCGACACGGGTTTACTCTCTTATGAATTGGTAATAAACAAAATTTATTTATATTTACGTAATAAAAATTTTTTATATGTATTAATAAAATATTACATTTTAAATTGTTGGGTTTTAATTATTTAGAATTACTATAAAATATTATTAATTAATTTATTGTATTAATATTAATAAAAGATAAATCACATTTCACTATATCTTGATGAAACTAAAAATAAAAATAAGTTTAATCGAATACAAAATACGTCAACTAAATAGCACTCGGATTTTTTCTAGTGTACTCCGGAAAATCCGATTCGAGTTTGCTTTTTAGGTTCATAATAGCACTGATTTATTCAATAACGGAAAAATTTCATAATAGACCCCCAGGCCTCTCTTCACTCGGACAGACCTTCAGCGATTCTCCAACACTACACACGTTGAACACTACCGGAGTAACATGGGGAGATCGAGAGAATTTTACGGTCACCAACGAATGTCGGCACATATGCTGGACGCGCCAAACCCAACCCTGTGGATGTCTTGCAAAGGGGGTGACAAGCTCAGCCTGTAAATATGGCACAGGCATAGAATGAGAGTCCCCATCCCATCATACTGAACCCGTAGAAATTTAATAGTTCATTATATTATTTAATAGTACCAAAGGGAAGAAAAAAATCATAAAAACGAAAGGTGGCAATCCACCCAAGGGACGAAAAGACAATGAGGCCGAATGCCAAGAAGCGCCGTACAATTTTATAAACGACAACAAAATGCAATGAAACAAACTGTTGGATATCAATGCAAAAATAAATTTAAAAAAAACACCAAAAATATGGCCGCCGAAAGTAAATGAAAGCGATACCAATGTACATCAAGGTCGCGCGCACAAACATCACTGTGGCGTTTCATTCCTTTTTGTTTTGTTTTTTACGCGTTAGTTTCGTTCTCCTTTGCACCGCGCGACAAATCCACACGACAAAACGAGAAAAACATAACAATAGTATTTTTCTATGTTTACGCTATTGCACACCCGCACACAGTGTATACCTTGGTCTCGCTTCATCAAGAAAATAAACGTCGACCACATTTACCATAGGGATGGACAGAAAAAATATAACTCAAAAAATGTCACGACAGCACAAGTGATTTAAACGAGGCATTAATCAACCGGTTTCAATGAAATTAAAATCCAAAACAAAGCTGGACAACAATTTTAAGACCATGAAGTCGTAACAACTTCCAACGCTTTTATGGGCAGTTCGAATTTCGAATTGAAGTTGTTGCATTAATGTCAATGTTGTTGTCAGTTTTATCATTTGCTTTTCATTTACGCTAATTCCCATAATTCTCAGCTCTGCTTTAGTTGATTTTAATTTTAAGGTATCAGCTGGTAATTGCACGTGGATAGTGGCAATTTTCGAGATTGGTTGTAATTTTAACTAGCACCGGTGGTAATAGTCTTCACCTTCCTCATCTGCTGTAGTATGTATAGCGATGTATTTCGATTGTCTATGGTCGATTGTCTATGGCTGCTTCATTTGTTGTTATCACATGAGCACCATCCTATATATTGTTGTGTATCAATTGATGATGTCGTCCTCAACATTGCTTACATGATTGATTGAACGTGCAATTCATTGTCAAGTGGCTGCGTTTAAAGAACTTCCTGCAAAGCTCTAACAGTGAAACGAGTTGGGTTTTCTCATAAACTGCATAAATTTTTCCACAATCTTGAGTGTGGTGCCCCCTTTTGCATACATTACATAAGGTTTCAAAGGACATCAAAAAAGCACATCCATATCATATGCTCTCTATTAAAGTGCTGTATGCTGATTTTGGGAAGTTAAACCTATGACGAATCCTCCATATTATGCCTTCCCGTGATGTTTAGACAGCCATCACTGTTTTGTCATATGATTCACGTATATCGACGTAAGTTCCCTCAATGAAGTATGGTAGTTGTTGGTTCCATTGTTCCTTCGTCTGAGACTTCGAGGAATATATTTTCATGATGCGATCTGTGATTTGGTTCATGTCCATTTGAGTGAGCGCTAATCTTAAAACATGTTCAGATTTCTTTTCGTTAATAAATTTCTGGATGCCATAGGATTCTGCATCTTAATGTTTTGCTGCCGAACGTAACGGTTGATTTATTTGTTACGTGTTGTATCATCTCCTGGGTTATATGGTGAAAATTTGAACTTATTCTCTTGTGTTCTGCACCATTATTGTGGCAAACACGCATGTCTTCCAAAAATATGATGTATGATGTGTTGACCACTTCCTTTTTTTCACCGTGGTAATGGTGTGTTGGCTCTAGTGTTGGTGTAGCAGTTCGAATGCTGTTGTCGTTGAGTAAGTGGTCAGTATACGATGATTTTAATACGGCTATTTTAGATTCGAGATATTTTACTGTATTTCTTCCGTCTTCATCCTTTTTGTAGTTGCTAAGCTGAAACAATTTTCCAGCTATTTCTTGTTGTTGTTCTGTAGAAGATTTTCCATTGCTATATGTTGTTATTAAATTGATGCTACTGAAGTTAGTCGAAAATTTCAGCCGAAAAAATATCTGCATTATCGACATATCTTGTATCAGGTGGTAGTAAAAAATTCTGCAGTAAATTTTCGCCGAAAAAAATTTCATAAATCAATATCACATAATTCGAATGTTTAAAGGTAATATAAACTGGGTGAAGTTAGACCAATTCGTAAATTGCTGGAAAAATATTTATAATTTGTCGTGTTAGGGGGCTATGAATTTGAGTTGCGACACTAACAGTGAACACCTGTGCCAAAAATCAGGCCATATTTTATGTAGCATCATATTGAAATAAATTAAAATCTGGACGCATGTTTAGTGGTAGTTTGGACTGGGTGAAGTTAAAAAATATTGAATGTTGAAATATTGAAAACATTGAATATTGAGCAACGTTTGTTTGACCAAGATCATTTTAGAATGTCCTATTGCAACTGAAATCCCCGATGAAGCTGTTGATCCGAAATTGGGTGTAGTCATGTCTAAGAATATCAACCATGGTGGATCTTGCATAGTTTTCAACAACGAATCACCCTGTATGATCGATGGCTATTGTTTCAAGCGATATCCGTGAGATCTGATTGCGGACACTGTCACATGCAATTACGGATACCAATTGAATCGTATGCGATCAGTAGCGGACAATGGGTGGACTACAGTTGTGAGGTACAAGATGGGTTGCAACTACACTGTGCATCTAAATAACGATTTATGTTGCTATCTTCGATTGCTATTGGTGAATGTTCGTGGTCTGACGTCGTTTCAACTCATGGGCCGACTCATCTTCCACGTCCAACCGATAATGAGTATCTGTCTGCGACTTACCGTGAGGAGTGTCAACTCTTACAGTTGCTCGATAACGATTCGGATTGGGACAATACGCTCAAAAATTCTTTCATATATTCATTACCTCATCAAATGCGCATATATTTTGCAATTATCATATCCACGTGTTCCCCTTCGAATCCAAACAATTTGTTGGTGAAATATAAGGACGAAAGCAGAAATGAAAGTGAGGCATTGTTTATGATAGAAGATCTATGTGTTGGCGAAAAAAGTGTTGTCGTATTTGAGCATGATAATACCAAATCGTTCCATGCACGACGATTCAGCCACGAATTACAAAGAGAACAACAATACAACACCAAAGCATTAGCCAAAGCAGTTCGAACAAATGTTCCGCAATTAAATAAAAAACAAAAGGCTGCATACGACTTTTGATGGGAGCTGTGAACTTGTATTTACTTTGTGGATCATCATTTCACTATGATGCTACATAAAACATGGCCTGATTTTTGGCACAGGTGTTCACTGTTAGTGGCACAACTCAAATTCATAGCCCCCTAACACGACAAATTATAAATACGGGATCCAGCTGTTTACGAATTAGTCTAACTTCATCCAGCCCAAATTACCACTGAACAAGCGTTCAAATTTTAATTTATTTCACTATGATGCTACATAAAACATGGCCTGATTTTTGGCACAAATGTTCACTGTTAGTGTCGCAACTCAAATTCATGGCCCCCTAACACGACAAATTATAAATGTTTTCCAGCAATTTACGAATTGGTCTAACTTCAACCAGTTTATATTACCTTTAAACATTCGAATTATGTGATATTGATATATGAAATTTTTTCCGGCGAAAATTTACTGCTATAACTTCAATTACATGTAATTTTCGGCTCATAACAACAGAAATTTTTACTACCACCTGATACAAAATATGTCGATAACGCAGGTTTTTTTTCGGCTGAAATTTTCGGCTAACTTCAGTAGCATAATAAATTGCCGTGTTTACCAAGATTTTTCATTCAACTTTAAAGTTAAAAACCTATAATTTTTTTTTGCTTCACCTATTTATCGGGAGCCACTATCGGGAGCGCTATCCATTTCAGTGAGAAATTTGAAAAGGCTTTTATTTTGTAAACCCCTGAAACCATTAAAAACTTAATCTTCCACTAAAAATTTAAAATGTAGCAAGAGGAATTTTTGTTTATATCGTCATGTCAAAATAAATGTCAATTGGTATATTTCAAGTAGTTAAATGTTTGTTTTATGGATGAATTTATTTTTAATGTTTATGGTATGGCGACACCAGTGAATAATCATGTCGATTATACAACTGGCCGGATTGAATGCGGCGGGAGTATCATTCGGTTTTAACTTTTTTCATATTACACAAAATGACGAATCAAAAGAGAACGAATGACGGTAATGCAGTTCGAAAAATACGTATTATAGAATCCGCGAGTGATACGCACTTCACGTACTGTACTGTGTTAGTTTAATATTTTTAGTTTTAATATTTGCGATGGAGAATAATAATAGTAAAATGTAAGCTGAAATTTTGTACTTTTTAACAAATCGAAAATTTATGAACCACAATTATTTTTTTTTTGTTGAAGCAAACGAACAACCAACAGAGCTCAATTTGAAAAAATGATGGGCTGATAACGAACGAATGAAAGATAACCGAGACATAGCTACAATTTTTTTTGGAGTTTTGGGAAAAGTTATGAAATGAGCTGAATGCGCTGGGACCACCGATAAAAGAATGCGCAGAATGGAAAAAGGTTTGAGGATCTCATTTAGGGAGTCGCATAATGGAGAAAATAAATTTTTAATTTTAGGTTTGGAGTGACTTTGAATCCTCGTTAAGGAAAAAACTAACGCAAAATAAAAGAGAGATTAAATCCACTGGCGGCGGTACATATAGGCAAATTATGTTTTCCCCATTAAAGGAGGAGGCAATCCAGCTACTTTCCTTAAGGGATATGCTGTGGATGGGTTGAAAAATATCAATAAGTTCGGAGTTCCCCGTAAGCAAACTATTCAGGAAGTGAATATAGACATATATTTACCAATCGAAAATTCGATGCCAACGGCTGATGAATTGGTTTCCTCCCCATCCGCAAAAGTGGAAGATTTCGAAGACGGAATTAGGAATGTTGAAATCGAAATACCTCATGAAGTACCTCAACACAAAGGGACAAAACAATTAAAACCGTTAGAAAAACAGATTGATATACAAAAGAAATTTTATGACAATGGGTCTATTTTTTAATTCAACCCGAGCAAGCAGGCTTACTCCGGGTAGTGTACACCGAGCAAAGGCTGTACTGGGTAAAATTACCCGGTGTGCATAGAGTAATAAATTGTTTTTTATTTTGCACACTCTTCGTACACTGACATTAATTTCAGAGTAAATTTGAAGAACCGAGTATGCACTGTGTGATCACAGTTCCCAAATAAAAACGCAGTGTGCATAGTAAAATTACACAGGTTGAATAAAAAAATACGAAGTATTTTTTGACAGCGCACTGCCTGCTCGGGAAGAATTAAAAAAATAGGCCCAATATCGCTAAATTTAGCGAAATTTAAAATAAACTTTCAACAGATTTAAATGTAAATCAAAAGCGAATTGCTAGGGCTGTTGAGAAGCTTGGGGATTGCCAAAAGGACACAAATGCCATATTACAAGCCCAATTACAGGAGAAAAAAGTCACAATCTGAGCTCTTGAAAAAAATAAACTAAAAATGTAAGTTTTGTAATTGGAATTACGAAAAGCTATTAATTTCGAACCCTCTGACTAGAATTGCGAAGCCAAAGAATGATTTTTTTTTATATTTTTTTATAGATATGTATAGTATGAATTAAGTTTAACAGCCAAGAAGGTTTTTTGTACTATGTTGGAGCCATCAAAACCTACCATTTTTATTTTTTTATTACAGGTAACTTAACTTTTTTATATATGTACATACTACTGAAACCTAGATGAAAAATGAAATTGCCAAGAAGGGTGATTGTTGTATTTGTGATAAACATGTTTAATGTGATACATATATGATAAACATTTTATGTTAAATAAAAAATTTCAAAACTTTTGTTAAAAATGCAAAAATATATATTTAGGTTTAAAAATTCAATAAAAGTTGGTCGCGGAATTCATTTGCCTCTGTAGAGTATCGTAAATCTAAGTGCACATGTTCGCCATAACCGTCGTTTTCTTCAAACTCATTGGGTAGAATTGCAAAATCACAATCTTCGACATTAAAATGTAGTCGAATATTATGTAGTGCAGAGGCCACATTAGTAATCTGAACAGATTTCTTAGGCGTATAATGTAGATGCCGAGCAACACCAAGAAAGCATCGGCACCAATTTTTCCACACTCCAATTGTCCGTACTACAATATTACGAGCGATTTGTTAAAACGACTTTTTGGAGTGTTTTACTCCAGCACTCCGATATGGCGTAACCAACCACGGCAACAACGGGTGTTCAGCGTCAGCTTAAAAAAATTAACTTTTACAGTACGAAAATTAATTTGTTAATTAAAAATTCATCCTTACCGAGTACTCGTTGATTTCTATTCCCATTGCTATATATATTTTTTTGAAATACTCCGCAGTATCACCATTCTTCCAAACAAATGAATCGTTGCTAGACCCTGGGTATGTGGCATCTACACATCGGATCCTAAATTTATGATCACAAATCTTATAAAGAACAAAAAATTACAATATATACTTAATAATGGTGCACAATTAATTGTTACTTACTATCATGGCATTTCAACTATAAAATCCTTTTCGATTGTAGTAAAAATGAGGATTAACGGCGGGTTTTGCAATCTTCCAGGAATTTTGGATTTGTTATAGAAATAAAGTCTTGCCTCCTTTTTTTCTGCCTCACTGATCGTCAGGGTGATCTATTTTGGACACAATAATTTTTCTAATATATTTAACATCTCTGATAGAATGGCCGAAACGGTTGGTTGTGCCATACCAACAAAGGAATGTTGTCCAACACCGGTTTGATACCCATCTTCAGCCATAAATCGGAGAGTAGCGGCCAATTTAAATTCGGGTGTTAGCGACGACGATTTGACCACCTGTGGTAATTCTGTTTTCAATTCCTTTAAAATATATCTAAAGGCTGCCTTATTTAATCTAAAATTTTTAACAAATCTAAAAAATAAGCGTTAATAACATTAAAGAGAAATAAGCTCAAAAAAATATTATTCTTACTGAGCATTTGACAGCTGGATTATGTTGCACGTATTCCGTATCGCTATTCTATTTTCCTTTCTATTTCGCCCTACTTCACCGTTATATAAATAAAGGCTTACGGAAATGTAAATGTAATGAAAAAATCAATTGTAGAATAAAAAACACAAAATTGAATGTCAAAATTGAATGTTTTCCGGCGGATTCTATAATGTAAATAAATCAAGTGCGGATCGAATGAACTCCCCGCAGTAAATCCGCCGAGTTCTATAATCGACGTGAATAGCTACAGTGTCATTAGAAATTTCTAATTCGGCTCCGGATAGTGCTCGAATAATAAAACACGGCTAATGTTACTGTATTGATGTAGTCAATTTGTTCTCGCTATTTTCGGTTCGAGTTGTTGTATTGCCTGTTAGTTGTTGTGGTGGCTCGAGGTTTTGAATTTTCCGTCCAATGTTAGTGGGTTTAGGCAGCTAGTTGTACCATAAATCCGGCAATGTTCGCTTTTTCTTTAGAAATCAAGTGTAGACGACAATCAATGTATTCGTTCGTGGTAAAAGACAGTAGAGATTCGGTCACAACATATTATTCCCAGCTAATTATCGACTAACTAAATAAGAACCTGTCATAATGTCAGGTTGGTGTATTTGTGTGTGATGATAGGGTCGTTTATATTTTCGTGTTTTACAAAATAAACTAATTTTTACTTTTCATAGTCTCCACATGCTACTTGCGTGTCATACAACACGACATTGCGTTAACTTTAAAAATTGGGGAAGATTGTTAGTTAAATTAAAC
The DNA here is from genome assembly GCA_932526605.1 of Nephrotoma flavescens. Classification (NCBI taxonomy): domain Eukaryota; kingdom Metazoa; phylum Arthropoda; class Insecta; order Diptera; family Tipulidae; genus Nephrotoma; species Nephrotoma flavescens. The sequence continues at coordinate 106,548,311 of OW052221.1, forward strand.
AGTCCCAAATAAATATAATTAATATAAATTATTTAAATAAAAATTAAGTAAACCTCAAGGTTTTCCATTCGGCAATAAACGACTAAATAATAGAATTTAGCTACTGGGTTGAAGATATTGTTGATAATTTGAAATATGTATATGACGAAAAATACGTCAAATCACACATTTTTGTATTTTTATGTTTTGAATGTGTAGTGTAGCCTTGATTGAAAAAAAAAATGAAATAATTTAATTTTTCTGGTTGTTGTTAAAGATATAGGGTGTCAAATTTTGAGAAAAACGATAATCATGATGTTGTATATATGTCAATAAAAAGAAAAATAATTGTCCGATAATTATGAATTTGGGCTCATTTTAAAGGTAAGTTAATAAGGATTAATAAAAAAATATAAAAATAGTATATTGTTTAATTCCTTTTTCTCTAAATTTCCCGCCAAAATGTTCTTTTTAAATTTTCTCAAAAACCTATTTTTTTTTCTAGAATTTGACAATTAATATTTTACAACATATCAAAAAACTAGAATACCGTTATTTTTTGCTTTTTTGCAAAATGCATTTTGGTAAGAGCAGTATTTCATTTTTATATGGAAAAACGGTATTTCAGTGGATATTTCTCAGTGTTTTGAAATTGTTTACAAAAAGGATAGTTCAGTTAAATTATTAATATTTATTATTCAAATTGAATTGCATATACAATTTAAAATTTCAAACCCAAATTTTTTTGATAATTTTATTTTATTGTTTAACATTAAATTTTATTCAATTTAATTTAAATTTAAAAATTACAATTTAAAATTAACATAATCTTCCGAGTTAGAATATTTTGTACAATTCAAATTGCCATCCTCTGTTGGAATAACTGCATGGAAACCGTGAGTTCCTTTATCTTTTTATAAATTTTCAAACCTAGTTGCAAGTTTGATTTGTTTGGATTTATGTTCTGCGTCTGCCTTCAACGTTTTAGCCCATTTAAATAATTCATCTGGATTGGTTATTACGCTGCTGTATTCCATTGTGAGACTCTAGAGATGATGCCATTCTTTTGATGGTACCTCCTACTCCATCACATGGACCTTTTCCATGAGCTGTTGCATGGAAATGCCATTCACACTCAACTCCAAAATCCTCTTTGTGTTTTAAGATGTTCTTAACATTTTTCTTATTTTTATAATGCGTGACTGCGCCATCGGTAATATAATAAATTTTATATAAACTGGATATTTTAGTTTTCAAGAACTGCATCAATTTTTCAATGAATAAGTGAACCGCTACAGTATCGTGGTGAAGACAATCCGATATTATAATGAAATTTTGGTAAATTACAAATGCATAAATAGTCGCTTGCTTATTATTCCAATGAAATCCTTGTGCGGCATTTTGCATTATAAATGCATAATTTTCTGCAAAATCACATAAAACTATCACCTCCGTAGACTTCAGCGCCAATTTTTTAAGAAGCTGGACTGCTGAAGTGAAATGAAGTAATGCGGTAACAGATTCTTCAGCTTATTTATGAAATAATCCAAAAATTTATTCAACGGTTAAGAAAAGGTCTCCAGATTGCACCTATCGGTAGAAACCCACTGTCTAAATTTTAACTCAGCATCTTCGCAGCTATGTTCCCGAAAAGCATTTTTCAAATATTCTTTAAAGTTATCCAGTCTTGGGCAGCTTTCGCATTATAGAAGGTAACATGTTGGTGTTGGTGTAGGCTCATCACATAAAATAGTTGAAATACAGTCCCGGTAGTGGGCTATATTTCCGTTGGTAATAGTTTCCATTTTGGTGCCATAAATAATTAATTTTACATTTTGATGTATGGTACACCCGCAGACTGTGTGCGTTCCACTACTACCTGGTTGTACACAGTATTTTGGGCGAAGTAGTGAACATTTAGAAAATCCGTGTTTTTTTCATCCTGATACATCGTCTTATATCCTTCGTAGCACTCTTTTAATGTACACATCATTAGCCGTTTTTAAACTTTAGCTTTATCGACTGTTAAACAATCGTTTTTGCCTGGCATTATTCGACTAACATCATCATCATAATAAGATAATACTGCTTTCTTCAGCTCATTACTTATTCGCTTTCTTACTTTAGCTGCTGGACGAATTAGTGGACCATTCTTGTCCCGTAGATCTTTAGCGGTGCGCAACATATGGTACGTTGCTTTGAACTCATTCTGGATGTTTTGAATGGTTAATGATTTTGGCAATATAGTAAGTAGCTGAATCTTATCACTGGTTTTCTCCAGTTCATCGAATTTAGCTTTTAGATCACCAATCAATTCATCATATATTAACCTTCCTTTGATATTCGGTTGACTGATTCAAAAGCGGCAAGATTCCCAAAATCAAAGATGTTGATGGTGTTATTGAAGCTAAATCTATTACTTTTTGCTGCTGATGTTTTGGCCTGGTTTCGAACGTACTCGGATATATAGGAGACTTTCCAGGAAAGGGTAACACTTCATTCATTTTTCTCAAAATAGGCACATTTTTTAAATAACACTCTTCACTATCACAGATATTATCATTATCGGCTATTTGCGGTGTAAGACGTGATGTTGTTGATGGTCCCGCAACTGGTGACAACTCTGGTTCTACTTTTCGTCGTTTGCGGGTAATATTTATATAGCACGTTGAACAGAGATACAAATTATCTTGATTCTCAACTGATTATGGCATAAATTGCTTAACATAATCCGTAACTCGTTTTAGTTTACTCGAACACTTTGAATCGCGATATGGTTTACAACATTTTCGAAATTTATCCATTATCAAATTTAGTGCACTAGTACTTATTTATCCACTTAAACTCAGTTTAATAGTTACTTTTTCAAATTTTAAAAAATCTTGCTCCTTATTTAAAATGTTGTCTACAATTCACAATGTCAACTAATCAAAAAGTTAAATTTTTACTTTTATTTATATCAACAATGTTCATTTTTTGTTTTCAAAAGAATTACTCATCGTTTAACAGGTACGCCTGCGTCAAGTAAAAATAATCAATCCCCAATAAAAAAAGAATGTGAAGTTAGCCCAGTTTTTCATCCCAGAAAAAAAAATAATTTCCTCAAACAATACTATTTTATCTCATCCTAGTTTTTTCAATTTAAACTTGTATAAGACGGAAATTTTGTTTTTAATTTTTTTCTCAACAACAAAATGTCCATCCCAGATTTGTTAATTTAATTGTTGTTTTTGTACTCTGCGTATGAATAAATGAAAATAATTTTTCGAAGTGAAATGATAATGATTGTATGTTTTGATTAAAGATCAGAACAATATCAGTCAATATATTGTTTCAAGTTGGTAACAGTAAAGGCTTACAATGACTAAGAGGGCAGTACCAGCCGTATGGTAGTATCGGCGCAAATGGCCAGCTTCCATATGGCCTCATAAGAATACCAGAAAATCAAGCCATTCTCCTAGAAATATGATTTGCCGGAAAGGATTATTTTTGTTTCGAATAAGCCAAGGTACGGACTAACTGTAGCCAGTCGGACAGTACCAGCCGTATGGTAGGAGTCGCGCAATTAGCCAGCTTCCCTATGGCTCAATACAAAAATTAATAATTGCCATTCTCCTTGAAATATAACTTGCCGGAAATGATTGATACAGTTTTGAGTTGGTAACAGTAAGGACTTACAATGACTAAGAGGGCAGTACCAGCGGTATGGTATTATTGGCGCAAATGGCCAACTTCCATATGGCCTCATATATGAATAACAGAAAATCAAGCCATTCTCCTAGAAATATGATTTGCCGGAAATGATTCTTTATGTTTCGAATAAGCCATGGTACGGACTAACTGTGGTCAGTCCTACAGTACCAGCCGTATGGTAAGATTCGCGTAATTGGCAAGCTTCCATATGGCCCAATACAAAAATTAATTATTGCCATCCTCCTGTTACCAACTTGAAACAATATGCTGACTGATATTGTTCTTATCTTTAATCAAAACATCAATCATTATCACTCCACTTCGAAAAATTATTTTCATTTATTCATACGCAGAGTACAAAAACAACAATTAAATTAACAAATCTGGGATGGATATTTTGTTGTTGAGAAAAAAATTAAAAACAAAATTTCCGTCTTATACAAGTTTAAATGAAAAAACTGGGATGAGATAAAATAGTATTGTTTGAGGAAATTATTTTTTTTTTCTGCGATGAAAAACTGGGCTAACTTCACATGCTTATAAAAAAGGGAAAACAACATTTTATTTAGTCTTTAATAAAATAACCCAAGAAAGAAAAGGAGTTTATGGTACTACGACTAACCAAATGATATGAACCAGGGGGTGGCACCTCATAATTCTGTGACTCATACTTAAATATGACGCAAAATTGTACAATAAATAATAAACAAAACACACATATTAAGTGAACTACTTCTTTTGTAAACAATTTCAAAACACTGAGAAATATCTATATAGCTTTCCATATAAAAATGAAATACTTCTCTTACTAAAACGAATTTTGCAAAAAAACAAAAAATAACGGTATTCTAGTTTTTTGATATGTTGTAAAATATTAATTGTCAAATTCTAGAAAAGAAATAGGTTTTTGAGAAAATTTAAAAATAACATTTTGGCGGCAAATTTAGAGAAGAAGGAATCAAACAATATACTATTTTTATATTTTTTTATTAATCTTTATTAACTTACCTTTAAAATGAGCCCTAAATCATAATTATCGGACAATTATTTTTCTTTTTATTGACATATATACAACATCGTGATTATCGTTTTTCTCAAAATTTGGCACCCTATATCTTTAACAACAACAACAACAACAAATTAAAGTATTTCAAATTTTTTTTTCAATCAAGACTACACATTCAAAATATAAAAATCATAAAATTAAAACATGACTTACGGCTCCATAGAGTGAATTTGTGAGTTGAAGAATTTTTCGCCATATGCTTATTAAACTTATTTAATACTTTTTTATTTTGGTCCTTTTCAGATTGTCTTCGGATATTTAATGAAGGGCGATTAATTCTAAACACAGGTAATAATTTTTTCAAAATTATATTTACATAAATATTATTATTGTCAACAAAATTTAAATATGTCAACCACAAACTAAGATCTATGTAATTTACATCTAAACATTTGGTTATTTCCTTCCAAAACCAAAAAGTTTGGACTAACATCAAAACCAAATAACGTATCAAAATAAATTATTACGCAAAAAATTTCGTACAATACAATATTATTTTTGTTTAATAAAATGTAAGTCCAACAAGTTGTTGAAAAGATAAAGACATTCGTAAATCCCTATGATAATGTATAATTCAAAACGTAGACACCTACTTCAAAATGACAAAATAACAAATGATATCTTAAATATTATTATTTTGTATAATAATATTTTTCCCTCTGCAAATCCGAAAGGATTCAACAAACTATTATAATGATTTTATTTATTTTTTAAATAGGTAATCCTCCATAACAGGGTGATTTACTTCTGTATGTATCTGTTACTCCGTTTGTAAAAAATGTAAAAAAATTTCTTTAGCTGGATCATATTTTTGTGACACAATGAAATCGCGTAGCATTTTTTATACAAATATAATTCGGCACAAAATAATAGAATTACGTTTATCGCTTTAAGTATATTTCAAGAGATTATCAGTGTTTCATTGTTAAAAAGTTTATTTAAAAACACGAAAATTTGTGTTTCTTAAATGGTTTGTCACGTTAGAATTTGAACCTTAACGATAATTATTTTCCTCTTGCTCCCGTTAAAGACCGTTGATACCCACAACTTAATCTAGCCTGATATTTTTTACACTTTCTAAATAATAAAATTTACACGCAATTCGTTTAGTTAAAAGCCTGAACTGAAAACAGTATTAAATCCATGTTAAAGCATATTAAGTTTTTCGTAAAAAGCTGATATAAAATTTTTGTAAATTCAAAACATATCACACGCACGTATTACGCTGTAATTGAATAGACAGTTCTGCCACCTTGAGAACAACAATAGCAAGCATCAGCTTCACACGCACATTGGGTAAAAGTTAAGTATAAAATATTTTTAAGTTTGTTATTGTATAGGTAGAGATTTAGTTTGAATCATACTAACACCCTTTTCACTTACATGTTACATTTAATCATCTTCAGTTGAGTTCCAGGTACAAAAAAAATTATATTAAGTGGAGTAGGGTAGGGTGATGATTTCATTTAGTCAGATAATTGTCTTTCTAAGAACCTGCGCCACACCATACATACAAGCTCTAATTTAATCATTTAATGGTTTATTGACATTGGTTATTGTTTGGGCCAGCTTACATTTTAAGTGCAATTTAACAACTGTTTGGTTTCTAAGAATTAAAAAAATTTACATTAACGTTAGTTTTTTACGTTGTACACCACAACTCAAACTACGCAAACAAATTTAGGAAGTTCTAGTAATAGTTAGCTAAGTAATACTTAGCTAAGGTAACTCTATAACAAGTATGTGCATTAGCAGTATTATGTATAAATGGATATTAAAAACTAACACATTTGGTTATATTCCATGTTTTTATTCAAATATTTTACTGTTACCAGAATTACTAATTTTTTAAAAATTTACACAAAAAATATGAAATAATAATACGTGTTTTTTTTTAATTGTTAAGGTTTGAGTAAATAAAAAACCTAGGTTCTATACATAAAAAACTGATAATCTCTATTAGAACTAAAAATGTCTATGCGTTTCAGTTGAGTTATGGTTTATAATTATTACTATCAGCTCCAGCGGTTTCTGCCTTTGGAGTCTCCTCGCTCCATTGGTGGTGTCCAGCATACGACGAATATCTGCATTTTCATGTCGAGATAATCGACGTACGTGTTTCCTTGCTTGATTCTTTATTTCATCTGTGACCGCACTTTATTTTGGAAGCATTGTATCATTCGTACATTGGTTTTCGCACAGAAGTAATTTGGTATGCATTGAGACCTCATAATTTCTATATGTAATATAAAACGAAATTTTAAATTGTAATATAAAACGAAATTTTAAATTGTAAATACTTTGTTTAGTTTATGCAGGTTTCATTAAGGTGTGGATAAAAAGTACAGTGGCTCTTAATGACATTGTTTTGTATAGTTCACAGGCCTATACAATGAGTAACAAAATCTTTCAGCTTATGACAATCAGGGCGATGCTAGTTCTTTTGATGAATCAAAAGGAACCATATTTTGAGTCAAAAATTGTATATTAATGGACTCAGTAACCCATGTACTGACAATGAATTTATATGAAGAGCTATGTTATGTAAATAGTTTTATGGATGCTGATGACATAATCAAGGTAAAATTTTCTAGACTTAGTAGTCACGAAACAGTGGATGATTCCATTTGAACTTTATGGCAATATGTTTAAAAAGCTTGCTAACCGATATGTCAACATTGGATTCATTTTATGTTAATGAAGTTGCTTAATGTTCCGAGATGTTTGAAGTGCTACATCTCTAATAAACGCGAAAATGAAGTTAACTGTGTTAGATGTGCCGGTAATCATTACTTTCGGGATTGTAATATTAATTTATTAAAATGCAGTGATTCTGAAGAAAGTAACCTTAAACTAAAGTCTACATTTTGTACTAATCATAGGATTGATATTTCAAGTTGTTTTATTTCTTTAAGTAAGGTAAGGAAAATACAATATTTTACTGATTATTCCATTCAATCAAATGTTAATGTAAAATAATTTGTCTAGCCCTTATTTTGGTAATACTCATTCCGTAAACGATTTTAACATGCCTAACATAATTTTTGAATCAGCATATAACATTATTTATATAACATTATTCAACATGTGTGCTAAATTCGTGTCATTATACCAATTGTCTGTTAGGAATTTCATGCCTTCTTGGTTTTCATATTTGGAGTTCCAGGCGCAAGCACGAGGAGCTGAGGCATACTGCGCCCAACACAAGCACACACAAACATTTATACAAACACCAACAAGGAAGAAAACATAAAGAAAACTGTAACAAAACTTAAAGTTAATCAAAAGAAGTTAAGGGTCTTATGGAGGTGAATATTGTCGCATTCTTTCCATTTCTCTGATTGCACTTTCGTTACAAGGCTTTTTTCCTGACAATTTGCTACAGTCCAATTCCTCAATTTGCAGTCCATTTAAAGATCTCACTCTGCTTAATGCGACGCAAGCTTGGCCGTCTTGCGAAAGTGATCTTCCTAAGTAAACGACTGCATGATCGACGGTACATCCCTGCATTTTGTGGACTGTACATGCTCAACACAAAATTATTGGTAATTGTCTACGCTCAATTGTTCCATAATTATATTTAACAGGAAATTGTATAGCTTTCGGCTCGATAAGTTGAATATTCTCATTGCCAAAATCTATTCTAACTGATGGAACGTCAGTATCGTACATTTGGTTTCTGCGGAAATGCGGCCAGATAATCTGTGATATTTCCAATGGCGCCGTTGACAAGACTCTTGTCAACATTGATATTTGAGCGTAACATAACTTTGGCACCAATAAATATTTTCAGATCTTTGGGCAATCTTCCAGTTTTATTTACATCTGTTGTTGAGCTCGATATTGCTCAACTACAGCAAGATTATGGGCATCATTGCAACAACAATGAACGACTGAGTCGCCTTCGAGAATCATATGCTCAAAATTCTTCAAGCACAGAAGAGTTTTATCGAGCAATAAACATCTTCTGTGATAAAACTTGTGAAGTCTGCACGAAGCAGTGTTATCCAAATCAGATAGTAGAGTACCATTTGGTGACTGCAAAGCCTTATCTACCTGTGGAGCTTACAAGCAAAGATTTTCTTGTTCTTTACCATCGATGTAATACACATCTTAGAAACAGTCGCAAGAATGAGGCTCAACCTAAGGCTTACTGGAACAATTAAGATCCAGGTGTCATTCCTGATGTAATTCAATGTTTGACACAGTCTGAGCAGAGACTTTTGTCTCGTATAGTCCCGTTCATTAAAGTCATCAAATTTGATGGCCGCTTTGGCCAGTATGGCTTTAAGGGACATGCTACACTTTTTGCTCTCGACATTTTCGAGGTTAGCGAGAAGCTTCCTAATATGGTTATTGTAGTAGTGACTGAGACCCTCGAGAACTTGAATGTCTCACGGGACTACAACTCGCGAAAATTACATGACGCCGAAATAAGATACAGCACATACGATCGTGAGCTACTAGCGGCTTATTCGGCAATCAAGCACTTTAAAAATTTTGTGGAAGGAAGGGAGTTTGTATTGCTTACGGACCACAAACCTTTGACTTTTGCACTTCATCAAAAGCTAGATAAAGCTTCACCGAGACAACGACGTCATCTGGACCTAATTGCGCAGTTTACTTGAGACATTCAACACGTTGCGGGCAGTTCAAATGTCGTAGCTGATTCTTTATTTCGAATCGAGCAAATCAATATAGGTACTCCAATCGACTATGAAACTCTATCACAAGCACAAACTAACGATTCAGAATCCTTGTAGAATCAAATCCAAACTTAAAATGGGCAAAAATTCGAATTTTTGGATCAGACAATCTTGTAACGTGTGAAATTTCAAATGGCAAACAACGACCGTTTGTCCCAAAAGCGTTTCGTAGGCAAGTTTTCGAAGCGAATCATAACATTTCACATACTAGCATTCGATCGTTCATGAAACAGATTTCAGTTAAATTCATTTGGCCATCTATGAACAGAGAAATACGCAATTGGGCAAAAAGTTGCATTAGATGCCAAAAATGTAAGGTAACGAAACACGTGCACAGTCAAGTCGGTTCATTCGGAACAACCAGCAATCGATTTGAAGAATTGCATATCGATCTCATTGGACCTCTTCCACCATCTGAAGATCAGAATTATTGTTTAACGATGATCGACAGATACACTCGTTGGACTGAGGCTATTCCAATTCCAGATATTCATACGGAAACCATTGTTGACGCATTAGTAAAAAACTGGATCAGTAGATTTGGTGTGCCTTTAAGTATAGTGACCCTATAGAGCTGCTCAATTCGAGTCTGCACTTTTCGATGAAATAACCCGACTTCTAGGTATCCACCACAAGCGAACCACAGCATATAATCCAGCTTGCAATGGTATTATCGAGCGTTGCATCGTACGCTAAAAGGTGCAATTATGTGCACTGCCAATAAGCAATGGACTAAATCATTACCCCTGGTATTATTAGGACTAAGAACGGCGTTCCGTGAAGACTTTAAAAGCACTTCGGCAGAGTTAGTCTACCAGCGGATTTTGAAACAACCAGTAAATTCGTTAGTTAGACAGAATTGGTAAATCAACTCCGAAAACATTTTAACAACATACAACCATCGACAGCTGCACGACACTCTAAAGAACAAGAATTTGTTTTTAAAGAGTTATACGATTGTAAAGCAGTGTTTGTCAGAACGGACGCAATTCGGCGTTCTTTATAACCACTTTAAGAGGGACCCTTCCCAGTCATTAAACAAGGCGAGAAATACTTGAGTTTGTTAATCAAAGGAGTTAAAACAAATGTATCAGTCAATCGACTCAAACCCTGCTTTGAGGAATTACCACAGACAAACATCATTGAAGATTCAGCTCTAAAACATCAAAACACACCAAGTCCAAATTCATGTTCAACAAATTCGATAGTTGATTCAAAATTCATTCAATCTCGCAAGCAAGTAACTTTCGATCCAAAGATAGACGAACCAATTAAATCAAGATCTGGCCGCATTATAAATAAACCAAATCGTTTTAAATAAAAAGTATCGTTTCACTGGGGGAAGGATAATGTGGCGGTTAACCAATGCATTCAACATCAGTTTTATAGTAGTAAAATTTCAAAATCACTTTATAATAGTAAAGTTTCAAACCTAAATTATGTCATCGATTTTCGTGTAGAATTTGTAGAATTGTAGATTATGCAATACGGAATATAGATAGGGCGTCATGGATTTCTTTGTTCCCAACTATAAAAACAATGCGAAGAAAAAAATAAAAGTCAGTATATGGAATAAAATTCGTGTTAAAAAAACTCAATAGAGTTCGCTCAAGTAACGATTTATAAAACTCATCGAACCGACTTTTAATATTAAAATCATAAATAATTAATTAATTGTTGTTTAGTTTATTGAGTATAAATATTAAATAAAATAAACATTTTTTTAATTGTGTGTAAAGGAGTAATAGTTAATTCTTAGTTTGTTACCTTTTACCTCCACACAGTATCCCGAGCTCGCATTTATACCGTACTTCGTTGGCTTATTGCAAATAACCCGCTATATAACAATGTCACGATCAATTATTTTGCAAGACTTGATCCACAAGACATTATTCGTGCCATTCCACCTGAACAACCACAGCAACAAGAACATGTTATTCATGAACAAGGTAATGACGTAGAAATACGAAATGCCTACGTTGCTCTAGACTCGATAGAAACGTTAATATTTCAAGAATTGTTATAGCTAGTTGGAATCAAAACAATAGTGAAATTTTCCAGTCTGGGTACGCTGGTACTCAGTGCTTTGCAATGGTTCTTGCAAACATTGTAAGAGCTGTTATTATTTCTCCAAGTCAATGGAACACAAACATATTGAATAGCAATATGTATGCGGGAGATGAAATATATGCTTTGATACGACATATGACTGGCGAAAATAACGGAAGAGCACATCATCATTCCAATAACTGGAATTGTATTTAATATTTTTATTTCTCAAAATAACCCAACACGAGCAAATTTAATTGAAATAAAAAAAGACAAAATTGTGACATTTTTCTATTATTGTTTTACAGCGCACAGCAACTATGATGGTGAATATTTTACGATGAAAGTTTTATTTACACCAACCGTAAATAATATTAATAACAGTTTTCTGAAATTTGTTTTAGATTTTTGTTTCGAATGTTTGATAATATGAAATTGTCAGGTGAAACAACTAAGTGAATTTCAGCGAAATCAAATGATGATAATTGCTTCAAATTTCGAAAAACGTAGTAAAATGGTTTGCTTTCGGATCATCAATCAGCATACCCAATGCATAGCACCACATCTGCGTTGCTCAATATAATATTGATTCTAATTATTTACTGTACTATTCTTGGATTTCTCTAAAACGCTTGACTTAACAAATCATTATAAACTTTGTATTTAATAATCGTTGATTTTAACTTCTATAGATCAATCCACGTTCCATGAAAATGAAAAGTTTTTTCACTAGCAATGTAGTAGCAAAGAAAAAGAAGTTTACCATAGATTTCCCATTTTTATATATCGAGAGATAAAATTGAGTTGTGTAAACAAATTTTGATAATGCCAATGTCATGATTGTATTTGTAACTTTACATTGCGCGCAATTTAGTTTGGATTTCACGAACATAAGTTTAATGTCCACTGTGTAAAATCTAAATTTCTCATGGGCAATTCAAACCTACTCGATTGCCAATGCTTGTAACGATTTCGAATGTCATCGTTACAAGTTTCTGAATTGTTTTTGAATTTGTATGTAAACCACATGAAGTACGTTTTGTGTATGTCAGCAAACCTACATTTAAAATATCCCTAAATGTTGACTCCGATATTGTGATGTGCGAATCGGTAATTGAAAGTTATCGTCAAAGGAAAATATCGATCGATCGATAATTTAAGTCAGTTGATTTTGAAAAAATATCGAGTGGTCGATAAAGCAGTATGAATGATGACTTAGCAAAAATAGATTTTTCGGTTTTTTTTCGCGATTTTTTTTTGCGAAGATGTGAAGGAAAATTTTTGTTTTGGGAGTTCAGTTTGAGTTTGGCGATCATTTCGGGCTTGAGACATAAAATCGAAAAATATACAAATAATTTTGCAAAAATAAAATAAGAATAAAAAAAAGTATAATGAGAAGTTTTAAGAAATGAATCAGTATTGAATTGGTATATCATTAGTGTAGTTCCACACGAATGTTTTTTGTATTTTGGCATTTTTTTCAAACCAAATGTTTTGTTCTGCTCTCTTAAATAAAATTTTAACTAAAATGAGTCAAAAATGTCCTTGAAATATTTTTTATTTCATTTATGTTTGAGTTGTGTGGTTGAACAGAAAATTTGTTTAGTCGCAATTAAAACTTGTATCATACGTGAACGGGGAAAGGAACGAGAAAAAATCCGGTATTTTTTTGCTCGTATGCCATCGCTCATTGGGAAAAACTTTTCCTTTTCATATTTTTAGGCAACGCGGATTTATCCTCATATATATTTATTTATTCATGTTTAAATCTAAGTTGTGGAATTCCACAAGGTGGAGTGCTTGATCCGTTACTGTTTTCATGCATATTAATGACATTTCTACTTGCTTTAGATTTTCCATGTTTCATCCCTATACTAAGGACTTGCAGGTTTATAGCTAAAGTGGGTACCCGGGTACCTTTTGCACCTTTAGACGTCTTTTTTTGTATGTTTTACTTTCAATAGAAACTGTAAATTTAATAAGAACTTCTAGTTCAGTTGGTATAGATTATGATCATACTTAAAAATAAGAAATGTTTCAACTTTGACGAACGTGGAAAAAATAATTTAATTACTCAAATAAAGATATTTTTTCTTCACTCACATGAGGGTTAAACAGTGATTTATTAAGAATTGTATAATAATCGAAACATAATGATTTATTAATTAATGCGAAGAAAACTTAAGCTATTATTATTTATAAATGAAAGTTGAGTAAAAATGATTTCCAAAATTTGATTATGGGTGATGAGTATTGAGGTAATAACTTACACTGATACAGATAGGGAATTATAGCTTGTACAGACTGAGAACTAGTTAAACTGGTCAGCAAAATTCGGTCAAGTACTCTAGGAAATAAAATTCAATTCAATTCAACATACTACGAAAAATTAAAAATCTACTATCAAGTTTTTGTTTTTTCATAGCATACTTGATTTAATTTTGCTAGACCAGTTGAACTAATCCTTAGTCTGTACAGGCTATTAGAATTCAACCTTAACTTGTGAAGAACATATTAATAAAATGTGTAGTCAAGTGTGCATTTTGCTGATTTTGCCAATTCTAGACTCCGACATAAATTATTCATAGCTTAAGGCGTAAGATATGTTTTCTAACTTCGAAAATTTGACCATATTTCTATGGTTAGTCAGCTACTACTTCGTGATATTAACAATTATTTCGATTTTCGAACCTGTGTTTATACACTCAGAAAAAAGTTTACTACCAAATACTTAGTTAAATTAGTTTGGTTGTTTTAACACTAAATTCTGAGCTAGATAAACCAAATCTCTTGTTTAATATAGAAATTTTGTATTTTCTTACTTGGTTCCTACAAAAAATGAGTGAAATTTGAGACTTATTTTGACAAACAATTTTTTGTCATATAAGTAAGACTTGTTAAAAATTATAATTGGGTTGACAATTGTGTAGTAAATCAATAAAATTCGCTAAGGCATTGTGAGTATACTTTGGATGTAAGTTCAAAGTAATTTCAATATGTTTGTAGTTTGGTCACTGCAGTCTGATAAGACGACTGAATTATTTAATATAAAGAATTCAAGGTTTCATTTGTTCGAAATCAAACTTTTAACGTATTGGTTTGGTACCTCACCTTTATGTAATGTGTTCAACCTAAAACGTTTGAAACATTAACCGCCAATTTGGTTACATTTACGAAGATAATTTGATAGAATTAACAAGTCATTAGTAAAATTATTTTTCCCTTGGTTAATTTAACAAAATAGTTGGCCACTGTTGCCAATTATTTTCCAGGTCTATCCATTAAATTAACCATTTGTTTTTGGTTATACTAACTAAGTTATAAATTAAATAACCACGATTTGGTTATTTAAAATTAAAATTTTATTCAACTAAGATCTTGTTCGTTCTTTTAACTAAAAGATTTGGTTAATCGAAAATCACTGAAACTTTGGTAAAATAGTCTCAGATTTTTGTTTCTTTTGACCAAGTTTTTCTCTGAGTTTATTCACAAACGTTTGCTTATTATGAATCCGTATTATTTGTATAATACAATAAAGTTTTCTGATTCTGATCGTAGTACACATAATAACCACCGTAAATTGCATTGTGAAAATTTCACGAGTGAAATTTTATTTCGACACGCAGTGACAATTTATAAAAATAATTATGAAAACTTTTAAGGATTTGCAATCCACTTATAAAAGTTTTTCATTATTATTGTTTTTGATGTATTTTTGACTATAATCAAGTATTTTTTGTATTTTTATATGGAATTGAGTTTATATTTTTCATTTGAACTAGTTATTATAGCTTAAATTATGATTATTTATGTTTTAAATTATTATTTTTATATTATTTTCGCTGTATTTACATAAATTAAATAATTTTCACAGAATATCAAATTTCGGAAAATAATTAAATTGTTCCACATCGATTCTGGCTTCCCTTTAGAAAAAAGGAATTAGGAAAAATATTTACATGGCCTTTTTGTCAAAAATATCATTTTCTGGCCTACTGAGAAATCATGTTTGATGTAAATTTTTATAATTTAGGAAATATTTTTTCCGTATCGAAATTGGATAGGAACAGTATTCCCAATTTAATTTTGTTTTTCAAAAAATTTACACTAACTGTTTACCATAGTATGCCAGGGAAAAAAAATTTGCGACTAAAATACTTCTAATATTTTTCCTAATTCCGTTTTCCTACAGGAAGGCCAGAATCAACATGCAGATCCACGATTTAATTTTTTTTTTTTGCAAGAAACACAGAAAATAAGTCATCTTGCAAATTTAACATTTGGCACGAAGAAAATGGCCGTTATTTCTGAAAGTTCTATAAAGCTCAAAGCGCGTTACAAATAAGCTTATAAGCTCATAATTGGTTGGACCTCAAATAAAATTGTGTGAATATAAATTAATTTTCTTTTTACACAATTTCATAATAAAAGTTCAATTTCTGATTTTTATTTATCCTTTTTTTATATTTTTGTTAATCTATTTATTTGATTGCAGAATTACAACTGAATGTCCTTATGTTAATTAAAATATAATAAAATCTTAACGCCGTAAAAAGTTGTTGATTACGCAAATATGATCCACTTTCCATTGCACCGTGCTGCAATGTAAAACCCATGTTCTATATGGCAATCCAAATAAACCGCGTGTAAACTCGTTCCCATTCAAAATCCAGATGTCTTCATTTGGCTTTACTTTAAAGAATTGCGTCTTCTACATTCGTGGTGTTGCTAATGATCCGAATTTTCTAGGTCATTGCTGCGGTTATGATAAATGCAATCATTATAATGAAAATGACTTCTTTCGGAGTATAGTTTAATACTCTTCCCGTTGTGTTGAAATTCAACTTGATCTATATTATCGCTGTTGATATCTATCCTTCAGCATTTGGTAAGAGAGGTTTCTTTGAATTCTTCTTCTTCTGAAACAAACACTGTGTTGAGCTCATGTTACTGAACTTCATAAGATCGGAACCCGATGGTATGCGGTTGGTGGTCAGCGTGAGTGGTTGGTGGTCAGTAGTAATAATAACTAGATTCTCTTTCTCTGAAAATGTTAGCATTACGCCGTTAGAAATGAGAGAATACTCAATATTGTTAAAAGATGATTTTTGATTTTGAGAGAGGTTTGGACAAATGTCCGCCTTTCTCTCTTAAAAGCGATGCCAGGGGCTTTGGGGGTTCGCACGCGTCTTATATAAAAGATAAAAGTCTGCCATTCCTAGGAATGATCTTAGTTCATTAAACGTTTTAGGTATAAGGAATTTAGTTATTCCATATATTCTATATAGTAGGCATAGAATTTGGAGAATCCACACATCGCATTTTTAGCTAGAAACTCATTTACAGTGAGGTGTGTAATTCACTAAATTATTCAAATATTAAGTTTTCTCCTTCCATTACGTTTTTTGTTGCCCTCATTTACTATTTGCAATCTAATAGACTCATTGCTTCGTAACCATCCAAACGATGCCACATCTGTTTTTATTAACACATTTCGTAGACTCTAGTCCAAAATGTCTTGATCTCTCCTTTAAACCAAACTAATAAATAATTAAATAAACCGATTAATATGGCGGTTTATTACAGGAAGCGATGGTCTTTGTCGGTTTATTTTGGTTCCATCGTTAGATATTATAAATCCCAAAAATTCCAAATGTGTGGAAAAACTTACACTTGTCCAAGGTGATTTAATTACCTTAGTTTAATTACAAAATGTCAAAAAAATATTCTACCTCGCAATTTTGTATACATAATTCGTACAGTGTTACTTTCTTTTATTTCGAGAGAGAAAACAGAATTAGTTATTCGGATTCTAGTGCCCTGGTTTGATCCGCAATGTTTGCACTTGCTCGTCATACAGAATATTAGTTTTATTGATGATAAAAAATCTTACCTACGTAGATGGTTGATTACTAATTTTTGGTTTACCGTAAGCGAAAAAAACTTAATTTAGGTGAATATTCACTGATGATATATAGGATGATGATACACTGATGATACATTAACATTCAGTTATTACTAAATAAATTCCCTCGTACTATTTTACGGCTTTATAGTACTGTAATATTTAACTTTAGCAATACTGATGATGTTTTAAGTTAACAGGATTAATTCTTCAAAATTTGTTTTCCCTTTTCGAACATTAGACAAATTAAAGTTTTTATTTTATTTTTAACTTTAATTGAATTTTACAACTATGTTAAAAATATCAAAATGATTGATGGCCTTATTTTTCAAGACAAACATATTAAAACCGTCCAATATATTATTCGGTGTGTGTGTGTGTGCAACATACTCGCTGTATATATTCGGCTCGAATACTTTTCAATTTGTAATACGAGTATATGGAGATTCTAACCTTCATAAAAATGTGTCGAATAAATGATTTAGAAAATATAATATACCCATAAAATAGTTTCGACACTTCATCATTAAAATATTTCACATCCGACAGAATGTGTTGATAACAGCTACATATGAAACATCATTATCTTGTTCATAGACCTAGAAATTTATTAAAAATGGTAAAATTGTTAAACATGTTGATAGTGATTTTGGATGAAATATTTCTGAAAAATTTTTAACACATGAAAATTGTTTGTTTGAGTATACAACAATCTACATTAGCAGTATTTTGCTGATGTGTTTGGGATATTGTGCTCTAAATGGCTCTGTCTAGGCCGAACAATATTTTGCGGGCAAGACAGAGCACAAACGATTGGTGGCGAGCAGTCGCTATCTGCTTTACAACTTTTTACCAGTACGAAACAGTTCAACCTACTGAATCTCACAGATAAATACAGTGAACAGACAGTGGTAGTTGAAGGTGCATGGACGCAAAATTTAACGGAGGGATCGTTCTACTCCAACGTATTAGCAACATATCAAAACAGCTTTGCAAAAAATATCTGTGACCTGTTAAAACAAACTGGCCTGCCGCAAATATGGAATGGCAAAGAAGAGCTCTTTTTTAGAGTAATTTGATTAAAATAAACGTTTTCTTTTTCTACCCTACCTTACCCATTATTTGGAGGCTATATTGTACACGGAGCATGTCGACATCTAGATCCAGCAAATGTCGTTGATGTTTTCGCGGCCATCCTCTGCATATTACTCTCGTCGATTTCGCTCTTTTTCACTTCGTCTGAATTTTTATTTTAATATTTTCTACTTATCTGAAATTAAAAAAAGGTTTATTATACGAATTACGAATAAATATTAAAAACATTGAAGTTTAATAACGCACATAAGAATAGATGAATGTTTGAGTATTTCCTTCAGATGGAACTACGAACGTAGTCGTTCCTCGTCGTCGAAATTGGGACTGGTACTAACAGTGGTGCGGTCGATCCTGCCAACTCGATCCCGAAAACACAACAAATTATTAAAGAAACCAACACATTATTTTTTGGATTTACTAAAACACACCTAAAAACTATCATGTTCATTACTATCTAAAGAAATTCGGATTTTTTTCAAAAGCAAAATACATACAAGGTTGCATTTGTAAACGGACTTTTTTTTAATTCGTCTTCCTTTGCTTGCCGGTTCTATCTCTGCGATTTCCTCGCAGACACTATCATCCAGATATTCTTCATATAAATAAGGAAATTTTAGGAAATTATTTCTTCCATCTTTAGACGTTCACAATTTTAAATAAAATAAAAATAATTTATTTGTTTATTTTTCCAAACACAAAAATTAAAACACAAGAACAAATATTGCCTAGTGTCAAAATTTTAAGTGAAAATATTGTAGCGAGGCTTTATTTTCGCATGAAAATAGTTTGGACAGTTTATGCGTGCCATCTTTGATGTAGTGAATAAACTTCATTTTTTTGCTGGTGTTGTGCTCTACAAAATGAAAACCGAAGTGGATTTTTTCATTTTTAATATCAGTTTGCTAAATCCTTTGAAATTCCACGTAAAATTGAACTGAGTACTAGGCTTTATAGGTGGTTTATGAATTAGAAATGTTTGTATTTGAATTTATCACAGCAAAATAAAAATTGTAATCATAGTTGGCTGTTTTAATTATGATTCAAATTTTATTTATTTAAATCTTCAATTTTTTTGATTTATATAAAGAAAACTGGAATCGATAAATACGCCAACTATAATGAACAATTTCTTTTTCTTATAATACAAACACTGCTCACTCGAAAAGTGGCCTATAATATTTTAATTCTCAACAAAATACGATTGTTTTAAATACTGAATTTAACAAGTTTACTTTTTTTTAATCTATTTATATTATTATGATGTTTTGATGTCCTGCGAGATATCTTGTTTTGGGTGGTTCTGGTTAGTCAAAGAGATGGATTTAATAATAGTCGAAAATGGAGTAATGCTCCGCTCCATATTAATGCTGAAATTTTTTAAATTTTAAATGAAAATTACCTTCTTGATGCACACAGAACAAGGCTTGAAATGATTAAGTTTTGTCAACGCTATTATCTCGACACTTATCAAATTTAAAATCGAGTCATAATGGAACCACAAAAAGATTTTGCGAACATTCTAGATTTTAGATACATATGAATATAAAATATTATCCTGCTGTTACTTGCTCGTACGATTATTTGCAAAGTGTATATAACCAGAATCGACAACATAGTCTCATCATCTCATATTAAATTCAATACAGCCAACAACAAAAAAAAATTATCTTTAAAATGTATGCAAAGTTTTTCGTTTTGAAAATCTTAGAGCATTTCACACACTCACAATTGATTCTCTTCTAGATACAAAAATAAGTCTTATGGAAACTTTTTTGTTACAGTTTGTTTCATTTTTTTTTTTTTGGTTGAATACTATATGGTATAAAGTTTATTGTTGTTAAACAAGTAATGTGTATAATAAATCATTGCCTATATATTACCAACAATATCTTTCGTCCCTTTGAGACTTTCTTTTTTTATCAAAAAGTATGTTAAGATATATTATCCGAGTTTGTGTATATGTTTTTTTGTTTGTTCTATGTGCTTAATACTACTACACATATATACAATTCATACTATATGTATACATAATTTACAAAGCATACATAATATGGGAAAAAAGAGGGGAAGAAAAAATTTAAGAAACCCAAAGTTTATTCTTTCATAGATTTGTGACTGTCTTAAATTTGGATCAACTTTTAGAATTATGTTTTGATTTAAATGACACTTAATGATTTTTATGGAAAGTTAAAAGTAATTAAAGTTAGTTTCTATTTTGTTGCTGGCTGCCTATAAGATTTTATAAAAGAAATCTGTTTCTATAAGAAACTTTTTTCTTAAAAAGAAAATCTATTTTACTGAGATAATTATTTTACTTGATTAATTTATTTTAGAAACCCTTTCCGTAATTTGCGGGTAATAATAGAGTAGACTTGTGTCTTTTTTTTAAGGAAATTAATTATTAAGTAGCTGTAAAAGCTTTTCTTAAAAATTTTGCATTGACAACTAATAGCTTTTTTACCAAAAAGTAATATACGGAAATGCTGCTTCTGAAAATAAATTTTATAAAACATCGCGAACAATTATTTAACATTATAAAGTTACTTCTTCAAGTTGTGTCCCTGTGGCTTAATCCATTATCTTAACATATATATCACAACTAAAACAAATAAATCCAAATAAATTATTTTTGGAAATTGCAGAATTGTATAAGTAAAAATTATTTTTTATATCAACAATAAAAAAAACCTGACATTTTTGTATGCCTGTGACATGATTTTAGTACCGAGAAGAAGTTTGTCCTAACTTGTCTTAAAACAAACTACTACGTTTATAATTAAATTTGGCAGTGTATTATGAATACCTCAAAATCGCATTAAAAGTGTTTTGTACTAATCTATTATTTATAAGAGATTACTACGGCTGGAATGGTTGTTTTCACTTTGTACTAGAACCAATCCAATTAAAAAAAAAACAATTTACCGGAAAATTTAGGGGAACCCTGGGTGTAATATTCAAAAGTTGTATAGCTCAAAATGTCATTAAAAGTGACGAGTGTGAAGTATTCCAGACTTTCCATAGATGTTATGTATGCATGCGTATCACACTGTTAATTCAAATTCAAATAGGAAAAAAATGAATCGTATTGGAAATTTTAGTACAATCATATAAGTATGAGTCTTTTTTAGAAAATGACTCAAACCTCAATTTAAATAAAAGATATATATTATTTTCTAAAAAAAAAAAAATAAACAAACTCAACCACGTATTGTGAAAAAATTATCGAGATTTATATTAAAATATATTATAACTTTGAAACGATTAGAATGAATCATAGAAAATAAAACGAGACTCAATGACAAACTCCATGTACTATCGACCGGAATGACCGATAATAGCCAGCCAAATTTGAGTTAAAATGACATCTTAATACCTAGAATATAAAAATTCGCAACAATAAATCCGAGGTCGTGAATTATTAGCAGTAGATGGATTTAGTTAGAAGACACAATGACCAACTTCGTGTACTAGCCGGGCCTGAGTCAAGATCTCTGGGAATGGCCGATAATGGCCATCCAAATTTGAGTAAAAAAGACATCTTAACATTTAGAACACCAAAATTCATATCAATAAACCCGAGGTCTGGCATTATTAGCAGTAGGTGGTTTTGGCTAGGCGACTAATTGACCAACTTCGTCTACTAGCCAGACCTGAATAACGATCTCTGGGAATGGCCATCCAAATTTGAGTAAAAATGATATCAGTACACCTAGAACATCAAAATTCGTAGCAATAAACCTGAGCTCAAGTATTATTAGCACTAGGTGGTTTTGGTTAGGCGACTCAATGATAAACATCGTGTACAAGCCAGATCTGAATCACGATCTCCGAGAAGGGCCAATAATGGTCACCCATATTTGAGTTATAGTATATTCTGAACACCGAAAACATCAAAATTCGTAGCAACAATCCCGAGGTCATGCATAACTTGCACTAGGTGGTTTTGGTTAGGTGACTTAATGACAAAGATCGTGTACCAGCCTGACCTGAATTACGATCTCTGGGAATGGCCATATAAATTTGAGTAAAACTTACATCTTAACATGTAGAACATCAAAATTCGTAGCAATAAACCCGAGGTCGAGCATTACTTGCACTAGGTGGTTTTTGTTAGATGATTCAATAACAAATATCTTTTACCGGCCAGACCTGAATCACGATCTCTGGGAGTGGCTGATAATGGCCATCCAAATTTGAGTAAAAATGACATCTTAACATCTAGAACATCAAAATTCGTAGCAATAAACCCGAGGTCGTGCATTATTTGCAGTAGGTTGTTTTGGTTAGGTGACTCAATGACCAACATCATGTACTAGCCAGGCCTGAATAACGATCTCTGGGAGTGGCCGATAATGGCCATTCAAATTTGAGTAAAAATGACATCTTAACATCTAGAACATCAAAATTCGTAGCAATAAACCCGAGGTCGAACATTACTTGCACTAGGTAGTTTTTGTTAGGTGACTCAATAACAAACATCTTTTACCAGCCAGACCTGAATCACGATCTCTGGGAGTGGCCGATAATGGCCATCCAAATTTGAGTAAAAATGACATCTTAACATCTAAAACATCAAAATTCGTAGCAATAAACCCGAGGTCGTGCATTATTTGCAGTAGGTAGTGTTACTAACCCCGGCATGACGACCAACACGTTCGAAGCGGGTAACTAACAATCGGATAGTGGGGGGTTCTTTGTCGTCATACATTATCGGAGTATAACAAAAACTTTCGTGTTGACTAAAAGATACTCGACTTATAAAAAGAACATTGCAACTCACTCCACCCAATCTTTATCACATCACCATTAACCAATCGAAACACAATTTATTCCATTTTTTTTTATTTAAACCATTATTTATTTAAAAATCGATAAAATAATTGAAAACATAATTTGATGTGGAAATACTAAAAACTACTGTTATATTTTCTAATTTACTTATTTAACTACACGAACTATTTTGAATTTCAAGTGAATAATAAAAATTTAATCAGATTTTTAGTTAAGGCAAAAAAAAAATAAGATCAAAAAAAACTCACCATATAAACTGCCGTAGAGTACTCTCGGTTGATATATGTATGGAACTTTGAATACTGAAATGAAACCCACAAAAAAACTGCCCTAACGTTTCTTTTTTTTATCCACTTGTCACTCACTTTTAGAAATAGAAATTATTTACATATATCTGGATTTTATATTTAGATAAATCTTAAATCAACTAGAACACCAATAAATTTTCATAAATTTTCGCATGCATTAATTTAAAAGAAAAATTTAGCTTATAGTGCTTATTTTTTTTTTGTTTAGAATACTTAAGGGAAACACAGTACACGCACAACACATACAATACACAATAATTATTTGTTGTTGCCCTCGCGGTTGTTGATATGACCTTGAGGTCGCTATACGTCCATATGCGGTACCAAATTTCGCTGCGTGCAAAACGCTAGTTTTAATCAGCACATATAACTTCGTTTTTTAAGTCCAGTGCAAATTACAGCAAAACGCAATATACAACGTTTAATAATAAACCGATATGGTTGAGCACTCAAAGGCCCCAAAAACAATGTTGTTTCTTCGTTGGAACGTTCTTATGTATTTAGTTTTTTTTTACCACTATCAAGATTTACATTTTTTTCCACGATTCCCCAAAAATGTAAGCCCAATAATACTTAAACTTTTGGTTTGCTTTGCGACAACTGCGATGGTCTCGCACAAAAGGCAACTCAATAATAATTTTATTTTCGTACTTCGACCAAAAATATGCATTTAAAAACCATGTACAATTATGTACATGATTAGTTAGCGGTTATATACTTGTTCCTATTATATACATAGCTAATTATTGTTAGGTATGGTTAAGTTATGTCTAGTAGGTAACCAAAACAAAGAACACAATTGCATTGCAAAAATGTAGATCATAGCGTTGTATGTACTCACACATAAAGCCAATCAACCAATTTATATATTTCCCACGCAGATTACCATCAGATTTATGAATTTATGATCTCCAATTTTGAGTAAATAAAATAATAAAAAAAAGGTAAATAAATAGACCAACACCATGCAAACAATCATACATAAGGTATAAGAGTTTACTGACCTACACCAATCTAGCAAAACAAAGTCATATGACATATTAGGGTGAACCAAAATTCGTTCACGTTATCTTATAAAGATTCGAAAACCGTAACAGTAGTTTTGGTTAGGTGACTCATTGACCAACATCGTGTACTAGCCAGACCTGAATAACGATCTCTGGGAATGGCCGATAATGGCCATCCAAATTTGAGTAAAAATGACATCTTAACATCTAGAACATCAAAATTCGTAGATTCAGGTCTGGCTAGTACACGATGTTGGTCAATGAGTCACCTAACCAAAACTACCTACTGCAAAAATGCACGACCTCGGGTTTATTGCTACGAATTTTGATGTTTTACATGTTAAGATGTAATTTTTACTCAAATTTGGATGGCCATTATCGGCCATTCCCAGAGATCGTGATTCAGGTCTGGCTAGTACACGATGTTTGTCATTGAGTTGCCTAACTAAAACCACATACTGCTAATTATGCTCGACCTCGGGTTTATTTCTACGAATTTTGATGTTCTAGGTCATTTTTACTCAAATTTGGATAGCCATTATCGGCCATTCCCAGAGATTGTGATTCAGGTCTGGCTAGTACACGATGTTGGTTAATGAGTCACCTAACCAAAACTACCTACTGCAAAAATGCATGACCTCGGGTTTATTGCTATGAATTTTGATGTTTTAGATGTTAAGATGTCATTTTCACCCAAATTTGGATGGCCATTATCGACCATTCCCAGAGATCGTGATTCAGGTCTGGCTAGTACACGACGTTGGTCAATGAGTCACCTAACCAAAACGATCTACTGCAAATAATGCACGACCTCGGGTTTATTGCTACGAATTTTGATGTTTTAGATGTTAAGATGTCATTTTTACTCAAATTTGGATGGCCAATATTAGCCATGTTTGATATTTGTGATTCAGGTCAGAGTCACTTATCATTAGTCAGGAGATTTTTTTGATTTTGTTTACTAAATTTTGATGGCCATTGACGATTATATCTGGAGATCGTGATTCAGTTCTCTCTAATTCGTTAAGTAGTTGATTAAGCACCTACCTAAACCCATCTTGTTTTAATAATGCACTGCTTCTGGTTGATTATTACCAATTTTTATTAAATTTTACTGCTATAAAAGGACATTCTTATTTGCTTATAAAAGTAAAAATTTCTTAAGTTGATTCAATATATTTTTTAATCTCTGGAAAAATCTCTGGAATTTTCTTATTAGAATTCAATGAGAAATTCATAATTGGTTTGAGTTCAGTATATTTGGTTTGCGTCCCGACTGTTTTAGTACAATATTTTG
The DNA here is from genome assembly GCA_932526605.1 of Nephrotoma flavescens. Taxonomy (NCBI): domain Eukaryota; kingdom Metazoa; phylum Arthropoda; class Insecta; order Diptera; family Tipulidae; genus Nephrotoma; species Nephrotoma flavescens. The sequence continues at coordinate 106,574,207 of OW052221.1, forward strand.
GTTAAACATTTTATGGATTTTATGGTTATGTTACAGTAATATTTTTTTCAGTAATTTATCAATTAAAATATTAATTTTTACTTTATTTATAAGATACAATATTTTTCTGCCATTTTAATTAAGACAATTTTATATACGTCTTATAAATATACTGATAAAATTTGCTCGATTTCATTAAACTTATCTTGATGTGCTTATTTTTTAAATATCGTCAATTCAATGAATATATATCTGTCTCTTGTTTCTATCTTACTTTTATTTTATTTCAATGATTTGAATTAAAATTATGTAAAAATTATGTAATTTTGTATAAATTATGCTTTCTAAACTATTTAAAATAATGTAAAATCAAACATAATATTTTACTTTTCATTAAGAATTTCGCAAACTAAAAATCATAACAGTGTACTCTACACAACTACATAGAAATGCTTTAAAATTCCAATTGGAATCAGCATAATTCCAATAAGATTTGTATACGTATACGAATTTAATCTATGGAAAAATCTATGGAATATTTCACGGGCCCTTAAAAGTGCTAAGATATTTCGAAGAAGTTATTACGGCTGGGATGGGTGGCTTCTTTTTGTACTAGACCAAGTTCAATTAAGAAACATGAATTGTCTGGAAATTCTAGGGGAACACCGGGTGAAATAATTAAAAGTTGAAAAGCTCAAAATCTCGTAAAAACACCCATACTTAGCTATAGTAATGACTTAGAATTATTTTGGGTCAAAGCACTTTTAATGAGATTTTGAGCTATACAATGAATATTACACCCAGTGTTCCCTTAAATTTGCAGAAAATTTAAATTTTTTATTTAGATATGGTCTAATACAAAATGAACCTACCTGTCCCAGATGAAGTTAGAAATATCTTGTAAAATATTGTAGTATACAACTTTTGAATATTACACCCACTGTTCCCCTAGGTTTTCCAGAGAATTCAAGTATTTTAATTTCACTGGGTCTAGTGCAAAATGAAAATTCCCATTTCAGCCGTAGTAACCTCTTAGAGATATCCTAGGACAAAGCACTTTGAATGAGATTTTGCGGTATTCAAAATGCACTGTAAAATTTAATTATTAACGTTGTTGTTGGGTTTAGGACAAGTTAGGACACACTTCCTTTCCGTACTGAGTCATATAAAGTTTGTCCCAAATTTGTCCTAAAATATTTTGTTGCTTTATGACAAACTTCCCACCAGGATTGCCAAGTTTTAAAGTCATAAGCCCCGTAGACTTAGTTCAGAAACCCCAGAAAATTGTTCGTAGACACCAGAAAATCAAAATTGAACAAAAAATTTATAAAACACACAAATTTTCTAATGTCAAATGTATTTCGCATTAAAAAAAATTAAATTTATTTAATATTCTGTCAGATCGAACCAACATTCTGTATCTGAATACATACTTTTAAAAATAAACATACAAGTAAATTAGAAAAATACCATAACAAATGTTCTTAATTTAAAAAGTTATATTTCTTTTGACTTTGCGCCGATTCTAAAAGTCTTTTTTGTTCAAGTGCGTTCAAATAACTAAAAAACTGCTCGCAGTTCATGTTATAATTTATTCGAACACATAGTTCTGCCTTGACGAGTTCTACACTCATTTTATTTCGATCATACCGCCATGTTGATCCCATCAATGAAAATACTCGCTCCACAAAATCATTGTTGACAGGAATGCTTAATACTTTCGTCACTAAAATGTTTAAGATGAAATTTTATGGAAGTTTGCAAAGTAAAACGTTTCGTTTTAGATACAAATAGGCATTTTTATTGTGCTATTTTGGAAAATGTCGCACCGACGTTTTATCGAAATGGGAAGCAAATAAGTAAACGTTTACATGCCATAAAAATGATTCAAAAAGGAGGAAAATGTGTACCACATGATCTAAGCCAACATTGAAAATCGTTTAATGGTTTGCAATAATTTGCTTACAAGACACCGAAAATGACATTTTTTTGTCTCAAATTCTAATTGGCGATGAAAAGTCGATTTACTACAAATATCTACCCAAACGTAAAAAATCATGGGTTCATCCAGCCGAACCATCCACATCAACTGCGAACCAACGAAACATTCATATAAGTAAGGTTATCTTGTGGATTTGGTGGGATCAGAAAGCCGTGGTGTACTATGACTTGCTAAAACCGAGCGGAACTATTACTGGTGAACGTTACCAACAACAAACCATGTATTGAACGAAAATCGTCCGAGTCCAGCGAACAAACAGCGTAAAGTGATTTTGCTGCACGTCAATGCTCGACCACATGTCACAAAACAAGTAAAAAATTTGCTGAAAAAAACTCCCTATTCGTCAGCTTGTCCCTCATCAGATTACTATTTTTTCCGAACATTGCAAAGCGATGTTCAAGACCAGCACTTTAGAACTCACGAAGAAATCGTGGGTAAGAAAATGGCTCGACGAATGGCATTAAAAGACAAATAATTTTTTTTTTCGATTGAATTCATAAATTGTGAGAAACATGGTCGAAATTCTTAGATAACAATTAATGGAAAATATTTTGATTAAAATAAAATTTACCATTTCTTAGAAATAAACGTGTTTTTCTGCAAAAAAAATCCAAAAAACCAATTTATACTCTCAATAGCTTTAATCGTCAAATCTTTGAATTAGAGCTATTGTACACGCTGAGATAGAACCATTGGATTTGTCTCATAATCCAAAGTACCAAAGTACTTTTCATCGGAAGTATCAGAAAAGGACAATATCATCCCTGGGTTAAATCCTTAGCTTTCAGAGAAACTATATCTGTCATGGTTGCATATTTCGATGTCTCAAAAATTAAATTTTTCTATTTTTTGGAGGCGATTTGGTTGCTTTAATTTTTTTTAGGTTAAATAAGTAGGTATCTTAAGATTAATGACTGAATCCTAAATAAAAGTTGTTTAAAATAAATTATAATTTTCCACTTTGACACCTGCATGTGCGAGGTGATGCATGTAAAACCACCTTCGCTTTGTTCAATATTAATCCAAGCCAACAACATTCCGTATATTTATTTTATGAAAGAATTTCCAATTTTACACATTTTCGCATTGAAATAAATTTTTTACATTAAAGCTATTTTTATCTTTCCGTGTCCAGATTTCGTAAAACAGAAAATACATAAACCGGTTAACAATGCTGTGCAACCATCCTAATAATGTGTAAAATATTTCCGAGTTTGATCAGCCTTTAACAAAATATTTAGTAAAACAACAAAAATAAATAAGTAATCCAAACGTGATGATCTACCAGACAAAAAATGTACAATCGCTATCAAAATTCTGGTTTGAACCGTTTTTACCATTTGTGCTGGGGAGGTAAAAGCAGATAGTAATAAATTATTAATTTTATGGAAAATTTTTGTTTAACAGCTTGAATCGAGGAGGTCTTTACAATTAAAAATCTTGGGTTTAGTGATTTAGTATTATTATGTCCATGCTCAGCTATGCTAGATACCCGTAAAATGTGTTCGTGCATTTTGAAAATGTTTTACTTAATTTCGAAAGGAATTATTTTAGGGTAAGTACATACCCATTTCAAACAGACGTTTTAGCGTTATGTGATTCAACTGAGATTTTATTTAAATACCTAACTGAATGTAAAACGATGTAATTAAAGGACAAGCCAGATTATTAAAATAAATTTCCTCCGACGTTCCTGTAGTTAACAGGAAATTTTATAATGTTTAAATTCTGTATGAACTAATGAGTAATGTGTCTATCTACGACTAATTCTGCAGGAACGAATTCGATGAACTCAATTTTCGAGCACTTTTTCCACTAAATCAAGCCGTATGTCATGAATAGCACGTTCAATATTGACTTGTAAAGCTTGAAGAGAGTTTGGTTTATTACTAAAGACCAATGACTTCAAATAACCCCACAAGGAATAGTCTAATGGTGTTAAATCACAAGTTCTTGGCGGCCATGCAATATCACAATTTCTTGAAATAATCGAATCTCGAAACTTTTCTCGTAATAATTCAATTGTTGCACTTGCTGTGTGGCACGTAGCCCCGTATTGTTGGAACCAAATGTTGTCAAGATCAACTTCTTCCAATTTCGGCCATAAAATGTTGGTTATCATCGATCTCCATTGACAGTAATTGTGTTACCAGCTTCATTTCGAAAAAAATACGGACCGATGATTCCACCAGACCAAAAACCACACCAAACTGTCAATTTAGGTGAATGTAATGGTTTTTCATGAATAATTTGTGGATTTTCTTCGCATCAGAATCGACAGTTTTGTTTATTTACCACACCACTCAGATGAAAGTGATCCTTATTGGAGAAGATGATTTTCTTAAAAAAATCGTTATCGTTTTTAAGTTGTTCCTAGGCAAAATCAGCAAATTCACCACGTTTACGGTGGTCCAATGGCTTCAGTTTTTGAGTGAGAACAATTCTATATGGATGCAAGTCCAAATCCTTTCTTAAAATCCGCCAGGTTGTGGTTAGAGATAGTCCCAAGTCTTGAGAACGTCTTGGAATCGACAAATTACTGTCTTCAGCAACACTTGGCTGAACGGCAGCAATATTTGCATTACTTCGAACGTTTCTTGGTCTTATTGGCACTTGAGCAATATGTAAAGAAAATGTACGCTCAAAATTTTCAACAATTCGACGAATATCGAGCACACTTGTACGTTTATTACGACTATAAGATGGCAAAAGCGCACGAAAAGTTGCAATTGGAGAACGATTATTTTGATAATAAAACGGAATAATTTGTAAACGTTGTTCTTGCGTATATCTCACCATGATGAAATTGTAAACATTACTGAATACAATGAAACAAAAGATGACAGATCATGACATATTTCAAATGGCCGAAACGTCACTTAAACATCATATCATTCCTATTGGAAAACCCTATATAAAACGGCGAAAAGTAAAGGGTTTTCCAATAAGAGGTTTCATTTTGAATAGCCTGCTATTTGAGCAGCTGTCAATTTTGAAGCTATCATCTGTTAACATTTGACAAGTACAATACACGCTTCAACAACGCACTTGTTAAAATTCACTACAAATATGATTAAAATTTTGCAGTCACAGTTCGCAAAACTAAAGCACTTTGGGTCATCGTGAAGCATCTTCTTGGCCGGCAATAGTGAAACTCGTGGAAAATTTGAGCTGTTGGGACAAATTAGTTATGCGCTACCGAGCTATGATTAAAGATTTTTTATGGCCGGAATTCGAAGATATTGATGTGGATGATTTTTATTTCCAGCAAGACGACGCTTCGTGTCACACAAGCAACGAAACAATCGCAATTTCTCAAAGAGGTGATGATAATTTTCCACCGAGATCTTGTGGTTTAACTTGAAAGATGCTTCACAATCGATTCAAAACCTTAAAGATAGAATTCGTGCAGTTGTCGAATGCATACAGCCGCAAATGTGCGAATTGGCCATGGAAAATTTCATGAAAAGGATATGGTACTGCAAGCGAAGCCGTGGCGGCCATTTGGCTGATATCGTTTTTCCGTACAAGTGGCGCAGTGGTTAAAGCTTCGGCACTTGGACCGGGAAGGACTGGGTTCGAATCCGATCAGAGGCAGGATGTAAAGCGAATTTTCTTCATCAATTACGATCGGTGATGATAATAAACACAACTTAGACCCTCTGTTGGAGTGCAGAGTTTAGCGCCGACCAACCGTTCATATCAGTGTGCAACTTTATATGGAGCTTGCAACGAGCAGGTGGCGGTATACTGTACTGTGTGAGTAGGTCAATAGGTGGGTGTGTGCGTGAATGAAAATGAGAGTATTAATTGACCTTAAAAGGACATTAAATCCACTGGATGATTAATATTTTCTTAAAAAAAAAATGTCATGGCATACCTTCCTCTTTACAATAAAATAAACATTCACTGATTTATCTTAAAAAATACTCGTTTTTTTAAATATCAAAATGAAATCTCTTATTGGAAAACCCGATACTAATGAGTCCTATATTTGAGTAGGAAATCGTGTAATGATGAATGCTGTGGTGATTCATTTTTGAAGTCCGTGAAGTTAGCCCGAAATTCCATCCCGAATTTTTTGGTGCATTTCTTGGCTATAGTGTAGTCAACCCGAAAAAAGTGTAGTCGTTACAAAAACGTAGTGCTATCCCGAAACCCCGAACTTTATGCGTATTTCTTGCATAAAAGCAATCGTTACATAAAAAAGTAGGATTATCCCGAAATTAAAATCTAATACAAATTTAAATTTAATTTACACATTTTTAATAAATATTTTTTGAAAACTGTCAAAAATTGTTGGAACCTCTTATTGTGGACTAACCGTGAAATATTATAATTTAATAAAAAACATTCTTAAAATTTTAAAAAGCCTATTGGAATAAAGCATACAAAAAAATTAAAACTAGAAAATTAAGCTAAATCGAAAAGCGCATTGGCAATTCATAACAATAAAATAAGCAAACCATAATAGCAGAGATAAATTGCACTAATTGTATATACGGCTATTTCGGTCTTGGCTGTGCTAATAAACCCTGCAAATTTCATTTTCATATCAGTGGCACTATTCTGGTATTCCCTAGGAATAGGGAATTGGGAAAAATATTTTCATAGTATTTTTGCCTAAATGCATTTTTCTGGCCTACTGAGGAAATAAGTTTGGTGTAAATATTTTCGAAACAAAGTTAAATGGGAAAATATTTTTCCCTATAAAAATTTTGTGGAACATATGTTTCCCAATACACTTTATTTTGAATTCTTTTGCAGCAAATTTATTTCCTCAGTAGGCCAGAAAAATACAATTTAGACAAAAATGCTATGAAAATATTTTTCCCAATTCCCTATTTTTATGGAAAACCAGAATAGTGCCACAGGTGGAAAAATGATGTGTGTTTGTGTGGATAAAGGCTTCTCGAGAGAGAATTTCCAGCAAACTTTAAAATTCTGTGGAGCAAATACCAGAGATAAATTGCACTAGCGGTATATACGGCTATTTAGGTCGTTGTGCTAATAAGCCCGGCGAATTTCATTTTCATATCAGGTGGAAAAATGATATACAGTATGTTCAACAAGAGCGTGCACGGCATAACTGTACTTAAAACTATAGGAACAAATATGGGCGGGGCTGTCATCGGCTTTCTATTGGTTCCTCTTGGACGCTCTAAAATAAACATTAGTTTAACTGCAGCTGTTTAGCGGATAACATACATTAAGGAAATTTATTGTCTAGCACTCACTATCATTCACCATATACCATCATTCGTCGTATACCTCAAATACACATTAACGTTTACATTATTTTCCCACCTGATATGAAAATGAAATTCGCAGGGTTTATTAGCACAGCCAAGACCGAAATAGCCGTATATACCGCTAGTGCAATTTATCTCTGCTATTGTGGTTTGCTTATTTTATTGTCATGAATTGACAATGCGCTTTTCGATTTAGCTTAATTTCCTCGTTTTAATTTTTTTGTATGTTTTATTTCAATAGGTTTTTAAAATTTTAAGAATGGGTTTTTATTAAATTATAATATTGCACGGTTAGTCCACGATAAGAGGTTCTAACAATTTTTGACAGTTTTCAAAAAAAATTTATTAAAAATGTGTAAATTAAAATTAAATTTGTATTCGATTTTAATTTCGGGATAATCCTACGTTTTTATGTAACGATTGCTTTTATGGAAGAAATACTCATAAAGTTCGGGGTTTCGGGATAGCACTACATTTTTGTAACGACTACACTTTTTTCGGGTTGACTACACTTTAGCCAAGAAATGCACCAACAAATTCGGGATGGAATTTCGGGCTAACTTCACCAACTTCATATTTGTTGGCATTCGTTCAGTTTCCTTTATTCCTGGGTTTCCGGCTCCCCTTTTCAAATTTGTAGTGTATGTAGCATCGACCGAATTCCTTTAAATGTGTGGCTCCGTTTATCGTTTTAGAAGATTTATGAATCGATTTACTAATATGGTTAGATGCTGTGTCGATAGCGATGATGCGGAGATTTTCTTGACTCAGTATATAACGAGCATTTATAGTCACTAAACCTGGTCCCTCAAAGTTGTATGAGCTGATATGTTAGGATATGATATCAACTGGATATGATATCAACCGTTGTTTCGTTCGGAATTACAAATATTCATTCCTTTGGGCCATGATATTTTTTTAATGGTTGGTTGAATTTGTTGACCCAACATTGCATAATCTGTCGCGCTTTGGTTTTCGCTACTTCGCACTGACTTTTGTTTGTCATTGCATTGAAAATTAATGGGAGGTATCATTAATTTTCAATGCAATGACAACTGTGTAGGTTGAAATACTTGGCAACGATTCACTTCTTCTTTTTTTAGAGATGCAAAATCCTCTCGATGATTGCAAATCCAATATACGCTGGTAATGTTGGAATTGGGTGATCTGGATGCTGGATTTTAGTATTGATTAAATTAATAAAGTGTACCAAAATCAAAATAGAAGTTTGTTCTTATTTATTCTTATACATTTTATTAAACACTTGTTTTTTAATTCGCAAAACATTTTGCGAAATAAAAAACAAGTGTTTAATAAAATGTGTTTATTAAGTATTAGTGTGTTTCGCCAAGTGCCTACGGCAAATAGCGTCAAAAGTACCAAAATCCTCCAACTACTCCTGCTTCCTAGCGGATCGAAGAGTCTAGACGCTTTTGATAAAATCATTCTTTTAGATAACATTGTGTTTGTTTCTGGCATGGAAACTTTAAATTGAAAAGTATCTGTTGCGGAGTTTCAGAGTAGCCCAAGTATTTTGAATATGCCAGTAAATTATGATTGTGAAATACATACCAAAAATAATACCAAAAATTTACACTGTTAAATTTAAAAATATTCCAATTGGATTTGTTTTGTGGTGAAATTGAAACATTTTTATACAATCTTTAACATTTATATTAGATAAGTCCCTAGGTTCCTAATAGTGTCGCTGTAAAGATCAAATAATTTTCTAACGATTTGAAATAAACACGAGAAAATCGTAAAACGATTTACTAAACTTTTTTTAATTCTAAAGAAGGCTATTTTAGACTATGTATCTACTTTTATATATCCGATCCTAGAGATGTTCACGGGGTCCCACCTATATGACCGAATAGCTAAATTAAAACCCCACGTGTGTAGTGAACAGAATTTAATTATGATGGTTTTTACAAAGCCCGGCGCATTTTTAATAAACTATGGTGTTTGATTTCAATCTATTTTCTAGCTTTTCCATACAGGCTACATAGAAATTCCATAAATTTTAATAAATTTTCAAATTTTATTTCATCGATCCTAGAGATGTTCACGGAGTCTCACCTACATGGCCGGATAGATCAGTCAAAATTCTATAAGTGTGGTGAATGGCATCTAATTCTGGCGATTTTAACTTGCCCAGAGACATTTTTACGTTTACGGTTATATCCCATAAGTATACCAGAAATGTTCACGGGATCTCTTTCATATATTCGAATAGGTCAGAAAATTATCTATCAATATTGTGAAAAAGGGACACGAATAATGATTTTCACCTTATTTTTCGTGTGTTGATTAAACACTGTTTTTGATGAAAAAGAACAACAAAAAATAATGTTTTACACATAAAAAAACACTTAATTACACCAAATTCACTTTAAATTACACAAAAATTAATACTATTTATAATATTTAATTTAAATAAACTCTTAGTAACGCACGTTAAAATATAAACACCAAATTATAATGTCGATAATGAAAATGGCGCGTCTTTTGTTTCTTTGTTTTTGTCATTGACGTTTTTCTTTTTTTGATCTAGAAACAAATCCTCCAAAAATTTGTGATTTTGAAATTTGATCACAGAAAAAAATCAATTATTTTCTTCTAAAGAACATAAAAAGGTATTTGTGATCAAAATTTTTTGATCATAATCAATTTTTTTTGATCATTTTTCTTCTAAAGAATTTGATGTGAACATTCCTGGTATATGGGATATACCGGAAAAATGTCTCTGGGCAAGCTAAAAATCACCAGAATTAGATCCCATTCATCACACTCATAGGGTTTTGACTGATCTATCTGGCCATGTAGGTGAGACCCCGTGAACATCTCTAGGTTCGGTGAAATAAAATTTGATAACGTATTCAAATTATTTCATGGAACTTCTAAGTCGTGTATGGCACTGTAAATATCGCCATAACCGAACCCTGTCCGGAACTATCGAAAGTCGCATCTTTGAAATATTAAAAAGTGTAAACGTGAGCCCGTGAACATCTCTAGGATTTCTGTTATTTGAATATTATTACAATAAATCGGGTTCGTAGCTTATTTGGGAATGTCAATTGGGTAAAAATCCTATTGGAGAAAATACCAAAATTTCCAATTGAGAAAGAAATTGAAAATGAAGAAGTTTTAAATTTTGAAATTCAAGGTGAAAATCATTATTCGTGTCCCTTTTTCACAATATTGATAAATAATTTTCTGACCTATTCGAATATATGAAAGCGATCCCGTGAACATTTCTGGTATATGGGAACCGTAAACGTAAAAATGTCTAGGCAAGTTAAAATCACCAGAATTAGATTCCATTCACCACATTCATAGGGTTTTGGCTGATCTATCTGGCCATGTAAGTGAGACCCCGTGAACATCTCTAGGATCGATGAAATCAAATTTGAAAATTTATTAAAATTTATGGAATTTCTATGTACCCTGTATGGCACTGTATATTTCATTTTAAACTATCTATGTTCATTTCAGTGTTACAACTTTGTCTACGCTATTCTAAATTATATTTTAAAAACTGTGAATGTCTGTAGGAGCGGTGACAGAAAAGTTAGAAAATAGATTGAAATCAAAAACCATAGTTTATTAAAAATGCGCTGGACTTTGTAAAAACCATCATAATTAAATTTTGTTCACTACACACGTGGGGTTTTGATTTAGCTATTCGGTCATATAGGTGGGACCCCGTGAACATCTCTAGGATCGGATATATAAAAGTAGATACATAGTCTAAAATAGCGTTCTTTAGAATTAAAAAAAGTTTAGTAAATCGTTTTACGATTTTCTCGTGTTTATTTCAAATCGTTAGAAAATTATTTGATCTTTACAGCGACACTATTAGGAACCTAGGGACTTATCTAATATAAATGTTAAAGATTGTATAAAAATGTTTCAATTTCACCACAAAACAAATCCAATTGGAATATTTTTAAATTTAACAGTGTAAATTTTTGGTATGTATTTCACAATCATCAGTAAATTATATCACGACTGGTCCCGTTTCTTTTAGGAGTTTCGTTTCGTTTCTTTTTTCTGAAAGTCCTTCTTAAATTGCCTTTTCATTGCTTAATGCTTAACCATTTTTTGCGATATAAATCCTCCACTGGGAAGGTTGTTTAATAAACTCTTTTGCGTGATTATTGCTTCCATTACTGTATTGGCTCCAGATATGAGGTCATCTGATAGTTTTTAATGTATACCTTCTCATTGGTTTATCTGGATCTGATCGCCAAGAGACTCGTTGAAAATCTTGATCTTTCCTGCAGCTCGATTCTGGTTTTTCCTATAGGAAAAGGAATTAGGAAAAATATTTTCATAGTATTTTTGTCACAAAAATGTTTTTTCTGGCATACTATGGTAAACAATTAGTGTACATTTTTTCAAAGACAAAATTAAATTGGGAATATTTTTCCTATCCAATTTCGATACGGAAAAAATATTTCCTAAGTTATAAAATTTTAGATCAAACATGCTTCCTCAGTAGGCCAGAAAATGATATTTTTGACAAAAATACTATGAAAATATTTTTCCTAATTCCTTTTCCTATATTAAAAACCAGAATCGAGCTGCTGGCGACAATGTTCTCTGCGATTAAATAACAATGCTTCTTCCATCTCATCATTATTGAGGGATATACTCGTTCACGAACCTTATCCTGAACCTCCCATTTGAAGCAATCTAGCTGCTGATTTGGCCTTAGAGTCTCCCATTGCCACTTCTGTCGATTTGTCATAGCGGCATCCGAACCTCGTATCGTACGAATATCGTAACGTACATTCTTTAATCTATTGTGGGCCTAGTTCTTCGACATTATAAACCCTAATTCTGATTGTTGAGCTATATACTTATACTACTGATCTTTCTTTATTCCTTCCAACAGTATCTCTCCGTAGATATCAGCGCCTATTAAAAGATCAATAGGTCTAGGAGTGTCGAAGGTAGGATCATCTATTAATACCTGCTTTTGCAGATTACTGTCTAGACCCCATATGTTTTTACCAGAAAGTTGAGACTAGAGTATTAGCATGTATCTTAAAGATTGGTGGACATCTGGGACTAATGTTTATCATTACCTCTTAGTCGTCTATTTGTTGCTAAAATTCTGGAAACTTCGGCTAGATCCTTGTCCCTGGTAAGCCGAGATATTGTGCTGCTTTACCTACAAGATTACCTGTGATCCTGGATCTATTAGTGCTCGTAACATGCTGACACCACCGTATATATTTTGCTATTTAATGTAGCTGTTGCTAAGAACACTGAGTCACAATCCTTGTCTAACGTTGGTGAACGGGACGATCAAACGAAGCTTGGTGATACTGAAGCTCATTTTCAACCAAAACAGCCATGTAAGTTGACCCACTATCAGAAAAATATGGGACACTAATGCAGATTTTTAAATGGTATCACACACCGGTCTATTCACAACAGAATGTCTTTTATCAATTTTTTTCACAAAGTAAGTCTTGTTTATTAAAAAATGAACTTAACAAAATTTCAAGCTTTGTCAATAGATACTTTGTCAGAAATAAAACAAAATAAAGAACAAAATCGTAAACTAAAGTAGGTATAACAATTTTTTTAAGCAAACCTAGTAGCCCGAATTAAATAAAATTTGTGGTATAAAATGAAAAACATATTGTAATTCATATTAGTAGTTCGATATATTCTCGAACGTTTATAATTAAAATGTCAATAAGCTATGTATGTGGGTTATCTCACCGCGAACATGCAAAAATGCATTTCATTTATGTATCGTTTTTCATGTATCGGATGATGTATCCATTTTTTATGTATCGGAGCTACGCGATTCTAAATACAAATAAACATTATTAAAACTAAAATTCTGTACTATTTATAAAAATAGAAAATTTAAATGATCAGTTAAATAACTGTATAATATCGACAAACTAATGTATAAGACTGATTTTATAATTAACAAGAATGGAATTATCAATAAATCATTAAAAATTCGCAATATTCAGACTATCATTAATTCGGACTTCTTAAAAACCAAAAAATATAATAATAATAATTGTGGTTAAAAAAAAAAGAAAAACAAAAAGTTTAAAAAAAAGTTTCAATGTTGCTAATTGTTAGTAACCAATCTTTTAATAACCTACAAAATTCATGAAGATTATTAGTTGCAAAAATTGTGGGTGGTAATTGACTATAAAATTTCGGAGCTGTGGGAACCTTTCTTAAACAGTGGTTCCTCGACACCAATTTTATGTTTTTCTGGAAAAACCTCTTTTGCTAAACAATTATTAAAAAGAAAAGTCAAAACTTGAACTACGCTCCCAATTATTTTTTTAAATTGTTAAATGGAATACTTCATCAATATCGTAAGAAGCACTATTTTTAGATTTCTTACGATCGTGAATATTTCATTTTCACAAACAGGGAAAAATAAAAAACTTATGCTGTTAAAATTCGAGTGAATTAAGGTTTTCTTACAGTATTTTCTTGATTCGCAGCCAAAATATCGTAAAGTACGTTGATAAAAAATTCAGTAAAATATTGACAATTTTAGACGTTTCAGTTTCAATTCTATTATCACCAACATCAAATTATAAATTTATGGAATTGCATTACTGCCTGGTATATTGTTCAAAATGCCATTAACAACCTTCCATTTAGATTTTAAGTCTACTGCGGAACAAAACTTAGTTTGCAAAAACCGTTCTATCGTTTGTGGAATTAAATATTTTAGTTTCGCATTTACGCTTTGAGATTTTGTGTTTAATGCCGCATTATTTTAATTCTTTCTCAATTTTTTGGCTAAACTGTTTCAGTAATGAATTTGTCATCCATGGTCTAATTTTGAAATCCTGCCTTGAGAGTTTGGTGATAAATTTATTATTATTCAACGGTAAGTTTATTAATAAAAATCGAATAGGCCAAGTTTGGATAACCAGTAGAGAATACCGAAGTCCAGTCACAAAACGTCAAACTTTCTGATAAAATGCTACAATTAGTTTTTATTTGAGTTTGATAGTGTTATGGTCACTCACGTGTAGATCTAAACTTTTAACCTCAAGAGAGAATCTGAAATGAAATGTTTCAGAAAAGACTTGATCAATACACTAAGTTGAACTTGCCCTACCTAGTAACACTATTCATTAAAGAATCCAGTCTAAAAGAAGCACACAACAACAAAAATTTACGAACCCGGTAACAAATCAATATTAATGTTACAAAGTAAAATTTTCTTTTTTGATTTACCTGTAACAAGGAAATTATTTAACCCATTTAAAAAAATATCAGTTCAAACAAAATTCATTCTATAAACTAGAATAAAACAAAAACTAGTATTCTCAATATAAGCTATTAATTTATTAGCATTCCCTGATGAAAAATTTAAAGCAGAAAACTGAAAGTTAAGTGTCGACCTAATAAAGCCAGCAACGCTACCAGATCTATACGAATCATTACAATTAGCAACAAACTTAAAATCAGATAAATTATAATTATTGGTCTCCGAAATCGAAATTCAGGTCTCAGTTAAAAAAAATAATATCCAAATTCTAGCCAGCAAACTCTGAAAGTTTTTACGTAGACTCCTTATGTTTTGTAATAAAAAGATATAATTACAAATATTTGGCTGGCTCATCAAAATTTTATATTAAAACAGTAACAAAAATTATTTGTCGATAATGTACTAAAGCGGAACTTAATATTAAATTGATATCAAATTAAAATCAGCAAATTATTTTGTAGAAAAAAATTACAACAACAAAAAATTAAATAAGAAAGAAGCAAATTAATTATGCGTTTGAGTTTAAATATAAGATTTTATAGCACCATAGCACCTAACTACAAACCGTAATACCATAATTTGTTTTAAAATGAATAAAAAAGTGCTAACTTAGTACGGAGACGATAACAATAAAATTTTTAATTGTTCCCTATCACCCTGCTTCGTTTGGTCGTCCAAATCTGGGACACTCTTTCTAGTTCTCTGTAAAAATAAACTGTAATTGCTGAGTTGGCGTATATATGAACTGTTGGGCTCGCCACGCCATAATGAGTGAGACAGTTACAGGATAAAATTTACAAACAAACCGCTCTTAAATAACCCAAAAGGTTTTTTTTTATTTATTTCAAATTGGTACCCTTAAGTAAGATTATTACTCTTGTATATTTTTTTAAATGTATATTCGAAACATTTAAAAGCTTTTATTGCTAAAAAAAAACGCTAAAAGAAAAATTATAACGTGATTTCCGTTCCACGCGTAAAATTAAATTACACAATAATTGAATATAAAATGAAAGAGTAAATTGTTTGCCTCGTCAAAAGTGATTACCAATGTAATAAAATTAATCAATTCGCAATGTTTATTATGTAGGTACAATTAATTAATTGAAATTTACCCTTTTTCCCAAATAATAAAAAATTACATAATCAATCAATTGATTTCTTTTATAAATTCACAAAAAAATTCCTATTTTTCCCCTGGAGCTACGGCAACCCAGAAAACCAATTAATCACAAATTATATTAAGCATTAATGTAAAACACCATCGAGCAGATCTTTTGTAAAGGGTGTCATGATAAAAGCTTTCATTTAATTTTTTTAATTTTCATTATGAACTGTAAATTTTTTGGTGAAATATTGGATAAAAAATACTTCATCGCGCAATGTAGTTTAAAATTAATAATTAAATTTACTGAGTAATGAAAGGTAAAATAAATTCGATGTATTTTTTAACGCTATATACGGAAGAAATCTGTAGATGCCAGCTAGCCTATTTTAGCATATTTTTTAATTTTGAACAAATATCAAATCCAATTCGTTTTCTTGGTGACAATCTATCAAATTACTTTCAAAAAATAAATTGAAAAAAAAAAATACAAATGAAAAGTAATAATAAAATCATTTCAGCAACATTTATCAAAAAAAAAAAAACGAATCGGAATAAAAGGTGAATGGTATTATTATTACCATTTCTCGTAAATATCTTTATAAAAATATTACCGATAAAAAAACTTTTTCAAATATGAAAATATTATATTTTCAATAATAATATAATAAACACCCTACATTTTTTATAATGAAATTCTTGAGGTATGAGACGCAGCATAAAAAATTTCTTTGATTAAAATCGAAATATTACGAAATATAAAAAAGCCGTTTATTTCACAACACAAAATTAAAATAAAATTTTATTAAAAATTAATTTGTATTTTAAATTAATTTTTTATTAATAATATTTTTTATTTTTCACGTTTCCATCAAATATTTAGTTAAATCTAATTAGGGTATGGTGTTGGTAAACGTTATTTGCGACGAGTACGCCGAGTATTCGATTTTATGATACAAAAAATAACACCCAAAAGTTTATCTCGCCCGATCGTCCTCATAATGGGTACAGTTGATTTAAGTACATCTGCACGTGTATATAAATATAGTACATTACATGCAGTTCTACAACTATATATGCATTATCAAAGTTTTTTGTTTGAAAATTTATTTTAATTAAAAATAAAATACAACAAGGTATTATTGCTAAAAGTACTAGCTGTGCCATCGTATAGAAGTACCAGGTGGTTATTCAAATCTTTATTTTTTATTTTATATGTTAAACTTTTTTGTACGAATACGTATTACGTTTACACTTGAATGAAAAATTATACGTACGCCTTAATCATTTATAATTAAATACATTTTATATCTAACCTAAGAAATTTATAAAATTCGGAAAATTCCTATACCGAAAGTTAAAACCACCATAAAAGACAAATCATACAATTTTGGAAAACTTATAAAATTTTGAATCATTTCTTTTCAAACCACGAACATAAATTTTTTCAGTGAATTAGAGTTACATTATATAGTAATGTACATTACATAATGCTACATCGTGGAACACCTCCATAATCACAAAACGTGAATCCCACCGGCAGCTCAATATTGAGTAAACTTGGTTTCTTCTATGCAAAGGTTATCTATAAATTTAAAGGTAGTCGGAAACATTGTTATTAAATTTTTGCTACGCGTTCTAATTTTATTTCAGGAACAATAGCGTGTACGTATACTTTACTGTTCTAGTGTATGTAGCTAAGGAGGAAATAGAAAATTGAAACGTTTCCCGCCTTAACTTTTAAAGTAACTAAAGTTTTTACAAAGTTTTCTGTTTCTTATTTTACTTTTTGCAAGAAAAAAAAAATTTACTAAAATAAAAAGTTGTGAGTAAGTAATTATTTCATTCTTTAAAATGCATTTTAGAAATTTAGTAATCACGGGTGGGGTAGAACTTCCCAGTCCTGCCCTTTTAAATAATTTTTCACAACGGTTGGGACATTTGGTTTTACATGTGATAGGTTCACCTGATTCCCACCACACATTTCTGATCCCACCTGATACAGTGTATGACCTTATTGTAGTGAATATTTCGCCTTGGTTGCGATTAGTGATTGCAATCCCGGGATTCTGGCTCATATTTGAATCCCGCAATCCCGGGATTTTTTAAACGAATCCCGGGATTTCATAAAAGTATACAAATAATTTAATAATTCTCTTAAATTCATTAATTGACCGATGACCATTAACAATATTAGTTTATTTCTTATAGTTATATTCTCCTGTATAGGAACTTATATTCTCTTTAAAAAATATTTACCACTGCGTAATGTACAAAACTAGATAAAACTGTGTTTCCCCGTTATTTTTAACAAATTCGATACCATACGAGTATTTCCTTTAATCAGAAAACATTCAGGCTACTCGTTTATTGATTTTTTTCCTTTTCATTTTGTATATGTAAAGCTAAAACGTTCATCCGCATGTAACTTCGCGTGTTACTTAATTGCAATTCCGCTCAATTTAAAATAACTGAATCCCGGGATTGGTAAAATGGTCCGGGATTGCAATTACTAGTTGCGATGGACTAGTTTCACCCAAGATTTTTTGCGTTTGATATTATCATAATAAATCCATTTTTTATATCCAATAACTATTCGGTGCAAAAAAGCTTTTTGGACCATTCCTATTGTTTGTGGACGTTTTGCAACAGTCGGTCGATCAATATTGGCTACAGCCAATTCTGATTGTATTCGAGAAGAATTTTCAGCCAATAACGTTTCCAATTCAGCATCTTCAAATTTTTTGGGTGGTTTTCCATGCTCTTTTATCTTTAATGCCATAATCATCATTTTTAAATGGTCTAAACCACTCTTTGTGTTGAATAGAGTAATTTATAGCGAATGCAATCTTCTTGTGAACGCAGTCTTTGAACGTTTGACGAAATACGTGTGTGTACAAAGTTTTCTTTTTGATTCTACATAACCTGAATAAATAACACAACGTGTGGATGTATATTTTAATTAATAAAGTGTGTCTTATTTTCTATAATAAATAGAAGTATACAGTTGGTAACCACGCTCTACTGCAAAGTAAGCTAATTAACAGGTTATGGGCCCAGAAATAAAAATGAGTATTGAAGGGGAATCAACCATGCGGTTTCAGAAATTTGGTGGAAAAAATTGCAGTCAATGGAAATTTCGATTGGATCTTTTATTAGATGAAAAGCAACTGAAATGTTTTGTTGAAACAGATCTTGAAAAATTGACTGCTGATAAAAAGGATGATGAGTTAAAAAAAATCAAGAGGGAAGAAGCAAAATGCAAAAGTTTGTTGGCATACACCATAAATGATGAACAGTTAACTCATGTCATGGACAAGACAACAGCCAAAGGCATGTACGATGCATTGATCAGGTTCAACGAACAAGTGTGACCAGTCAGTTCATTTTGCGAAAACGTTTATATTCAATGAAATTTCATGGTGGTAACATTAGCGAATATTTGATGCAGTTCGACAATACTGTTCGTGAATTGAAATTAGCTGGTGGAAAATTGGAAGATTTGGATCTCGTGATCAGTTTACTGCTGACTCTTCCAAAAAGTTACAATGCATTGGTGAAATCGCTTGAATCAATGGATGAAACAAAGCTAACATTGCAGTATGTAAAAGGTCGTCTACTTGATGAATCAGCAATGTTGAATAGTGGTACAGTTTTAACACAATCAAAAACTGAGGAGGCATGTGCGATGCATGGAAAGACAGAGGGCATTATTTGTTTCAAATGTGGTAAAGTAGGCCATAAGAAATCGCAATGCTATTCAAAAGGGAAAAATAAATCAAAGTCAAATACATCAAAAAGGATATTGAGTGCAAACAGTGCATCGAAAGATGGAAATGAAGGTTCTTTATTATGCGCAATTCGTGATGACGAAATTTAGCTGGCAGGAAAGAAGAATATTATAAAACCACTGAAAGGACACTGAAAGAACTGGAGTCTCAAAATGTTTTGGTAAACCACTTGTTTATCTATGTACATATATGATATTTATTTATAAACCAATAATAATAAAGTTTTGTGATTGTTAATGGTTAATACTGATGTTTTATAGGTTTCTCCAACAACAAGTGAAAATGTTGAAGTAAAATGGCGCAGCCTTTACAGAGCTTATAAAAACGCAAAGGATAGAGGCACAGGTTCAACTCCTACAAAATTCTTATATATGGACGAAATGGAAGACATTTACCATGACAATCCAATCATTAGTGCAAAGCATTCTGTCATCAATGCGAACAGAAACCATAGTGGAAAATACAGAAACATCTGAATCTACATCATCGGATACTAATGTTTCTAAAAAGAGCAAAAAAAACAGTCAACGAATGTTTCAAGAGCAAAGCTTTAGAATTAAAAAGGATTTATTATAAAGATGTTATTGAAGAAAAGCGAAAAAAACTCGAACTCAATCAAAACTACCTTAAAAAAAGGAGGAAGATCGAGAGAAAAAAAAACAACTAATTTTAAGTTTGTTAGCCAAACAGAACTAGTTAATAATAAAAATTTAAAAATTTTTTGCTCCGGAGGCTGTGATGTGATACCTGAATTCTTACAAATTATTTCTTGTGAATAAATAAAACGTTTTTTCAATTAAACATATTTATTTAATAAACTAAAAATTAATTTTTCTGAATCCGATGTTATTTTTATTTTAATTCAATAAACCATTATCATCCATGTTAGCAAATATCTGATGTCGGGCCTCATTGCAGTCAACCCGTTCTGCTTGCGTTTCATCAGGTATTGAAATTTGGTATTCGTCCAGATATTCAATTTCGCAGTAGTCGTTTTCGGAAATACATATGTTATGCAAAACGCAAGCATCTATAATACAATTAATAACAAAGCCCAAATTAGGATTTTCAAAAAATTTGAACCTTCTAAACCGTGATTTCAGTAAACCGA
Organism: Nephrotoma flavescens; assembly: GCA_932526605.1. NCBI lineage: Eukaryota > Metazoa > Arthropoda > Insecta > Diptera > Tipulidae > Nephrotoma > Nephrotoma flavescens. The sequence continues at coordinate 106,594,723 of OW052221.1, forward strand.
AAGCGTTTTCTACTACAATTCTGGTTGCAGAATGCAAGTAATTAAATTTTAATTGTTTGGCATTCAAATTGCCAAAATCTTTATATGGTGGAACAAGGTAGCTAGACGCGGGATACGCTGAGTCACCAAGCAACACGCCTCCTGGTATGATTATAGTAGGATCCTCACTTATGCGTCGATAAAATGTAGACTTTCGGAGCAGTCGAGCATCATGCATTGATCCTGGCTCACCACAATGAATATCCATGAACATTTTTTCCGCGTTTACTATGCCTTGCAACAACAAGCTATAATATTTTTTCGTATTATAGTAAACTTCTTTATCTTTTTTTGGCGGATTGATACGGATATGACTACCATCTATTGCTCCAATAACCCGTGGTACCCCCTTCATCATGGCAAACTGAACCTGGTTTGTTTGCATTTCTAAGGGTGTTGGTCACTTGATATAATTGTAGCTTTCTTTTACCATCCATTTAATCACGCGATACAAAATTCGATGAACAGAGCTTCGAGTGACATTGAATCTATCGGAAAGTTGCCTATACGTTTCCGTGTTTGCCAGAAACCATAAGGCGACATAAATTTCAATTTCAGGTCCAACTTGCGCACGGCCTCCATGCTTTACTGTTTCCAAAAATGATGCTCTGTATTGCTCTGAAAATTTAAAAATGTATTACTGTTAGAAATAAATTATTTTGCAATGATGATTTCAATCATAAATATTTCAAGATAAGATTTACCTATCACCCTCTCAGCAACGGTTCTCGATAAGCGAAAATGCTGCTTAAATTGTAAATCTGTATATCTAGGAATTACTTCTAGATAATCGACAATCCTTGCCCTTTTTACGAAATCTTCATCTTCATTGTATATGTATATGTATAATTAAATCAATTTAATAATTATAATTAGGAATTGTAATTTTACAATTCTTTGGTAATCAATTTTCAACAAAAATCCCTTGTTGTCAATAAATCGAATGTAAACAAACAAAAAATTGAAAAAAATCTGACATTTTAACATAACCTAACCATTACAAAGCCATCTCTTGGATTTTTTGAAACTAATATACCTACCGTCAAATTTATGCGTAACAGCTTTCAACATCTACACCATCGTTTGAGTATGAGTAGCTACGAGTAGATACAAGTACTTGTGAGTAGTTTGCTTTCTCCATTGGAACACAGCTATTGTCTGACAGCTGACATCAAATGGGCAATACTGGTATTCTATAGTACTAGAATACCAGTATTGCCCATTTATAGTACACGTAAGCAATACTAGTAGCGACACCTAATGGGAATGGGTAGACTCATATTTACACAACCAAAAAAAATAATCGGTACATTTTGTACCACCTAGAATTGATTGAAGAGTGACTGCCACTCAACCCCCCAAGTCCAATTCATTGAGATCGGCAATATTGGACACATTGTGTACATAATTGATTTGTTGATGTTCATCGCGAACACCAGATAGACGAGGGATCGCAGCTGTTTGAACTCGAATGGTAAGTCCGTCTCGATGATGTTGTACATAAACTTTTTCACAGCCAGTCTCGTTCCTCTGCACAGTCGAGGTTAGTTGGTGTAACGCAACATGACGATGACTGAGCCTATACTTTCAATTGCAAATTGTTGGTAATCCGGAGAATTCCAACCGACTCTAGAAATCTGTGCGATAGTTGACTACTTCATTCTGGTTGAAAACTGTGTCAACCGATTTGAAGGAAAACAACTGTCCCGGAATGAAATTTTGAATGGTTGGAGATTATCGACATCTTTGTTTTTTCGGCACCAATATGGCAAAGTCGCTCAGTAAATTATGGTTTTTCAGATTTGCACTATGTTCGAAAAACACGTCAAATGAACTCTTCCATTCGGCCAACTAGCAGACACCAGTAGGCAATGTGAGGATTCTGACTGAGATGTTAACTGGGATCCCATTACCAATGTACAACATGTTATTTTTTTAGTATCCCTGCATTCTGTTCTAGGACCGAAGCACTACCAACTCTTTCGCGGTTTGTTTTTCCCGTCCTACCTAACGCAGTAATACCAAATCAAAGACGTACGGCTATAGGTCCGATTTACGGATATGTGTTCCATTTCATCCCACATCGTAATCTGTTGATGAAAATTCCCTTTGCATCATGCCGCTATCGAGATTCGAACCCGGTACCTCCCGATCCAAACGCCGAAGCTTTAACCACTGTGCCATTTGGTCGGTAGTTGAAGATTTGCACCTTTGATTTGCAAAATTGCACCCATTATCACTGTAAATAGTGCTGAATGCATCTGTTGTCATATTTGTGACAACCTCCAAATGCACCACTATCCATGCATACAAACAGTGCTATATAGGCCTTCTAAATTTTTTCGTTTTGCACTGGGGATGTTTTTAACGATACTAGTCCGATAGTGTGGATTATCCTCAGAGGTTTGCAAATACGCGTTTAGGGGTCACAACTATGGTTCGTGGTAAGCTGCCCATTATTTACTTGGATGCGTTGAATTTAAGCAAGTTATACACTTATGGATACATCGCTTGACGACTATAGTGAAGTTTCTGACAAACTAAACATGACAAAAAACTTTACAACTGACCAAATAGTGTAAATCTACACTTTCAAGAAAAACGTGTTATCTAAAACTAAATAAGTTATTTAAAAAATAAGTTCACAATAGCAAGCTAATTTAGCCACAACCATGTGCAATAACCACTCGTTATGTTTTCTAGAAGCCAACATAATTATGCGGAGTCAATTTTTTTTTTAATTTTGAAATTTTACGAAGCATACATTTTCTATGTTGGAATCATAAAAATTCGTAAATTTATGCTTCGACAGCAATCATAATTATCTTGGCTTCTACAAAAGATACAATAGGGTCTGTACTACACGATAGCATACTTCGATTTACTTAAACATCTCTACGATGCCTTGTCAATGGCCTTCGAATGGTTGAATTTTCGACTTTTTATGATTCAAAACAATTATGTATATTATATTTTGTTATTGTTGATTTTAATGACGTAGATTAAATTTAAATAAACATATTTCCCATATTTTCTTTAAATATTTCGACGTTTCCGTCTCTAGAAGAGACGAAATATCGTGTTAGAGACGGAAATGTCCAACTCATACATTAAAAAAAATGAAATTTGTACTAAAAGAATCCGAATTAGCATTTTGTTGGAAACCAGAATCGAAATAAAAATTAATTAGTAAAAGAAAAAGCAAACTTGAGTTAAATTAGGAAGGAAAATTAAATAAAAGACGAAGACGACTATCAATTGAAATACTAAGTACAAAATAGAGACAAAACAGACTGGCAATGGGAATGTAAATACGAAAGAGAGAAGAGACAGTAGAGTTATGCAATTCAAATGAGACGAATTCGACCGTAGTTTGGGATAAATACAACTTACAAATTAGGGATATTTTTGACTTAGAATTGTTCATCGCCACGTTTTATTTTTTTTCCTCAATTACAAAGATACGTGGTGCGCGCAACAAAAAATTAATGCAGGGAAAAATTATATATGTAATATCAAATTTTATAAAGTTGAAAGTGTGGTGTTTAGTTGTAAAAATTTTAATAATTTAAATTAATATTGTAATTAAAAAAAATCGAATAATAAAACATTGTGTGCTGAAAGTTAATAATAGTAAATTAAATTTAGTTAAGATTAAATTAACATATGGTGAATTAATTTTATATTTAAGATACAATAGACGGTTGAAGGTTAAGGTCTCTAGTACATTTAAGATACAATTGTGAGAAAAACCTTTTCTTACAAATTTTAAGCTAATTTTATTTTTATTGATTTAAATAATATTTGTTGATGTTGTTGTTTTCGATTATTATATTTGTTTAAATTAAAAAATGTATTATTATTATATTGTACTCGTTCGTACAAAAATGTATTATTATACATTATAAATAAAATGAAAATAAATGATGTGATTAAGTTTTTTATGTAATAATGTATTTTATAAAACTATAACCTGAAAACCATAAAAAAACTGGCTTACCAATGTGCCCTAAAACAGTGTAGCAAATGTTAGTCAATTTCGTCTCTCTATTGTTTATAGGAAATGACCGCCAAAAGACCTACCCGTTTTGATGTCTTTTGGCTGTCAATTATGACTTACAAAAGCCGGTCTGATTTTACGAAGCTTATTCGTCCGTAATTTGTTAGCCAATTGTAATGGTCAAATGTCGGTTGAATCAGCTGCAACAGAAATGTCTCTAAATGTTCGTCCCTTTTCTGGCAAGGATTAGATGCACAAATGACTGAACAATTGACCGACAATTGACTTATTTCGTCCCTTACGGACGAATGGTCAATTTTTGGTCGTTTTATGGCCATAAATTCAAAAATTGTTTTACGGGTTATGTTTTAAAATTGTACCATACCTAACATTTTCTTTTAACTTTTTGGCTGTTATAAGGTTTTTTTGTCAATTTTTCAGAAACTTCACACTGCCCGCTTGACGTGGTTTTAACAATTTAAGATCCAATAACGGTGCCTGAGGTGAAATAGCATGATCGAGATGTCACCATGCAATGTGTATGGATGCACGTCAGCAATCAACAATGTAATGGTTTCTGGGAAAAATGATTGGATGCTTTCGATCGTGTGGAATTTAGATTTGACGATCGCCTAGGTAAGGGTGCGACGATGCGAGTTTACTCTGGGATGACACTTGTTGCTTTGCCGTTAATTGTTTGATCTCTGCGGCGTTGAATGTGTATACATGTTGTTGTGCTATTTTACACAACTGAAAAATAGCTTCCTTCATTTTGATGGTAGTGATGTTTGCTTCTTTACTTGATCTTGAACATCTGACTTTTGTCTTGCATTCATGAATGACCCTTCTTTGGTGTGTATGCCGATATCAGTTCTTTTACTTCCCAGAACCTTTGCAGTAAAACATCAATATCAGTGGATGCCAGATTTGAAGTGATTAGGTTGAGTGCTGGATGGGTTTTAATCGTTCCACAAATAATCCAACCGAATATCGTGTTTTACGCTATCATTCGATTATTTTATTGTTTCCGGCAAGAGTACTTCAAAAAATGCACCTGCTCCCAGTATTACAGCAATTGCAGAAGAGGTGCAAAAGTTAAGATCGTCTATAATGTCAGATTTCTGATGCGCGGTTCAATATCATCACTAACTTCGTATGCTGGAGTAACTTGGCTTAGTTTTGGTAAAACTAGGGCTATGCATTCTATTTTCATTTTACTCGGAAGTCTAGACGTCATATGTAACTGAATGCTGCCCCTTTGAGCTAAGACCTCCGTTATTAAAGTGACCTGAGAACCTGAATCAAGTAAGGCTCGGCAAAGATATGAATATTCGCGTTTGTTTTGAATCAAAACGATTGCGGCGGGCAACAATGGTGATTGTATGCTTACTGAGTTTCTAGGCGTGTTAGTTGGCTGAGTCACTAGAGCACTGAAACCTTGCTGTAATTGCTTTCCTTGGAGTGGATTGAGTGATTCGAGTGCTTGATGAACGGCTAATCGTTTACATGCAGCATCGATGGGTACCGAATTCGGTGAAGTATTGTCAGAACAGGTTGCAATGTTTGTAAATGTTGCATTGACGTGACTGGTTGATGGTTGAATTAAGCTGGATGTGACTGGATTATTGCAAGAAGTACTACATTGCAATGAAATGGCAGCATTAGCAGTGTGTGATGTTTTAAAGAACATTTATGGCATCGTTGTCCATGGCTTGAAATGATGGGCATTTAAAGAAGTTATGCGCATTGTCGCATTTGGTACATTTGAGTGTCGCTCCTGTCGATACGTTATGAGTCCTAAATTTAGTGGTTGTTTTTAACAAATTATTGTGGTCCATTGTTATCTTCGGCTGTGACATCTCCAGTGAATCACATCGTCTGGTGAAAAAACTTATAAACTCCTTCTCAGTTGGAGACTAATGACTATGGTATGTTCAGCCCATATTCTTATGTCTCAAAATCAATCTTCTGCAATAGAATAAAAATTGTTATTGCATCCCGAAATAGTGTTGATTAGTCCAGAACAGTTAAGCCACGAAGAATTTCATCTGACACATTCAGACACTTTGGTCGCAGGTGGTTCATCCATAAACGTTTGGAAACAAACATGCGCGGTTAGTCCTCTCTTTTTAAAGCGACTGCAAGTTTCTCCCATGCTTGATCATAATTGGCGTCAGTTATCGGGATGTGTTCAATTGTTTTCGTTGCTTTATCTGCTGAGAATCCTTTAAAGTAGTAAAATGTGGATACCTTGGAGATGCTGGAATTTCCATGTATTTGCCAGGTAAACATGTCATTGAAAGATGCCTAATGTTGATAGTCTCCACGGAATACTAGGATAGTGACTCTGTTTTCTTGGTTTGAACCCATTTGTATGTGTGAAAATTCTTTCAGAAACAATTTTTAATGAGCTACGAGTTCATCCACCGCACTGCCAGGTAATACGGAATTTCCGCCAACTCATATTTACTTTCCTCATCAAGTTCAAACATCTTTTCATCGCTTCACTTTGTACAAAATCGATGCTTGATTTCTCGTTTAATGTTTCAGCATGCTTTGTTAATACTTCTATAACCATTAATTCCCTCCTGCGAATACTAATGTAGGCTGCTTTGTCTGTTTTAAGATCCATGATTTAATTTACAAGCACTTGAATTTTGTTTAAGCACTAGCAAAAGTTCTAATAATTCTAAATTGCTACAAAATACGACAGCCAATTAAAAAATGTGCGGCAATTTGTTTGCAGGACAAGTCCTGCAATATAACATTTTCTGAACATTTTGAGCCCTAATCTGATCACTACTACGAACCTATTCTAAAAATATGATATGTATATAGGCTTAAAGGACTTTTCGGATTTGGTCAAACAAAGGATTCGGAGAAGCTGAAATAAAAAATACATATCACAAAACAAGGTAACTGATACTAAGGTGTTTAAAGATAAATAGTAGAGAAACTATACCATTTTTCAATCAATGCGTATAATGACGTGAAACTAGGTCACTTGCCTGATTTTATGCGAATTTAATTTGAAAACATAAACAAAATCTACTTAACGCTCCGTTGTTATCTAAACTGTTAAACCTATTATAAAATTGTAATAAATCTAAAATGGTAGTGCAAGATTAATCAAATTACGTTAATTTTCCTATAGATTGAGTTTCGATACAGCATTTTTATTGTACATCGTGCCATGCCATAGGGTAATCAAGTATAATGAAAGCTTTTTACAACAACAAAAAGATCAATATGGTATTACATTTTAGTTATTGCTTATGATTTTCATTTTATTTCATTTTTGTCTCAAGGCTGCTAGGCACAAATGAAATATCGACCCAAAAAACCCATGAAAAATATGATTTCTTCGTTTTTTTTTGCACAGATATTCCATACAATATTGATTATTGAGATGTAATTTAAACATAACAAAAATTTATTAATATTAGAACATACAAAATGTTTATTTTTATTTTCCCTCTAAGTATGATGTCGTTAGTTCACATTTTGAGGAGCAACAACAAAGCATTAAAACATTTTCTATATTCAAAGAAACCAATTTTGAGAGCCCAAGGTTTATCTTATTATAGTTCGACATCTGGGAACATACTTTGTGAGAATGGACGTCAAATAACTCGTATTTTTTTCGAAATGTTTGTTGTTGTTTGGTTATCCCTGTAATTCGTAAAATTACCTATAAAAACCAGAATATTGTTTTTTTGTACACAAATTGCTACTAAAAATGACGTCAAATTTTCCGTGTTCTGTGTAAGAGACAACACAAAACCCAATGAGATAATTTAGTCAAAATGTGTTAGAAAATTTATTAAAGCATGTAATGTTTAAATTACGTAAAGCAAACTAACTCAGACCACATTCAGGTCCCTTAAGCTAGCAGAACCCATACAGCAGAACATTACAAGATAGTATGGATAATTATAGGCTAATTAAATGCCGCATTAAAAAATTTTGGGCTCCTACCCTAACAACTAAAGCGCGGGTTCTGCTAGCTTTAGAAAAAGTTAGCAGAACCCATATCAAAAAATAATTTAAAAACAATTGGAAAAATAAAGGTTAATTTTAGACTAATTAAATGCCCTATTTAAATTTTTTTATTGTGCTCTATCTAGAAAATGCAAAAGGCTTTATCATTTCAAAGCTAGCAGAACCCAAATCGAAAATCGATTAGAACGCAAAATAAGATCTATTGACAATCAAATAATTTTAGGCTCACTATGGGCTAATCAAATCATTAAAAAATTTTGGGCTCCACCCGTTTCTGACCAGACTTCAGGTCATTTAAACTGCTAGCAGAACCCAAATCGAAAATCGGGAAAAAACGAAATTAGAACGCAATACAAGATCTATTGACAATCAAGTAATTTTAGGCTCACTATGGGCTAATCAAATGCCTCATTAAAAAATGTTGGACTCCACCCATTTTTGACCTAACTTCAGGTCATTTAATTTGGGTTCTGCTCGTTTAAGATTAAATGACCTGAAGTTTGGTCAAAACCGGGTGGAGTCCAAAATTGTTTAATGGGGCATTTGATTAGCCCATCACGAGCCTAAAACTATTTAATTGTCAATAGATCTTGTTTTGTGATCTAATTTCAGTTTATGTCCGATTTTCGATTTGGGTTCTTCTAGCTTTAGATTAAATGACCTGAAGTTAGGTCAAAAACGGATGAAGCACAAAAATATTTAATGGGGCATTTGATTAGCCCATAATGAGCCTAAAATTATTTGATTGTTCTAATTTCGTTTTGGTTCGATTTTCGGTTTGGGTTCTGGTAGCTTTAGATTAAACGACCTGAAGTTAGGTTAACAACGGATGGAGCTCAACGGTTGATTAGTCCATAACGAGCCTAAAATTGTTTGATTGTCAATACATCTTGTTTTGAGTTCTAATTTCGGTTTTAGTCCGATTTTCGATTTGGGTTCTGCTAGCTTTGAAATGATAAAGCCTTTTGCAATTTCTAGATCGAGCAGAATAAAAAATAAATAAATAGGGCATTTAATTAGCCTAAAATTAACTTTTATTTTTCCATTTGTTTTTAAATCATTTTTTGATATGGGTTCTGCTAACTTTTCCTAAAGCTAGCAGAACCCACGCTTTAGTTGATAGGGATGGAGCCCAAAAATTTTTAATGCGGCATTTAGTTAGCCAATAACGAGCCTAAAATTATTTGATTGTCAATGTTTTTAAATCATTTTTTGATATGGGTTCTGCTAATTTTTCCTAAAGCTAGCAGAACCCGCGCTTTAGTTGGTAGAGATGGAGCCCAAAATTTTTTAATGCGGCATTTAATTAGCCTATAATTATTCATACTATCTTGTAATGATCTGCTGCATGGGTTCTGCCAGCTTAAGAGGCGTTCACATTCACAGTTTCAAGACTTGGTATATATACGAGTAAAACCCACAGTACATTTTTCTTATACCATACCCATTCGAATGTAGAGAGCTTTTCATTTCTTATTTTGGAAACTTTATGTATTTTGTTTGTTGTTAACACAATTTATTGAGTTCACGGAATTTGAAGTTAAAAAAAAGAAATATGAAAAAAAAAACGTTTTGCTTGAAATTTTTTTAATGCTTTTATTGGTTAAATAAAGAAATCAAAACAAAAATAAATGGTTAATATTTGTTGTTGTAAATTTTATTTTGTTTTGTACGAGAGTATATAGGAATTTCTGTGATTTCAACAATAAAAGAATTTTCTTTTTTGTATTTTCACTTCAGTTTTGAACTTTTTTTTTATTTTTCGATTTTTATACACATGATATACTCGTGGAGAAGAAATGAATTTCTGTTTATAAATTTTAAAGTTTTTATATTTTTATAGAGACGGAAAGAAATAAGCAGACAAAACGGAATGGAGTACCCGTACATATTATACTGAAAATATGATGCAGAACTAAATCATTTGAAATTATACCAAATCGATAAAAATTTTATTTTACTTATTAAATTTATGTCAATTGAGTTTGAAGCTCGCTCTTTCTTTATCTGCAATAACTTTTTTATAGTTAAAAAATATTTTTAGGTTCAGTGAGTTAACAAATACTTAGATATGTATCATCGTTTTGCTTCTGGAATATTTTAGTATCCCAATCTTTTCTGTAAATTTTGTCGCGACATAACTGGGACAATAAATTAGCTGAAACAATTTATTGATAATTTGTTGAATTATGCTGGAAGTGCATCTTTTTAAATTTTTTTTTAATTTTATTACCCCCTGTTTTGGGGCTAAGGCTCTTCCAACGCTTTCGTGGTTCGCGGCGGTTCGTGGTTTCGCGCTGTTTCCGTCTTTATTTTTACGCCGTTGCCAGGAAATTCGAGGACGTACAGCTATAGGTCCGATTTTATCACCGTCTGCACACTGCATGCCAGCCTATACTGGCATGTAAGATGGGTCGGTACCTCCCGATCCAAACGCCAATACTAATAGCAATATGAACAAAGTTTTCAGACAATTCAGAAAAACCACTTATCGTACTACCTAAGATAAGTGCGGCTTTTCTGAATTGCCACATATATATCCAAAATACTATAGATGTTATTAAATACATGGTAACGTAGTTTTTGGTTGCTTCATCAAAAATATTACGAATTTGAACCATATCGGCTAGTACGCTAGCGATAGAATCGTTTCACGTTTCACCAAGTGCAATGCACTGTTTCAGCACGTTGGAACCGATTGAATTAATTATAATGGATTACTGTTTTGGCGACTTGTTCCACATTTAGACGTTGTGTAGCCATATTACTATAAATTTAAAGTTTAAACTGTCTTGAACTGCCAAATTTAATGTATGAGAAAAACAAGGGTTCATTGTGAGTGAAAACCCAGGCTACTTTTTATTCAATGCCCCAAGTTTGCTTGATTTGCTTAACTTCTGCCGCAATGTTGTCAGCTGTGTGGTTTGTGTTTAACGGACATATTTGTTGATAACACGGCACATCTCCGTAATCCTCAAGTTCATCTCGCAATTTTGTTTTACGCGGAAGCTCATACTTTGGACCCAATGTTCGGACAAACTATCGAAATCTTTCATCTTGCACTAAAGAAAACGGCTGAAAATCTAAGTTCATCATACCGAGTAATGCCCTACCGATTTCATTTTTTCGATTGCTTTCGTTTTGATAGACACATTGCCCTGCATAATAAACCACAATATAATTTTCAATTCCTGAATTAGAACCAGTTACGTTTACACTTGTAGTGTCATCAGTATTTAGACAGGGTGCATGCTTTTAAGGTGATCTAACAGATTACTGGTATTATCACTTGTATTATACTCTTTGTTGCACTTGGAACATTTCGCTAACTTTTTTCTTTGTCACTTTTAAAAAAAATTCCAAACATTGGAAATTTTTCGTTTCGGCATTTTCTAACGCTAGTATTTTGTAATTGAAATCCTGAAAATTTCAAAAAGCGGCAATAAGAATATTACTATTTCAATTTTGATATCAGGAAAAACGGTGAATCCCAAAAAAGCATAAAAATATTCTTCAGGTTATATTATACTATAACCAAAGAATGATTAAGAAATTTAAAATGTAGGTTTGATAGAAACATTATTTGTATACTGTAATTACTTGTAAACCACTACATTTTTGAAAAATATTTAATATGTAAATTTTCTTATATAGGTTTTGCACTCCAAATTCAACCTTTTACAAATCATGTTCCTCAATTTCCAAATAAAATTTACCATTTTCCAAAAGACTTTCATCCTTCTCCAAATCAAATCAAACTTTAGCCAAATCAAATTCACCTTTAATCAGAACATATTCTTCCTTTTCCAAATCAAAAACACCTTTGTTCAAATCAAATTCACCAAATCATATAGTCATCCTTTTCCTAATCAAATTCAACCAGAGACGAAATAAAACCAACAGAACCTATTTAATTTAATAAATTTATTTAAATTCTAGATTCAAAATAACAAGTATTTTGTTTTTTAATCTTTGCAATCTGTTCTGGAGCCGAAGCGCTCCCAACTCTTTCGCGGTTCGCTATTCATGTCCTACCTTACGCAATGGCCAGCCAAAATTCTACTGATATCAAAAATTGATGAATTCATTTTCATTACTTCGAAACTATTTTAATTGCACTCAGAAAAAAAAGAATTGCTATGAAATTTTTGGGTTTCTAGGCGATAGGCGGATACCAGCTTCACATCCAGGTGAGGTTACCAAGACGCAGCTAGTTTGAATGAAACATCGAACATTTTGGTTACACAGTAAAGGTAAATTAACTTTATTAGCTTGATATTTTGACTGGAAACTGCGTAAAGTAGGACGTAAAAAGTGATTGGTAAGAAATTGGGAGTGCTTTGAACCCAGAACAGATTGCAAAGATTAAAAAATAAAATACTTGTTATTTTGAATCTAGAATTTAAATACAACAAATTTATTAAATTAAATAGGTTCTGTTGGTTTTATTTCGTCTCCGGTTGAATTTGATTTGAACAAAGGTGAATATGATTTGGAAAAAGTTTGATTTGATTTGGAAAAGGATGAAATTCTTTTGGAAAACGGTGAATTTTATTTGGAAATTGATGAACATGATTTGTAAAAGATTGAATTTTGAGTGCAAAACCTATAAATTAGTGTAGTGTAGTATACACTAGCAAGAAAAAGTCTGCGTAAACCGGCCATTAAAAAATTTTCTCACAAAAATAAACAAGTAACGTAACTTTTTCACATAAATTTATTTTGTGTTATATTCATTGATCTATTCTATTTCAAAATATATCAATATAACAAGAAACAACAACCAAGCACACACAAAAAACTAACTAAACAAAAGTTAGGCAGAAAAGGTCTGCGTACAACAAATCATGGTATAAATATTTTATTTATTTAAGAGCTTCAAAAAGTACATTAATAACTGGTAGGGCATCCTTTTCTCTGAAAAACTTCTTTTAATCTTTTATTCATCGAACGGATGAGATTTGAGGTTTCCGCCTCACTGATTATGGGCCACCCTTTTTGTAATACATCCTTCAACATATCTGTGGATGTTATGTTATGTTGGCGAATTCCGCGTTCTAAAAAATCTCTAAAATGTTCTATGAGATTTAAATCGTATGATTGTGGGGGTGTGTGTAGTTGTTTTGGTACGTTATATAACAACCACAACTTTACAATCTAAGCGGTGTGCTTTGAGTCATTGTCATGTTGAAATATGTATTTGTCATGCAAGCCAAACTTTTCAACACGTCGTTTCAAAAAATTTTTTAGAATAATTTAATAATCCTCTTCAGTCATAGTAGATTCAATAAATTGTAAATATTTAACACCTCTACCCGCCATACACCCCCAAATCCATTACTCCAGTACCACCATGTTTTACAGTTGGTACTAAGTTTTTTTTATTTATTGCTATACCTGTTTTTCTCCATATAATATTCCATCCTTTTGCCAAAATTGCTCTCATCTGCGAAAATAACTTTCTCCCAGAACTGGTTTGGCTTATTAATATGCTCGATTGCAAATTTAATTCTTTGTAACCGATTGATTTCTGATATAAATGATGATACCCATCCTTTTCAAGAATTTGTTGGACGGTATCAGGAGAATTTTTTTTATTCAACTTTATTTCAATATTGTTTGAAATTTGGGAAGCTGTTGTTCGTAGATTTTTCGTAACCGTTCTATTATACCACATTTTTCGCGACATGATAATTTTGAAGGATGGCCACACCGTGGTTTTAGATGTAAGAACTTCTGTTTTTAAAATTATTCACTACTCTCTGAATAAATAATATGAATAGGTTATTTTCAGTAATTTACCAATTTCCCGAAAACTTTAGCTTTCTTTCCATAAATCTGTAATTATTTTAAGTTCATTTACAGCAATTTCCTTTCCATTTGACTCCATAACGAAAAACTTTCACTGGAAATAATTAAGTTGCTTCCACCAGCCTTCAAATCGAGGCTTTATGCACATATGTGCAAAATGCTGCATGCATCAAAATTAGAATACACTATAGTGTATATGGGTTAAAATACATGTACGACGTATGCCATGCGGAATTCCGCACGTCGTCGTTATTTCTAATTTGACTGGACTGCGCATCTGTCGGTGTTGACAACATGAAAAAAAAAAATAAAACTAAAAATCGTCGGCAACTTCATGCGACATTGTTTGATATTTTTCACTTTTGACCCTAAATTTTGTCAAGATGGAGGAGAAAATTACAGAATTTACAAAAGAAAACCAATTGTTATACGACACAAGACTTTTCAATTGCAAAACTATTTATCTGTGTGACAAAAAGTTGCTAGCTTGCTTTAACACTAAATAAAAAATGTCTACACAAGTGTCAAAAAATATGCTCATGTGTTTTACGTGCAGATCTGCATGGGGTGCTGCATGCAGAAAATATGCACATCTGTTTTCAGCATTAAGCATATTTAATAACAAAAGAGAATCAGCTATGCTACACACAATTTTGGTTTCTGGATTCAAACTATTGCGCAATAAATTTTAATTTTTAATTTTAAACCCTTATTTTAAATTAAATCATTAAATTTTTTTGTCTTGTTTTATTCTTTTCTCTCGAAAATAAATTTTAAACAAAAATCTACATCTCAAAAATGTCCTTAAATTTTTTTATTTTCATTTCAATTTTTTTCATTTCGGATTCACGGACAAAAATTTTATTACGTAGCTGCGACGTAAAAATTTTGACCGTGAATCCGAAATGAAAAAAATTGAAATGAAAATAAAAAAATTTACGGACATTTTTGAGATATAGCTAGATTTTTGTTTAAATTTTATTTTCGAGAGAACAGAATAAAACAAGACAAAAAAATTTAATGATTTAAATTAAAATCTATTGCGCAATAGTTTGAATCCAGAAACCAAAATTGTGTGTAGCATAGCTGAATAAAACAACATCTTACGAGTCAAACTGTGATGGAAATAATTGTACAATCGTACGCAAACTTTTTTCGCTCAAATTTGGTTTTTTCTATTTTATTGATTTTTTTTGTTTCTGTTGTTTTTATTTTTGTTTAACTGCTTATTTTACAAGAGTATGGAACTAATATTTTTTTGGTTTAGATTTTCTTTAAAAAAGATATAAATACATATTGTAAAGTGTAAGCAGACTTTTTCTTGCGAGTGTATGCTTTATTTCCTTAAAACCGAACCAACATAAAAATTGACTTCGTTTCGAAAGTGAAGGTTATAGAAAAAAAATATTTTTTTTATTAAATGTAATTTTAGTTCAGTGAAGTTGTATGGATGTATCCCGACAAACAATTTCAATTTTGAGACCGAAATAAAACCAAGCTGGTACCGGAAACCGACTTAGTAACGTGCCCGATCAGTTACCACAAAATTACTTAATCTTGGCACACATTGGGTTGGAACAATTACCAATATTTTCCCACCTGGATATTAACGGTATTTGTAACCCTATCGTTACCAATGTTTAATACAATAGATTTACATAAAAAAATAAATGATGATAACCTTTTATTATAAGGCATATCAAGTAATACCACAAGTAATATATGTAAAGTTGCGTTTCTCGGTTACATCATTAGATTGGTAACCGAGAAGCTATCATAAATTGACATTACAAATTTTTGAATAAAATTGTGTACCAAAAGGGAAAGAATGTCCCGATATTTTGTAATACGACTCTTTGTTATAGAATGCACTGTTGCCAAATTGTGCACCTCAATTAAGGTGAATTTTTTTCAGAGGAGTCAATTCACATTGTTGCGGCAGCTTGGTTAGCAACAATATCTATGTAGCGCAACAACAATATACTCACCGTGCAATAATGCTACACAACAAATTTGATATTTTATTGTTATTATGTTGCGATTATTGACCAACCTCAATACATTTTATTATTTGTTTACGGAACTGACCATACCTAACAAAACATTTATTGTTACCTCGGTTATTGACTTCTATAAAAAAAAATACAAATAAATTTTTAAGATTTGGTGTTGTTGTTGCTCGAAGAACAAATTAAATGCGACGTGTAAACCGTAAAATGCATCGTACGATCCCAGGGGTATTTCTCTGATTGGTCTATGTGTCGTATAGTTCAGTTATATAAATCAGCCTAGAAAAAGTTGATGAAATCCTTCTAATTCGAATATTTTTAGTAATATTCGATTAGCATTCAAAAACATTTTGAGAGGCCAGCAGGTAACTACCTCCTGGGTTTAGTTAAAAATTCAATTGGAGCGGTATATGTTATGTAAGTAAAATAAATAAAAAAAATTCAATTTACTTATATTTTTGTACCACAAAACATTGTACCACCAGTTTTTTTGTGAAAAATCTTTTTTGTGGATTTGGGAATTGCCTGATAAATTGGATTACGCGCGGACGATCGATAGTCGGTAAGATATAAATTTTGAATCAGGGTTTTTTATAGTGAGGATTCTAATAGTAGATATTGTTTCATACGATAGGTCTTTGAGACACGCGTTTGTCCAGCCGGGTTATCGGGCCTCTCCAAAAAACTCTCCATATAAAACGAAGAAAACTGTTTCTCTTTGGATATCTTGTGACAGTTAGACTGTGAAATTTCCGCATGCGGATTTACAGCAACCAACAAAGGGCAAACCACTACGGCATACAGCTTGCCTACAAAAAATACTATAGTAATTGTGCATTGTGCAAAAATTCGAATTCTACAAGAAAAAATTATAGTTTGTGCTTTAGTGTAGTTAAAGTAAATAGTTGAAAAAAAAATCGTAGATAATAAAACAAAAAATAAAAATCTAACTAAATTCTACGTTATCAAAATAAAAAAAATATAAATTGTTATATGTTAGTTTATAAAATTTAAAATTAATTAAAAAAGAAAAAAAATTTTTGATTTAGAGTTTAAGAAACATAGTTTTGTTGAGAAAAAGAGAAAAATAACTAATATAGGAAAACAAGTGTTAAAATTATCCACAGCCACGTAACCAGCCTGCTGCCATGAGTACTCTTCGCAGAGGATAGTTTGGTAAGTGTCTACCGTTATATGTTTTTGTTTTGTGGGGAAAAATCGCCCAATCAATATATTATTTGTTTTCTCGAAGTCTCAATAAAATTTATATGTGTGCAATATTTTAATTAAAGTTTTTCGGATTTAAAAAATAATAATAATAATAATAATAGTTCCTTAATTGTGTTATTAGTTTCATAAATTATGTATATACAAAATGAATATTTTGAAAACATGTGAATAATTATAATAATTTATATGGAATAGTTTATCTTTTATTGGTGATGCGGATGAATCAGTGAACCCATGTGATATTTAGTGAGTCTTGTAAATTAATGTACGTAAGGTTTGTTCGGCATGACCCTAACAAGCCGTGAAACTACCCGAACGTTATGCAAAATACGTACGCTTTCTAGGAGGTTAGTAACAACATATGTATAAAAATTAAAACACAATAAAATTAATTAATTTTTCAAACTTATAATTTTTATTTAATCTAGATACAAAAAATTTTTTACTCCGGACATCTTATTTAGTACTCGTAACTTTAACTTCAAATAAATGACTGGTAAATGTAACATCTCATGTTAAAAAATCTATAAAAATAGAAAATATATTAGTCAGTTTTGTTTGTGTAATATAAAAATAAAATAATTATTAATAACAATTAAACTAAAATATCGAATAACCATGCATGTTAATATAGAAATTCTCTTTAGAAATCTTAGAAATTAAATTTCTCTACCAACTACTGGAGTATTGAAAAATAGTATTGTATAAAATAATAGGATTAGAGGGTGTTACCAATAAATAACCGGCACATTTAAAATATGGCTGTTTTGTGTTAATAAAATATTTAATTTCTTCATATAAATATTTTACTTCATATTTAAATATATACGTACCTGCGATTAATAAATGCAATCAGCAAATTAGTTCATAAAAACTACCAGCAAAACCTAAACAGAAAAAATGTCAGACAAAATACCTGCAATTTACCTACTCGAGTCTAGAAAAAAAATTTTCAAACGAGAACGAGAATTATATATTGAAAACTATTATTGATACACACTTATAATTTATTACACCTACATTACACAATTACAATTAAAACCACTTATATAGAATATATGGAAAATTAAGAATAATTAGAAAATGATATATAATATACTAATATACTGAATGAAAAAAATATTTTTTTGGATATCAAATAACAAAACTCCGAATAATAACCAAGAGATTACTGAACTAATATTGTTATAATTTTCCGAGAATAACTGACAAGTTACCGACAATTTTTGATACTTGAGAGTAGTGAGCAATATAAAAAATGAAAATTCTCGACTGAGCATAAAATAGCAAATACTAGAATAAAATAATTTTGAATATATTTTTTACAAAATAATGTTACTAGGCATCAGTACCATTGTTCCCGAAAAACAGTCTACGGTTACAAATTGTTTGTCGGGTATCTGGCCCCAGGGCCCGATTTCGTAAAGTTGTTACGCTACGATTATTTTCTAATTTTTCTAAAAGTAAGGCATGAGTGACGGTTTCAAAACTACATAGCCTTAATCCGAGAAACTTATACTTACCAAATTTAAATGTAATTTTAGTTCAAATACGAGTTGGGTGGATATATGTAGGTTAGGGCCCAATATCGTAAAGTTGCCACTTTTTTCTAACATTTCTAAAAGTAAGGCTGGAGTGTGGCATTCATAAAACTACATAGCTTTAACCCGACTACTTTATGCCGTTAACGTGTCAAATACCTTTATCGTTGCTAATCCAATTTTAGTCCGTTCAAATATTTGTTCTTTAGATATAACGGTTGCATGGCTAAAATTCGCAAAGTTTAAAAGGAACGAATTCAATTTTTGTATTTAACGATTTGTGATTTATAATAAATTTCGGGCTGTGCTAACTTTACACAAGACCAAAGGGAGTTTTTATTAGTTAGAGTTGGCTGATGAAATTTTTAATTTTGTGGGATAGCTTCACATACGTATAACTTCACATACATCTTCTGAAGTTTGATATACCATATATTATTTTGTGTTTTGACATTTTACTACGCGGGTGATGATGTTGTTCATTGTAGTATAGGGTGGCCCATCTACCGTTTGCAATTTCAGCTACCGGTTATTTCGAGTGTGGCAACACTTACCTTTATCTCATTCGTGTTATGGCATAAAATTAGTTTAAGGCTTGACATTTACGAAATGGGTCATTGGATAAACCAACATGAGCACTTATATTTACAGTGCGTACAGCCGAGAACAATGCAGCTGTTACTCAGAATGTGGCTGAGCATCCATCAGCATAAACTAGCCATCGTGCTCAAGAATTGGATATTTCACGCAGTTCTGTAATGAAAATTTTGCATAAAGACAAAGGCATACAAAGTTCAAATAGTGCAGGAGCTGAAGAAAAACGACCATCCGCAACGTTTTCGGTTCGCTATTGGCCTGTGGAATGCTTGCAAGAAAATTACCGAAAAATTACCTTTTCCAACGAAGCTCATTTTCACCTCGGAGGCTACGTCAACATGCGAGATTGTTGCATTTGGGCATCAGAAAGTCCACACGTAACCATTTTTTAGTAAATAAGGCCCCTTTCTTATATAAATACAAACAGCCATGTGTGTAGATTTGATATCTATTTATTATATTTAATCACATAAATGCGTATGTCTATTTGTATATACATACATATTTTAGTTATAATACACCAAGCAAAATGTAAATAATTTTTAGGCTTAAAAACAAAAATAATGAATAGGCAAGATGAAAATTTTAAGCTTAAAATTCTATTTTATTATAAAATATCATACAAATGAAATATAAAATAAAATAATTTAATACATTATAATTAAATTAAATTCCAAATAATTTTGAAAAGGTTAAGGATATTCATATTTTTTACTTCAATAGAACGAGTATATGAAAAAAGAAAACTCCAACCCAAGGATAAATAAATTTTTTGGTTATTTGTGTTAAATTCCTTGTATTTGATCCGTACAATTTTTGTTTTCTCTAACATTTAGGCATCTAAAAGTATCATTTTTCTGTGTTATTTACCCCGCTAGAATATATATGTATAGGGATTCCTACACTTTTGTATTGCTGTCTGTATATATAATTTTTAACATACGCACTTGAATAGGAAAATGAATCATGAATTGAGATATGGTAGTAGGTATCGTTTGTTTATGTACCTTTAGCTACCATACAATTTGATATTATACATCCACATACATATAGTGTACATGTTTAAGTACAATAACATACATACCAACGTTTTATACTTAATATAAGTACATTATAAGGTAAGTGTTTTTCAAATATTTGAGAATTATTTTCAATGACGGCTTTATAAATATGATTATTAAGGCAACCATGTTAAACACGAATTATTCGCCACTTGGAAAATTTGTAAAAGTGTGTTAAAGACTATACATACTTTTGATCTTGTTTAGATAAAACAAAGAGCTTTGAAAAAGACGAATTACATTTTTGTGCTTTTAATAAAACCTATCATGTATAACATCCATAATAAGGAAGTAAAAATTATCTTAGAATTCGAAAGTAAAAAAAAACAACTTTATTACTCAAAATCCAAAGTAGAACTAACTTAAAATAATTTTTTTGTATGAAAATTAAAATTATCTTAATTTGCATAAAATATGTAAAAAAAATCTTTTTCTATAGAATTCTTATTACGTGACACTTATAGACAATACATTTGTGTTGAATTCACAAATTTGGTCTTCGTGTGTCTACAAATAGGTAATAGCTATACATTTTCATATTTCCAGTGTAGCTTTCAGGGAACGGACAAAATTAATCCATGTTTTTGTCTTATTTTGTCGAGTACCATTCGATTGTGCATTTTTGTGCGTTTAACCTTAAAGTTTGAGCATAATGTATTGTGGGAGATAACGAGAATAGATACTCGATCGGCTAGCAAGCAAGCAATTTGGTAGCTAAAATTCCGGCTAATGAATCAATTTTACTAAGAAAATTTGAATTTCAAATAACATTTTTTATAAAATATTTGTTTATTTTTGTATTTGCACAGTAAAAAACACAAAAATTTGCTGTTCATTTTTTGAAACCGCAAAATTTACTGTGCAATCGCAAAAAAAAAAACAAAATTTTTTTAAAAATATATTTTGAAAATCAAATTTACTTGGGAAAATTGATTGAAGTTTCATGATTGTGCCTACTCCACATCAGAAAGGCGTAGGAGGCCCCCATTTCAACTATAATTTCAAAAGATCATTTTTGGATTTCGCACAATGAAACTTGGTCAGTGTGTTTAGAAAAAGCAGTTGAAATCACATTCATTAATAAAACGTGCGATTGCCAGAAATTACCCATATGTCACTGTAAAAAAGGTTGCACATGAAGAAACATGCTCCAACTATTACTCAGCCTTACTTTACACTTCCGATATGCCGACAAGGGAAACCTGATCTACGAGTCGATAATTAAACCAATTTGGACCTATGTTGTTAAAACTAGTTGTCAAAATAAATTTGTACTAAATATTAAATAAATTGATGAGGAGATCCAGGAATTTTCCATTAAACGTGAAAGAATATTACTGCAACACACCAACAGTTTCAACTTCTTGAAATAACACAAGAACTGAGACGCCTTAAAAAAATTAAACCGCATGAGCTACATAGCCATCTAATAAATAAAGGTTCTTTAGTTGGAAGCAGAATATTGATTGCTTGTAAACCAACACTCGCACCACTTATTAGTTTCAAAGAAGTGCGTTATCATCATTAGAAATAAATTACCATGTGATAAGGTGAAAAAATATAAAAGAAAAATAATAATTAAGGTGGGATTTTCAGAAATCACCCATATCACAATTTTCAGAAATGGTCTTTTGAAATTAGGGTTCAAATAAGGGTTTTGTGTGGGCGATTCTGGCTGATGGGGAGTAGGCACAATCTTGAAATTTGTTAAGTATGGTGATTTCAATTAGTTTGTGAATTCATTAATAAAACGACGAATTCTCACTAATCACGCATTCAAAATTTTTCGAAAGTGATCTTTCGAAATTAGGATTGAAATTGGAAATTCCTACGGGTAGTTCTGGCTGATGAGGAGTAGGCACAATCATGAAACTTGATCAGTGTGAGCAGTACAAGCAGTTTAAGTGATTTCATTAATAAAATATGGCATTTCCAGAAATAAAACGTATTTCAAAAATTTAATTTGTAAAAATAGGATTGAATTGAGGGTTTTATATTGACAAATTTGGCTGATATGGAGTGTGCAATACACTGGCTGCATGATTGCATTACTAGATAAATTCAACGTCTTCATTGCCAGTCACCTAATAATTTCAACGGATAGTTGGATCTTCTTCAACATGAAAAGGAACTACCAAACCAGTCCCAATAATATCGTCAGAGTCATCTAAAGAAGTTGGGCAAACGTGTTGGGAATAAAATTAGAATAAGTTTGGCCAGAGCATATATCCTGATTCTCTTTTGTCTGTAGCATAAAATAGTGCTTTTCAAAATGTACCAAGCAAACAATTGAATTTCTACTTAGCATCTTTCTCACCGAAGCCAATTGACTTCAATCACAGTTTCTTTAAATCTCCTTATTTTGGTAATCTAAAAACATATGTTTACTTCATAATTTCTGTAAAAAAATGTACTTCTAGTATTCCAAAATCAAAATAAATTATGCAAAGCGAAGTACGTAGCACATGAAATAAATGCCGGTGTATTAAACTAAAATAAAAAAAATATATCCCTGTGGCGTATCAGCTATTTCCCAGATATTTTTTCCAAAAGTTAATTCTGTCAATTGGGGAATAAATATACGAGAAAGTAATTTAAATATTTCCGGTCGATATGCGAATTTTTGATTGATTTTCGATTGATTTCCGTTTGTATATTGATATTTCCAATTTATGTTACCAATTTCGAGTATAAATTTTCTGCCATATATAGCTATAAAAATATAATAATAAATTTCCGTTAAATTCTATTCCCAGTTAATGCTTTCGTAAAATAGGTATAGAATAATTAACGTCAAAACTGTTATAATTGGGAAAAAATTTCAAGAAATTTTTTCCCAAAAGTCAGAATACACTTTGGGGAAAAGAGAATAAAACTGCTACAAAATTTCTATTCCCCGGGAATTACCAGAATAATGCATAATGCCTCTGGTAATAAAACTTGTTGTCAAAAAGAAAAAACGAAAATGTCGATAAAATCCTGCAAATTATCAACGTAGGCCAGAATGTTAGCTGAATTCTTTATATTATTCGAATTTTTCGCCGGCTACTTTAATCGTTTTTTTTTTCTTCAAATTTTCTATTATTTGGGAGAGTAAATCCGCATTGATTAACCAAGCCGAAAATTTACACCGATTTTTGTTTAGTAGTGATATAAATAATAGAAGATTTGCAAGCAAATTTGAAAAAACGATTCAAGTAGCCGGCGAAAAATTCGAATAACATAAAGAATTTTAATGCAAATTATAATCCGCAGACGGCAATATTCACCGATTTCAAGAATACGCGCCCAGGAGCTAAAGATCGACCACAAAACAGTTTTAAACCATTTGCATAAGGCTGGCTTGAAAAAGAAGCTCGAAAACTGATAGTTTGCAAATGGAACGAAATCGACCCATATCTGATGAAGCGGATGGTAACTGGTGACGAGAAATGGGTCACATACGACAATGTCAAGTTGAAACGATCATGATCGAAGGCCGGCGAAGTGGATCAAACTTATTATGCATCCAATTTATAGTGCGGACCTGGCACCAAGCGAATATCGTGCCGTTTTGTTCATGGCAAACGCTATGGTGGTGTTAAAGCGACCTCAAGAGCGGCTTGTGGATGGGAAACAATTTAAGTTTGACCAGGCAACGACTTGTGACACGGTGAATTCTTCTTCCTTCAAATGCACTAATGACGCGCTGTAATATTCGCTGTTGGTGGTCTTTCCTTTCACAAGATAGTCGACGAATAAAATACATTGCGCATCCCAAAATACGGAATTCAAAATCTTACCGGCCGACATTTGCATTTTTGGTTGCTTCGGACTGCTTTCTCTTATCTAACGGGTCATACGCACCTTCTAAAGACAGAGTAATGGATTTCCTACTATTTTTCAATAACTTAAACCCGATTGATCGCCCACACACACATTCAATAATTTCTTCTTCAATTTCTTTATAAAACAGCAGAAATACAACTGTTCATAATAACAAAATTTTGGAGAAACGCTGAAATTCTCGAACTTCACTAGAGTTGTCGCCTTTACTATATTAACAAGAAACATTATGTCCTGTGTGAATCAATCAAGACTCTTGAACAATTTTGTTTCAACACCTCACCTACATTAACAAACAAATTAAAACAAAGAGTGTGTTTGAATGTTTTTATTTGAAATAAATTGAAAATTTCAATAGGAAACGGGGACATAGAATAACATAACATGAATTTTATGCAGCGAGAGTCGGTGACACTATCGTATTACCAGATGACCATTCAAACAGGGCATAATGTTTATTATCAATACGGTAAAGCAGAAAATTCTATAATTTCATCGTGGATCAGTTGTATTTCTGGTATTTTTTTTTTTTTATTTTCTAAAAACCAAAATTTAAGTGATAAAAACTACCACAGAAAACGATATCAGATACACTTAATAAACACATTATGTGATATCATTAGTGTTTAATAAAATGAGTTATTAAGTGTAAGTGTGTTTCACCAAGTGCCTACGGAAAGTAGAGTAAAAAGATATGAGATGCGTAATTATGAAGGCACACAGATGTGCACTAAACAAAATCAAAACAACTTGTAAGAGGAAGTGTTAGTGTTAGCCAACGGTGTAGAGATATTATTTTATGTTGCTCGGTATTTTACCTTTCTGCCGTACATTATTTCTAATAAGCTCGAATAAAATTTCAAAAAAAAATATTTTGTTTGTTTATACAGTTTAACACACAAATTATTCTTCAAAATGACTGTTTTATTTTTATTGTACTATGAAGGTAGTGTATGGTGGTGTTTACTGTAAGCAAAAAGATAATAAAACAATGAAATGAAAATTCAACTCGCAGAGGTATTATGTTTATACTTAAAATCTACTTAAATATAAGTCCTGCGCAAACTCTCATTAACAAAATCTACATATAAAACTTCCAGAGAGTGATCGGGACGGGAGGTACCGCGTTCAAATCCCGATAAAGGCAGGATGCAAAAGGGATTTTTAATTATCACACTATAGGATTTTTTATGGAACAGAACACAAGTATGACCCCCTGTCAGAGTGCAGAACTCATAGGCCGACCTATCTTTCATATCCACTGTAGAGTGGACCTATGGAATGTGCAGTTGGTTCTACAAAAAATCTGACCTATAGCCGTACGTCCACGAATTGGCTGGCCACGGCGTAAAAATAAGGACAAGACAAGCGAACCGCGAACGAGTTGGGAGAGTCTCGGCCCCACAGCAGATAGCAATGATAATAAAAAAGAGTGTGTTGGTTACACTTACAAGGCAACTTAAAT
Source organism: Nephrotoma flavescens (assembly GCA_932526605.1). Taxonomy (NCBI): domain Eukaryota; kingdom Metazoa; phylum Arthropoda; class Insecta; order Diptera; family Tipulidae; genus Nephrotoma; species Nephrotoma flavescens. The sequence goes on from OW052221.1 coordinate 106,620,303, forward strand.
TTGAATTTTTCTTTGTTTCTACACCAACACAATTATATCTACCCAAAATCGACTATAGACCAATACATCTTTAGTTAGTTTTGTTGGTGTCATATGTATGGTGTTATCAGGACTTATATTTAAGTAGATTTGGTTTGAAGGATTGTGATACGGTAAAAATCAAAAACTTATCACTGGAGTGGCAAATTGTATAATAATTTTGTTTTTAATAGGCCCAATTTAATAACCGCTGACAGTCTCAACGCTCTAAATTAATAGCACAGAAGTTAAATTATAATAAAAATATAAGGGCGTGAGTACTTGAAAAAATTATGAATCGTAGTCCGATCAGTAGTCTATGCAAATCACTATAGAACATTATAGCGTTGAATAACCTGTGCCAATTTTATTTTCTAAATCAGGGCCCTAACTATTGAATTCGACGTTTATTTTCGACGGCTATCGTTTTCCTATAGCAAGCGTTGAAACAAAAGAGAAAAGAATGGTAAACATTTCAAACGTTTTCCTTTTTTCCTCTTTTGTCTACTATAGGAAAACGATAGCGTTCGAAAATGAACGTCGAATTGAAAAGACTTAGTATTTATGAATATTTTCATACAGGTGTGGTGGCTTTTCCAGATGGATTGACTGATCTGGATGAAACTTCGTACTTAAACTTCTCCACAAATCTGGATATTGCTGTGATTTTTGGCTGAAATCGGTTCACAGTTAGTGGCAGCTTCCATAACAACTTTTTCGTTTTGTGCAAATAGTTTCATAGGTACGTAGCACTTACGAAAAAATTATTAAAAGCAAAAACATTGTAAATTAATTTTCAAACAAAATTATTTCAAATTATTTTTTAATTTTTACCGAAAATGGCGAGTTAGATAGAAAATGTATTTCTTTAAAATTCGACATCTCAAAGTCCAGGCGGACTGACGAAATGACGGACTGACCGAAATAGCGACTGACTGCGAAATTAGATGGAAATCTGTGTACCAGAATTGGCCACTTCCATGGGAGCTTTTTCAATTTTTGAAAAGATGTTAAGAAGTTTGGTATTTACAAAAAACGTTAAACAATTAAAAAATTCAAATAAATTTAAAGATTAAATTTTAAACAAGTCAATCCTTTTGCAACAATAATGATTTCGATTATACAAGGCCAAAATTTCGGAAACTATATTTTTTCGCTTTAGAAAACTAGAGTGGTGTATTCGAGATTTATGTAGTCATTCTTGGTAAAAGAAAGTCGTGTGTTGGCCAAAACATATGAACCCCTCCATTTTAACATTGAAGTCTCCCACGATTATTTTATTGAATCGAGACGGATAGAGGATCACGTACATACATAATGGATAAAAACAAAACATAAGTCATTTCACAAGTCGGACTTGTAGCCGTACGTCCTCGATTTGGCAGGCGACCGCGTAAGGTAAGGACGTAAAAAAGGAACTGCGAAAGAATTGGGAGTGCTTCGGTCCCAGAACAGATTGGAAAGATTAAATACTAAATAAAATAAAAATAAATAAATAAGTCATTGCACGTCAATATGCCTCACCCAGCAGCCTGGAACCTGGCTAGCATTCAATGAACCAACCACTGGTATACCCGCACACTAATAACACTGTGCTTAAATCGCAAACTTTTTTTTTTTGTGACAAGCTGGGCACCCAGGGGGTAAACCTAATTCGAGTACGCTGAATTCAATGGTGTTAGTCCCATTTCAAAGTTAGTACCCAGTTTTGAGATATCGCTTTCGATATGTTTTGCATCTGAGTCAAAATATACCATCATTTAACGGTGATAGCTCTTGAACCATTAAAGGTTTTTGTTATGCTTTCTTCAGCAAAGTTGTTGCGCAAGCCAAGATATACAACTTTGCCGAACATATCAAGACCGAAAAACCACATCTACATTTTTTTTGCTTTTCATTTCGACGAAAAATACTTTTTTTATCATTTTGTTGAATTTAAATCGATTGAAATAGATCGAATAAACATCGCATCGACAAATATAGATTCAATAGAAACTATTTAAATGAAAATTAAATCGATTCTGTGGATTTTATGGCTATTTTTCCTAAAAAAAATTTCCTGAAAAATTAACATTTTTCTTCTCTTTGACAAAAGAATGGCTTTCTTGATTGAATGGCGCAGTGATATTTGATGGTTCATATATTGATGCACATGTTTCTACGGTTTCTGCAGATTTAAATGTGGTAAATATTCTTCAGTTGGATTTGATCTTTCGCGGTAGTTCAGAATTTGTCGTTGCGTTGTATGTCAAAGAAACAATTTTTTTCTGTTTGTACCGAGAATATAATTCATGCACGCATAACATTGAACTGGATCATCTCCTTGTGGATCTATCCATTTCATCGGGACACCAAATGACATTGCGACGAAAGCGATATCTCAAAAATGGGGACTAACGTTGAAATGGGACTAGCGCCATTGAATTCAGCGTACTCGAATTAGGTTACCCCCTGGGTGCCCAGCTTGTCACATTTTCAACTAGCACAGTGGTAACCTAAATGAGGCGAATGTGTAGTGCCATTGATAAAAGCAATCGTTTTTTCTAAAAACTGTATACCAGGTGTACAAGTATGAAATGCGGATTTCAAATATCAGATGGTGCACCAATGCAGTTTGTGTATTGTTGTGTTCAACATTGTATTGTTGTGTTCAATATGCCTAAATTTATACCGTACAAAAAGCATTCGCCGACAGCATACATTTGGTTTCATTTGAAGAAAACTGGTGCTGAATCATACCGATTACTTCTTGAAGCTTATGGTGAACGTGTACCATCGCAAAATACGTGTGAACGATAGTACCGGCGTTTCAAAAGTGGTGACTTCGATATTGCAGATAAGGACGATGTTTTCAAACACAAAAACAAGTCTTCGAGCAATTGGGCGTTAGTCAATAAACTGGTTGCAATCGGCTACGAGTGATGGGAAAGATTCAGAAGACCGGTAGATGAGTTGAACGACAGACAAATGAGAAAACGCAAAAACACATGTGACATTTTGCTCGCTGGGTGCAAAAGGAAGTCGTTTTTGGATCGTATAGTTACAGGAGATGGGTGATTTTATTTTGAGAATCCCAAGCGCAAAAAATCATGGCTGGACCCTGGCGCACCATCCACATCGACCACAAGACCGAATCGCTTTGGCAGAAAGACGATGCTCTATGTTTGGTGCGACCAGTGGGGGTGGTTCTCTGTTGCACAGAGAATCAAACTGAAAACCAAATTTTTGGTAGCTGGGTTGGGGAGTTTTTCATACTTGGGTGCGTATTTCAGGCTAACTACAATGGCTAATGTTTGTTTTAAATCGGTTCAGTATTTTCCGAGATTAAATAGGGCTAATACTGTAGAGTGCCAGATAGTGGATTTTACACATCATTTTATACATTTATGCTGGTACCAGCGCTGCCAAGACGACAGATTTTTCTTTTTGCCATATTTTTTTCTTTCTAAAAACAAAGAACAAATTAGGCCCTATATTTCCAGATTTTCGACAAAAATTTTTATTATTACTAGATTTTAAAAGATACGTAGAAATAATTAAATGGTTCAATATTATAATGGGCAACTGATTTGATTTGGCAAATGAATTAAAATGTCTACTGGGTATAAATTGTGGCACGAGTAGATATAAAATTGTGGAATCTATTTAAAATCATATTCCAAAGCTAGGCTCTTTGGTTTAAAACAGTTACTTTTCGTGCCGGTTTAAGGATGAAACACACCAAGAGCAGCGCGACGTATTCCAAGCAATCCACATTAACGGCTGCATATGGGTGTGCACACCAAGCAGCGCAGCAGATTGTTTTGTTTTAGTTGTAAATAGAATTTTGTCAAATTTATCGAGGTTATGAGTAGCAGCCAAGTGCAGTAAATTTATGCTGCTGTATGTGGAACCTATTGATGCCGCGACAGATGCAACTTCATTCAATATAATTTCTTTAAATCTAAATTATTCTATTAAAATTAGAAAATATTTGATTTATTTTATTGGAAACACCTATATTTATACTCAAATTATAATTATGTATCGTTACATAAGCGAATAAGCCAATATTTAAATTTGCTGCTCGCTGCTGCTGCTTGGTGTCATCCTTTAATTGTTTGAAGAGTTGTCAGCTAAAAATAATGTCTATTATTCTGAGTTTTAAATTCAATAGTTGAGTATACTAGTAATCGGTAAGATTAGGTTTATCGTTTACGTTTATCGATTTGGAAAATCGTATTTTTGTATTTTCATGTTGTCGTGATGTTTTGACTAGATTTGGAGCAACAAACTAAAAAGAAAATGCTCTAGATCGGTTTTTATCCACCAGTTTTTTGCTTGAAATGAACACGACATTAAACGTTATTTTAATTTGTTATGGATAATTATACTAAGGTACTAATGAAAGGTGTGTTTGATGCTGTTGATGTGGATTCCGCTTCGGACACAGTTCAGGAACTTCCTGTCTCCTGTCAGGAAATTTCTAAACTATTTAATGGCCTGGGAAGAAGTTGATCTTATAGAGTGGCTATGTCAATGGATGATCTGTGCGAACTAATGCTTTCTAATTATATTTCAATTTGTATTGATGAGTCTACGGGCATTTCCGCCATGAAACTTTTGAGTATCGTTGCTAGAATACCGTGGAATGATCAAATACTCGATTTTTTCTAACTTTACTGAAAGTAGAGATTTGTGACGCCAAATCAATTTATACAAAAACTATAAATCTTTTTGAAGAATAAAGCCTAAATTACAAAGCTTTACTTATTTGGATTTGCGGCTGATAGAGCCAATGTTATGACTGGTTCGGTTCATTCGATAGTCACACTTTTGAAAAAATAATTTCCATTTTTAGTGGTTTTTAAATGTACTGACATATGTAGAATCTTGTACTAGGAATATCTATAACTTTATCCAGAATAGCCCCAAACGGATAGAACTTTTTAGTAACCTATAAGTTCTTTTATATTACAAACATAAAAAATGTCCCACCGTTCACAAACCGACAACATGTGGCATCATAGCATCGGTTAACGTTATCGATATAAAAAGAACTTATCTTGTATAAATATTCGACACAAATTATTTCAACGGACGAGTATCGGACAATTGAAATAAACCTTAAAACGTGGACATGGCAGTGCGTTCTTTCCTAATTGAAAGAAGTTTATTACAGCCATTTTGACAGTACCGATATGGATATCAATGGCTAACGTTGAGCGGATCTTTTTTGGGTGAACTTAAATAAGACCAAACCATCTACATTAAGCGGAATTTTGTATGCAATAGATTTTATGAAAAAAATGATCAAATTTACATGACTTTTTATCCTCCTAAATATATGTATCAAAAATTTAATGTTAATATTATTATTAATCATTATTTATTTTTATTCATTAAATTTCCAAAAGTTATTCACTAAATTTATTCACACCTACCAAACAGATTTGTTGTTTTAAATTTAGACAAAAAAAAAATAATTTACTTGACAGCACTGGCTGGTACAAAATAATTCGCCCAACTTCCACCAAAGCTTGGGAATATTACCTTAAACCCTAATAACAAAACACATTTATATAAACACAAATATAAACTTCTAAAAACAACTCTTTGAGTATAAATCATCATTCAAAAACGTACCGCCAAGAAAAAAGGAGGCCCTTTGTGTCCTATTCTTACAAAATATATTCAACCATTTAAAAAAATGAATTTATTAAAGTAAAATGAAAAACAAATCCAAACCCCATTTCCAACTACGATTTTCATTGTTTATGAATAAATTGTTTGTGCTATTATTTTTTGTTCGATAAAAAATTGTTAATAATTTATTATATTTCTAAACAAACAAAAAAAACAATTTGAAAATCTATTATTAAAATTTCGAAAGGGTGGAACTAGAGAATAAAATAGATTTAAATTGTTTTAGAAAATGATCGTATATTTTTCTTACTGCTACAGAAGACAAGACATTGAAATGGATCATAGATTTTTAATATGTTTGTATATCTTGAAACAATGTCCCTGGTACAAACTGAGATAACGTCCAATGTACATTCATAATAAATAGTTTCTTTGGAATTTTGAATGTGCATTGGACATCAACGAATACAGAATTTGTATTTTCTGTTTGCCTCATAAATACTTTTTAATACAATATTCGGGATCATAACGATATTTTTAAGCTATACTTTATTTTAATCGCTTCCTATAATCACAAACAAAATAGCAATCAGACCTGCAAACCAATAGTAACTTTATGTGTAAATCAAATTCTCGATGTCGTTACAAATGGAAAAATATTTCGAGCGGCTGTTAGTAGAAATGCTTAGCTAAAACTCAAACCCTATGTGCTCAATATACATCTCGCTCAATATATTTATTCAACGCGCGCGACAAAATATTTTTTTTTTATTTGTGTGTACAGTATAAAAGAAACAAACGGAAAAATACAAATTCAACGTGTTTTTTATTTTCGTTTGAAAATATCCTTTCTCTTCTTATTGTATGTTTTAAATTTAATAAAACAGAATGTTTTGAAAACTAAAACGCACGTATTATGTATATACTATATTTACATATACTAGATGTATATACATATGTACTATTTAAAATAAAATGTGTGCACGATCGATAATTTCTTGTCGTTTAGGTATATAAAATTTAAAAAACATGTGATCATGAAAAGAAAGAGGATCTATTTTCGATGTATGTATGTATGTATATATGTACGTATCTACGTTGTATGTGCGTATATATATACGTATATACATTGATTATGGTTTGGTGTGCAGCATGAAATATAGTTTATAAAAAAGAAACAAATATTTGGAGGAAAGGATACGAAACATCAGAAATTTATGAACGAAAGGGAAAATATTATAATTAAATTGTTTTTTACTGATCGCAGTAAACATTTAGATATATGTGCATATTACATATTTGTGTTTAGTTACATTATGTATATTTTATATGCCTATCTATACTGATTGGTCGAAATTAAATACATACATTCATTACTTAATTTTTCCTAAGTGTACTATAAGGATGATTGATATATGTTCTAAATTCAATAATATTAAAATTCCTAACAATTTTATAAACGATTTTAATTTTGAGAAAAATAATAAAATCAGCTTAGAGCGGAAAGATGCCTTAGGGAGGATGTACTATGTATTTGGATTTGCATCTAAAAAATTGGTCAAGCATATATAGTACATTTTTGTTAACACTTTCCCCTTATTCCATATTATCTGAAGCATAGTATAGTATTTGAATTGTTTCAAATAAAAGCTAGTTATTGATTTTAACCAAATTTGCAAAAACATTAATATTTCGAACTCGGTTGTGATATATAGAATTATGAGTATACACAATATCCTTGGAATTCCATTTTTAAACTTCTAACCCCAAGTAAAAACCATCCTAAGGTTTAAAAATGAAAATAAATAAATTTCGTTTTTTGTTGTTTTCAACCGAGTTACAAGCTTACATTATAAGTACACTGCAATTTTTCAGATACCAACCACCACTTATCATGAAAACTACCCCAAATTTCTCTAGAATAAATGGCCACTTTTTTGACAATTTCAAAAATAGACATTTCAATATCGGATATTGGGTATCGCTTTATAATCCTCATCAGAAGTGCAATTCGATTTTTAAGTTGTAACTTGGAACTTTAAATCATGGAAACAAATTTATTTAGCCACCCACTTTATTTATTAGGTATATAACTTAATTTCTACAGATTTTTTTCACGGTATTCTGTGGTTTTTGTAGGATCGGACGCAAGGTTTCAGAACAACGAACGACAAGTTTACGTGAGTTACATAACCTCTCCGAATAGCAGAGTTTACGATTACAACTGATAAACAGCACATTCGGCACTGCATTCTATACGAATTCCAACAAGGAAAAAATGCTTCTAAGGCACGGGAATCAATTTGTAGTGTTCTTGGTGCCGACTTTGTGTCTTATGAAACGTGTAATTATTGGTATAAACGTTTTAGAATTGATGATTTCAATCTTAGTGACAGCCTCGAAAGTTTGAAGATGTGCAACCTAGCCTGGAATCTACAACAGCAACAGGCATAACTCAGAAAAAACGAATATCTAAATAACATACTGCCTAATAATTGGTTTCATCTAAGATTTCAATTCCTAAAAATCATAAATAACTATCAAATGTTTAAATTCTCCTAAACTTCTGAAAATTTAAATAAATTTTAAGAAATATGTACTACGGACTTGGAGCAAAATATTTTCTGAACAGTTATTTTTCAGTAATTATCTTCTCCTGTACTAAATATTAATTTATTACATTAATATGCCCAGCACCAAGTGAATTTTCTGAAACTGGTGGTTATGTAAATGTATTTAATTAATGTGTAGTAATCTATCACCATACCATACATGACATACTTTAGTCATATATAGTCTACTGAGATTGTCACAGATTTTAGTGAGGCCTCATTAAATCTTTTATGAAACATGTCTTTGTTTTTGGTAAGACTTCAGTAGGCTGAGTTCGTAGTATAAATATTTTTTGTATAAGGCCTCCTGCCTGATGACATAAATCAAAGATAAGATCACGAACACCGCACGGAAGTCCAGAAAATACTCGAACTCAATTCAAATAAAATTAATTAATTTAAAACGAGTTCATAATTTTGAATTACAATAGAACAAAGAAAAATATTTTGAATATCAGTGAAACTAGCTTTATTGGATTGATAATTTTATGCCATTAATGCTTGAATATGATTGTGGCCGAATATGATTGTGGCCATGTGGCCGCTGTGGCTGGTGCGTAGATGGCGCAATCTGCATGTCCAATTTTCACACACTTTTCGCAAAACAATCTAATGGAGTTAGATCACACGATCTCGGTGGCCAATTAACAGGACTATTATGTTGAATTAGTCTTTCATCAAATGTTTCTTTGAGTAAATTAATTGTATTCCGCGTTGTGTGGCTTATGGAACCGTCCTGTTGGAACCACATATCAGCAAGATTAATGGCAGCCAATTGGGGTACAAAAAAGTTAGAAATCATGTCTCTATACCGTTCACTGTAAGATTCCACCCATCATCGTTTTTGAAGACATATAGACCAGAGAGTCCGCCGGCCCATAAAGCGCACCAAACAGTGATTTTCTATGGATATAATGGTGTTTCAAAGGCAAAGTCTTCTAGATTATCTTCACTCCAAATCCAATTCTGTTTATTAACGTACCCATTCAACAAAAATTGAGCTTCATCGTTGAACAAAATTTTGTTTGGAAAATCAACATCAATAGAATTAGTGCTTCAGCCGATTGGCCGATTTGGCAAGCAGTGCTATGGCGTAAGTTTATTCATTATGAAATGGCAAATCAAACTAATGACAAAGCAAATGTTAGCTGTAAACTCGGTTGTCAAACAAAACAATGTTGCAAACTTAACGATGTGAAGCTATAAAACACACCCTTTACTGATTGAATAAGGAATTCATGAGACAAACACTTTTAATATTTCGATCAATGATTTGCATAATTTTCCTTCTAAGCAAAATGTACAAATGTAATTCTTCACGATACAAGCTCCATTTAAACCTATATACTGATATAGAAAATGAGTCAGCGTCTACACTCAGAAAAAATATGATAAACACATGATTGCCTTTACCATATTATAATAATAGAAATCATTATAAAATTATTGTGATATTCCCTATCATACAATAATAAGAAATACTATTTGTTTAATTATGTCAATCAGTGAAAACGGAGCTTATTATTATGATACAATACATGTAATCATATTCATCTCCCATGATTAGTGTAATCAGAATGCATGATTAAATTTTGATTCGTTTAATAATTTTTTAAGGTATTTATAAAAATTCGCTATCTCAATGGGTGATTAATTCGTATGTGAACACTAAATATTTAGAGTTGCCTTATAATGCCTCAACCAGTCACGCACGACTTAGGTTAGGAGCTTAAGTTACACGCCGGTTGCACCACTTCGGTTAGTGCTACAATCACCAAAATTGTATAGGCTTCTTGTCACAAATAAACAACAGGGGCGGTATGTTGTATCATTTTTGCTTTTCGAAAATAATACAACATACCGCCACTCGACTTTTTTCGAATTTCGATTCGAAGTGATGGTACAACATACCGCCCCGGACCTGTAAAATTTTTGGTGGTCGTACCGCTCCCCTAAGTGGTCCAAACGGAGCACAACTTAAGCTCTTAAGTTTGGACTGCCTGAGGTTTTTAATTTGTAAAAAAGCAATAAGCCATATGGTGTGATTACCATATATATATATATATATATATATATATATATATATATATATATATATATATATATATATATATATATATATATATATATATATATATATATATATATATATATATATATATATATATATATATATATATATATATATATATATATATATATATATATATATATATATATATATTATATATATATATATATATATATATATATATATATATATATATATATATATATATATATATATATATATATATATATATATATATATATATATATATATATATATATATATATATATATATATATATATATATATATATATATATATATATATATATATATATATATATATATATACATATATATATATATATATGTATATATATATATATATATATATATATATATATATATATATATATATATATATATATATATATATATATATATATATATATATATATATATATATATATATATATATATATATATATATATATATATATATATATATATATATATATATATATATATATATATATATATATATATATATATATATATATATATATATATATATATATATATATATATATATATATATATAGTATATATATATATATATATATATATATATATATATATATATATATATATATATATATATATATATATATATATATATATATATATATATATATATATATATATATATATATATATATATATATATATATATATTTATATATATATATATATATATATATATATATATATATATATTTATATATATATATATATATATATATATATATATATATATATATATATATATATATATATATATATATATATATATATATATATATATATATATATATATATATATATATATATATATATATATATATATATATATATATATATATACATATATATATATATATATATATATATATATATATATATATATATATATATATATATATATATATATATATATATATATATATATATATATATATATATATATATATATATATATATATATATATATATATATATATATATATATATATATATATATATATATATATATATATATATATATATATATAATATATATATATATATATATATATATATATATATATATATATATATATATATATATATATATATATATATATATATATATATATATATATATATATATATATATATATATATATATATATATATATATATATATATATATATATATATATATATATATATATATATATATATATATGGTAATCACACCACATGGCTTATTGCTTTTTTACAAATTAAAAACCTCAGGCAGTCCAAACTTAAGAGCTTAAGTTGTGCTCCGTTTGGACCACTTAGGGGAGCGGTACGACCACCAAAAATTTTACAGGTCCGGGGCGGTATGTTGTACCATCACTTCGAATCGAAATTCGAAAAAAGTCGAGTGGCGGTATGTTGTATTATTTTCGAAAAGCAAAAATGATACAACATACCGCCCCTGTTGTTTATTTGTGACAAGAAGCCTATACAATTTTGGTGATTGTAGCACTAACCGAAGTGGTGCAACCGGCGTGTAACTTAAGCTCCTAACCTAAGTCGTGCGTGACTGGTTGAGGCATTATAAGGCAACTCTAAATATTTAGTGTTCACATACGAATTAATCACCCATTGAGATAGCGAATTTTTATAAATACCTTAAAAATTATTAAACGAATCAAAATTTAATCATGCATTCTGATTACACTAATCATGGGAGATGAATATGATTACATGTATTGTATCATAATAATAAGCTCCGTTTTCACTGATTGACATAATTAAACAAATAGTATTTCTTATTATTGTATGATAGGGAATATCACAATAATTTTATAATGATTTCTATTATTATAATATGGTAAAGGCAATCATGTGTTTATCATATTTTTTCTGAGTGTAGACGCTGACTCATTTTCTATATCAGTATATAGGTTTAAATGGAGCTTGTATCGTGAAGAATTACATTTGTACATTTTGCTTAGAAGGAAAATTATGCAAATCATTGATCGAAATATTAAAAGTGTTTGTCTCATGAATTCCTTATTCAATCAGTAAAGGGTGTGTTTTATAGCTTCACATCGTTAAGTTTGCAACATTGTTTTGTTTGACAACTGAGTTTACAGCTAACATTTGCTTTGTCATTAGTTTGATTTGCCATTTCATAATGAATAAACTTACGCCATAGCACTGCTTGCCAAATCGGCCAATCGGCTGAAGCACTAATTCTATTGATGTTGATTTTCCAAACAAAATTTTGTTCAACGATGAAGCTCAATTTTTGTTGAATGGGTACGTTAATAAACAGAATTGGATTTGGAGTGAAGATAATCTAGAAGACTTTGCCTTTGAAACACCATTATATCCATAGAAAATCACTGTTTGGTGCGCTTTATGGGCCGGCGGACTCTCTGGTCTATATGTCTTCAAAAACGATGATAGGTGGAATCTTACAGCGAACGGTATAGAGACATGATTTCTAACTTTTTTGTACCCCAATTGGCTGCCATTAATCTTGCTGATATGTGGTTCCAACAGGACGGTTCCTTAAGCCACACAACGCGGAATACAATTAATTTACTCAAAGAAACATTTGATGAAAGACTAATTCAACATAATAGTCCTGTTAATTGGCCACCGAGATCGTGTGATCTAACTCCATTAGATTATTTTCTTTGGGGATATGCTAAGTCACTTGTCTACGCTTGCTGCGAAAAGTGTGTGAAAATTGGACATGCAGATTGCGCCATCTACGCACCAGCCACAGCGGCCACATGGCCACAATCATATTCAAGCATTAATGGCATAAAATTATCAATCCAATAAAGCTAGTTTCACTGATATTCAAAATATTTTTCTTTGTTCTATTGTAATTCAAAATTATGAACTCGTTTTAAATTAATTAATTTTATTTGAATTGAGTTCGAGTATTTTCTGGACTTCCGTGCGGTGTTCGTGATCTTATCTTTGATGTATGTCATCAGGCAGGAGGCCTTATACAAAAAATATTTATACTACGAACTCTTTAAACATGTCGAGCAAGTTCAGCCTACTGAAGTCTTACCAAAAACAAAGACATGTTTCATAAAAGATTTAATGAGGCCTCACTAAAATCTGTGACAATCTCAGTAGACTATATATGACTAAAGTATGTCATGTATGGTATGGTGATAGATTACTACACATTAATTAAATACATTTACATAACCACCAGTTTCAGAAAATTCACTTGGTGCTGGGCATATTAATGTAATAAATTAATATTTAGTACAGGAGAAGATAATTACTGAAAAATAACTGTTCAGAAAATATTTTGCTCCAAGTCCGTAGTACATATTTCTTAAAATTTATTTAAATTTTCAGAAGTTTAGGAGAATTTAAACATTTGATAGTTATTTATGATTTTTAGGAATTGAAATCTTAGATGAAACCAATTATTAGGCAGTATGTTATTTAGATATTCGTTTTTTCTGAGTTATGCCTGTTGCTGTTGTAGATTCCAGGCTAGGTTGCACATCTTCAAACTTTCGAGGCTGTCACTAAGATTGAAATCATCAATTCTAAAACGTTTATACCAATAATTACACGTTTCATAAGACACAAAGTCGGCACCAAGAACACTACAAATTGATTCCCGTGCCTTAGAAGCATTTTTTCCTTGTTGGAATTCGTATAGAATGCAGTGCCGAATGTGCTGTTTATCAGTTGTAATCGTAAACTCTGCTATTCGGAGAGGTTATGTAACTCACGTAAACTTGTCGTTCGTTGTTCTGAAACCTTGCGTCCGATCCTACAAAAACCACAGAATACCGTGAAAAAAATCTGTAGAAATTAAGTTATATACCTAATAAATAAAGTGGGTGGCTAAATAAATTTGTTTCCATGATTTAAAGTTCCAAGTTACAACTTAAAAATCGAATTGCACTTCTGATGAGGATTATAAAGCGATACCCAATATCCGATATTGAAATGTCTATTTTTGAAATTGTCAAAAAAGTGGCCATTTATTCTAGAGAAATTTGGGGTAGTTTTCATGATAAGTGGTGGTTGGTATCTGAAAAATTGCAGTGTACTTATAATGTAAGCTTGTAACTCGGTTGAAAACAACAAAAAACGAAATTTATTTATTTTCATTTTTAAACCTTAGGATGGTTTTTACTTGGGGTTAGAAGTTTAAAAATGGAATTCCAAGGATATTGTGTATACTCATAATTCTATATATCACAACCGAGTTCGAAATATTAATGTTTTTGCAAATTTGGTTAAAATCAATAACTAGCTTTTATTTGAAACAATTCAAATACTATACTATGCTTCAGATAATATGGAATAAGGGGAAAGTGTTAACAAAAATGTACTATATATGCTTGACCAATTTTTTAGATGCAAATCCAAATACATAGTACATCCTCCCTAAGGCATCTTTCCGCTCTAAGCTGATTTTATTATTTTTCTCAAAATTAAAATCGTTTATAAAATTGTTAGGAATTTTAATATTATTGAATTTAGAACATATATCAATCATCCTTATAGTACACTTAGGAAAAATTAAGTAATGAATGTATGTATTTAATTTCGACCAATCAGTATAGATAGGCATATAAAATATACATAATGTAACTAAACACAAATATGTAATATGCACATATATCTAAATGTTTACTGCGATCAGTAAAAAACAATTTAATTATAATATTTTCCCTTTCGTTCATAAATTTCTGATGTTTCGTATCCTTTCCTCCAAATATTTGTTTCTTTTTTATAAACTATATTTCATGCTGCACACCAAACCATAATCAATGTATATACGTATATATATACGCACATACAACGTAGATACGTACATATATACATACATACATACATCGAAAATAGATCCTCTTTCTTTTCATGATCACATGTTTTTTAAATTTTATATACCTAAACGACAAGAAATTATCGATCGTGCACACATTTTATTTTAAATAGTACATATGTATATACATCTAGTATATGTAAATATAGTATATACATAATACGTGCGTTTTAGTTTTCAAAACATTCTGTTTTATTAAATTTAAAACATACAATAAGAAGAGAAAGGATATTTTCAAACGAAAATAAAAAACACGTTGAATTTGTATTTTTCCGTTTGTTTCTTTTATACTGTACACACAAATAAAAAAAAAATATTTTGTCGCGCGCGTTGAATAAATATATTGAGCGAGATGTATATTGAGCACATAGGGTTTGAGTTTTAGCTAAGCATTTCTACTAACAGCCGCTCGAAATATTTTTCCATTTGTAACGACATCGAGAATTTGATTTACACATAAAGTTACTATTGGTTTGCAGGTCTGATTGCTATTTTGTTTGTGCTATAATGCTTGTAGATGAAAACTAACACAGAGTAGTTTTTATTTATTTCCTAGAACAAGATAGATATAGACTATTGTATGTATTAAAAAATTCAGCTGAATCATGTTGCTGCATATTTGAATACAATGTAGAAACGAATTGATTGAACACCATAGAGTGTTTTCCTTCTTTTCAAAAATATTCCAATTTTAAAAGTATTGTATTATGAATGAGCTAAACTATATGTATAGCCCAATAGCGGAGAAAGCTTAACAACGATTTTTAGATACAGTAATAACTACTATACAATGCTGTTATTATATAGACTTATTGAATTGTCATTGTGGAAAATCTATATAGAATGACGATAAAAAATGATTGGAAAATATTAAATTTTTTTTTTTTTTTTGTTATAGCTTCCCGAACTAATTTCAAAGTTGAAATTTTTATGTAGATTTTATTTTAATTTTAGCGAATATCATCATCGTTAAACAAATATTTTACGATTGTAGTTTAATATTTGGGCACATCTTGTAACAAAAATAATTCTATTCTAATTTATACAAGATACTGTTGATTACAAATAGTTTTAATTATTGTTTTATTAATAGCAATTTAGGTTTAATCAATAGTAGCATTGATAATAATGAACAAAGTATTTTTTTCAGAAACTCGGTGGTTTAATAAATTAGAATGGACTCTTCTAGAACTCCCGCAATATTTTTTCCATTTTCAGGAAAAAAAGAGGTTATCTTAATTCCTGAGTCAGTCAATTACTGAAAGACAAAGTGGTTCATAAATTTATGGAAATATTTTGCATTTGTATATGGTACTCGTAACCGTTTTTTATTAAAAAATATGAAAGGGCCAAAATATTCTTCCATCAAGTAAATATTTTATTCGTGGCCTACATTCGATTTGAATTAGTTTAGGCCATAAACTGTTTGCGACAAAAAAAACTGCCAGAGACAATTTACGAATAACGCGGAAAATCGGTATATCCCTTAAACTAATGAATTTTTTATATTCGATCACACCTGCGGGTCTTTTTTGGCTTACTAGAACCACACAATATAACGATGTAGATAAAGCACTTAGACAAAGGATAGCAACCGATTTCGTATAGTTTTACAAAGTTGTATCTTTCGATATTGTTCAAACAAAAGGATTATATCTTTTATGTAAGTAGAATAACTCAAGAGTTAGATTACAGTTTATATAAGTATTGAAAACTTTTTTTTTGGAAGAAACCCAAAAAAATTTAAGTTGTATTGCATTAAGTTTTTTTTTAAGAAAACGGATTTTTTTTTCTGGAAACACATCAAAATAAAATTTATTGTTATAGCAGCGCAAGGTAAATAAAATTGGCATTGTCTATCAAACACCAGCTTCTTTTAGTGATGTTAGTTCAACAAAGAATCACAAAGTATGTGGGAGTGTGCTAGCATTACAGGTAGGGAAGTAAATTTATACGGCTTCTAAAATTTGGGTTGATCTCCCCGGCATAAAAAATAATTATATTTAATAAGTTAACGGTTAATATAAATAATAATAAATAAATTTTAAATTCAGTAAAAGAACGTCTCCGGTTTTGACCACCCCTGCATAACTTTTGACAGAATGAATATATGGCGGATTTCATTACTGTCATTCTTGTCGAAGTGAATGGGCGAGCTTGTGCATTAGCTACGATTACATTTTGGCAAAGTGCGATAAATCAAAGTGAATAATTTCAAACAGGTGAGCCTTATCGATAGCTCTACAGTATTTTCATTGTGATTTGGGATTCCACATCGATTTATATCAAAATCATTAAGCATCACCTCTTTTATGGTTGCTCTGAGAATGACGTGATTTTCGGTTGTGGGCACTTAAATGTAACCGGCTGTGGGCTAATTCCTTTTTTCATTTAAAGAGTCTGTTTGACTAGAAAACCGTTAGATATAGATAACATATTCTATTAATTTAAGGCATTTTACGCCAAGACAAAGAGGTCGACTGAATCAGCTGCAGGAACCTATGGATTTAACGGAAAACGGAAAATATGTTTGGCGACTTGTCATCTGTAGAAGATGATGTATTGTTGGATTTCGTTCGTGAATGCAACCAACGGATTCCATCACATATGGTGAAGTATATGCTCAATTTTCCTTTCCTTCTTTGAAAATCATTTTGTGTTCAATTGAAATGTTTTTAAAGGTTTTCAAACCGGTCCACGAGAGGGACCTTGTCTAATATATTTTGAAGTGCATCAACCATTATTACGGCCTCAGCATCGATGAGCTGCATGAAAGCGGGCAAATATTGGTATTAAAATTTTGTACACTGCCATCCAGTGCTCGTTTTACGCACCCCGGATGAAACATCCATGCAGGGCGTGAAAGGCTTTTGTAAATCAAATGTTGAGAAGTTGTTTCAAAACTATGGACATTTGAGGATGAACATCACTTCGAAGCAACGAATATCTCTGCAACTTGGATGAAAGCGGCTTTTCAACGGTTCCGACCAAAGTTGGCAAAGTGATTGCCATGAAAGGTATGGGACGTGTCGGAAAACTTGAAGCCGCTGAATAGTTAGCGATAGTGGCAATGGCCTTAGCCGTTAGCGCTGCTGGCAACAGTCTACCACCATTCCTTATTTTCCCGAAAATAAAAATCTTCTTCGACAACGTTTCTGATGGGACTGCCGGTTATGCTAATGGTTCTGACTGTGTCAGCAAGAGCTTGTGCATTGCTATATAACATTTTATAAATTTCGCCAAACCTTCGTTAGCTTCCTCTGTGCTGTTGCTTCTCGACAACCAAGCTTCGCATCTATCAATTGAAGCCATCGATATCGCACTCACAAACTACAGCTACTGCTTGTGTCTATTTTTGGATCGATAGAGACCTAATACCAGTCACAGTCTTCTGTATAGCAAAAAATAATGCCAACAAGGTAGGACTGTGGATCTTTCAACTTGGCTCTCGCAATCTGAAATTTCTTATTCTCATCTCGTTGTTTAAGTAATGGAGATTTGTCATACTGCTGGTCTTGTAAGACCCTTGATATGGTATTGACACCCAAAGTTATTAAATCCGGCTTCGGAACATCCGGAATTCATCCATACGACCCAAACATCTACGCTGCCGTTGATTTTATTCAAGCGGTCAAGCGAAATTTGAAAGAAGCTGAGGATCGCATTGATGAAAAGGAGCATTGAACAGCGACTTCAACGAACTGCTTATCAGTCTTGGATGAACTTGGTCACCTGCAAGCAGCTCCACTAAAAAGCCTCCGAATCGTGATCGTAAACCGATGCAAAGTATCGTGCTTACTTCTCCAGGAAGCATTGCTGCTTTAAAGGAAAAAATCGCTAAGCGTGAAAAAAGAAGGCAACTGCATCTACCAAGCATCATCTGTTCGAAGCTTCTGCCGACAAAGTTGACCGCTACAAGTTCCAACAAGTGCAACACGTGTGATCGGCCCGTGCATTTGAAATACGTTGACTTGTATTCCACCTATTTCACATGGAAACTTTGTGTTTCTGACTTGGAAGATGGGGAAGACGATAAATAATTTAAAAAAAACCTTTTTTGTTATTTTTGCCACTGAAGACATTTAAAATTAATAAACGAAAAATCGAAATTATTCCGAATTTGGGACGTTTTCCTTCAACTATCCCCATTTTCAGCGAATTTTTGAAGGGTGCCCGAATTTTTGAAGGGTGCACGATTACGATTTTCGCCAAAAAAGATGACTTCACAAAATTGGTCTAAACAATTTTCTAGTTGACGGAATCAAAGAAGTTACTTTAACTAAGGCCTCTAACTTTTCTTTTAAACTGGTCCTAGGGGTGCATTACCGTTTACCGTATTTTCCGAATAAAATATATTTCCGATTTTTCGGTAAAAATATATTTATAATTAATAGGGCGCATTTCAGTGCCAGTAAAAGAACAGATGTGCCCTGTTATTATACTGGCACTGAAATGCGCCCTATTAATTATAAATATATTTTTACCGGAAAAATCTGTAAATTTGTAAAAATTTACCGATAAAATTTAATTGGAAAAAAATGGAGAGTATATTTTAATCGAACGAAGGATTTATATAAGGTATAGAATTCCCTCAGTGATTTGATTATTATGTGGAAGAATGTAGGTATACTGAAGATTTATGTAATGAATTTTATTTAATAAAAAAAATGAACTTATATAGAGTGCTTGGTGCGTGGACCGACGACATTTTTTGGCTGATTGGGGTGGGGGTCATTTGGAAGCCTTCATCCCATTCAAGTGATGTTCTAAGTGGCACGGTAACTGAGATATAATAATTTTAAGTTTTTTTTAATTGCCCAAAATGTCGCCCTTAAATGGTTATAACTTTTTGTGATTTTATTGTAAATCAATCTTTATTTAATATAATTGGTTTAAGAAAAATGACTTATGTGGAAGTCCTACCTAAAAACGTCACGATCTAAATTAATTAAAAAAAATCTTATGATTATTTTGAAGTTAGTTTTGCTTTCAAAAATTATCTAGATTATGCACTTTCTAATGGAATACTGACATGTTATAGAATACACTCATTTTGTGGTCAAAATAGGAGATACTATTTTGTCAGAGTTATTTGTGCCAGGGTTAAGAAAATGCTTTTATTGATAGATTTAAAAAATAAGTAAACTGGGTGTTTGTAAACAATTACCTTGTGCTGTTCAGTCAATATGTCACTATCCGCTACTGGAAGTGCCCGTGTGTTTCACTTTGTTCCATGTCTCGAAAGGGTGATAATGCTAGACGGCTGGAGCTTTGCAGACAGATGTTGAGGATGATAGCTTTTTGAAAAGTTGGACAAATGAGTCTAACTTCAATCGCGAGGGAATTTGCACTAATGAAGCAGATTGGGGCAGAAAATGCCGAAATCCACATAAGAAAACGCAGGATTCCTTCTAAAGGAAATTCAACGTTAATGTTTGGGCTGGTGTTATTGGTCGAAACCTTATCGGCTCATGTTATGTGTCAGAACGCCTTTTCGAAAATATTTAACTCGAATTTGTTCAGAATGAGCTACCTGAACTGATTTTACCAGTTTTAGATGATGTGCTAATTGTTTTTGAAAATGGCGGCTGTCCGGCACATAACCAAAGTACGGTAAGAGAATACTTAGATGATTCATTCACAAAGATTGGTGGCGGCCCGCGCGGTCCCGAGACCTCACATCCCCGAATTTCTATGTCTGGGGACATGCTACGGAATTTGTGTACACAACAGAGGTACTCACAAATTTTAATGGAAAGGATACGCACAGCATTTGAAAAAATGAAAAAAATCCAACTTCGCACAACAACCGTGGAGAAAAAGAGGCCGTGCATGCATATACGAAATTGAGGTGGTCATTTTGAGTAAAATCTAATAAATGAAATTGATTACAAATTTATTAATAGCTTAAAAGGTATTTTCTTAACCCTCACAAATGAGTGATTTCTATGACATGTCAGTATACCATTGGAAAGGGGATAAACTAGAAAATGTTTTAAAACAAAGCTAACTTCAAAATAACCATTCGTTTTTTTAAATTAATTTTGGTTGACATTTTTCGTACTTCTATAAATTTTTTAGGATTAGGAAGATTTTTCTTAAACCAATTGTATTAAATACTGATTTATTTGGAATAAAATTACATTGCAGAATACAATAAAAGTTATTTCGTGCCTTTACGACTACTAAGTTACTGTGCCACTTAGAACATTAAAACTTTAAACTGAAATTTATTTACACAGCAAAATACGTCTAGCAGGATGTCTGAATTTTAAGAATCCCCCCGTTTGCCCTGAGTCAGTAGTCGCAAAAGCTGTGCTCAGACATTTTGCTGGAGGATTTTGTAACGATCGATAAGTCTTTTTTCGTTAAATGGAGAGAACCCAGCGATTTTTGGCCGAAATCAGTCCACCGGAAATAGCTACTTCCATAGGCGTTTTTTGAAGATATTTTGAAAAGTATTTATGTATATTTATTTATTAGGAAAACTACTATAAACTAAAAGATTCTAAATTAAATTTGCAACAATATTAGTGTAGATCATTAAACAATTTAAGTAGAACCCACGGATTGGAAAATCCTGTCGAATCTTTATACTTCAAGTTTTCCATAAATTGAAAGATGTCATAACGATTTTTGACCGAAATCGGTCTACGGGAATTGGAAGTTGAACGATATTTGATGAACGACATTTTTTGCCTTTCTGTCAGGAAAGAAAACGAATGGTGCTGATGGTTTACCGACTTGAAAATGCACACGCTTAAATTTTAACACAAGTCGTTTGGAATCGGAAATACATTCTTGGAATCAGAACATCCTCGTGTTTGAACTTTCCTATGATAACCTCTTAACAACGAGTTTTGTACCATTGCATAGTTGTGGTTAGTTCAGGTTGCGTAACACGATTATCACCGAACCTACATTCCTGTTAAATCCAATGAACCAACTCCAATGATCCAACTTTATCTGGATCTGTAGTGGAATCAATCGACTTAAATGAATGCAATTGGTCAGTGATTTGAAAATGAATTTTTATGTTCAAATCGTCTACGTCCATATTTTACACTTCCAAAATGGCTCGTTCGCTCTATCAAACATGGTTTCTTAATTTGTATCAATATTCGTGAGCACTTTCTTCATCAATTCTTCTTGAGAGGTCGTGAATTGACAAACATTAGGTGAAAACAAAATGAGGCTAGTTGAAGCGTCAACGTGGATGTTTCGATTGTCAATGTCTAATAATTGCTTGGAAAACACTTCCGCCGAAATCGTCATTTTAAACGCGACACAAATATTCGTTGTTCTCAAGCAAATGTAAATACTGACAGGCTTCTTGACATGTTGTGCATAACTCACTATTAACAGTTCGTATAAATACAAATGAAGTCCTTGCAAATGGATTACTTGTGAATGTCGCGAAGGAGCTTATTAGCGTTGTCGCGGTTGTTCATTCAGCTTTTTGCGCTGCGTTTGCTGTCGTGAAATAAAGTCGTTGTCCATTCCCCAAGTGCATAGCTAAATGGACCACAGTGGGATGACATGCATGGAGAATGAAAAAATTCTCCAAACCACCTCATTGCTGCTGTGATATTTTCTCATCTGATATTGGGGCAGTCCAGTTTTCTGTCACTCTTCGAAGTACATCCAACATCGCACGTCTCCGAAGAAACGGTGGTGTCCGTGCACATTTTTGTTGTTTATGTTCTGTTTCGATTTTGACATACATATCAAAGGCGAATCAGTTCAACAATCTGCGGCATTTCAATATGTGATTGTCCTCATTTCGACGAATCATCAAACGATATATAGACATAAAAATTCATCGAACTTTCTGTTTGTTTCTTGACTTGCATATGAATGAACTTTTGTTTAGAATCGACAATTAACAACATTGCTACGTACCGGTTAGTGGATTAACCATCTTAATCAAAAAGTAAGCGGGTATTCTAATGCATCATACGAACGATGGGTTTCGCAGATACGGTGAAGGCTATTACTATCACGCCGTTGAACCAATGTCCCGAGACTCCAAATTCTCGCCAACAACCACAATGGAAAATGCATTCAACGTCTGTACATTGAAGCGTCCTTCGTATTGGCCTGCTGGTGTTTTGTCTGCTCTGATCATTATTTGTGATCATTGGAAGGCATCGTTTCTAGTGCAGTCTTTAACAATTTGACCAATTGATTGTGTTCATGTACTTCATGACCTTTAGCGTTCGACTGATTTATTTCCATAGAAAACAAATTTGAATAAATTCCATTTTCCAAGAAAATAAAATTGGCGGCAGCAATGCTGATGCACGATGGCGAATTTGTCCTTGAATCTGTAAAATTGGAATTCTGGCGGTTCATGTCGAAACTTCAAAACATAGCAATGTTGACAAACAGCTCTCGTTATTCTGAAGTTGTTCTATATTGTTTTGTGCGTAAGCTCCAACTGAGCGAGTCGAACTCGACTGTATCCATTGTTCCGGCGTCATAATATTTCCAACCAATCTACCAATATCGCGACGCCTCACTGTGGCACTATTCTGGCTTTCCCTGGAAATAAGGAATTGAGAAAAATATTTTCATAGCATTTTTGTCTAAAAGCGATGCCACATACACATATCTACGGACGACTTCTAAAAACAGATTTTACAGTTACGAATTAATTACAGGATATTTTGGACTTAAATTAATGAGATAATATGTAAAATATCTCAAATTACTAGCCAAAATAGTAAATTTGCAATTATTTCATAATTGTATAATTGAAAAATAATCATTTTTCTGTTTAGCCGTTTTTCAATTAGAATTATTAAATAATTGCAAATTTATAATTTTATGGCTACTAATTTGAGATATTTTACATATTATCTGATTAATTTAAGTCAAAAATATGCTGTAATTAATTCGTAAATGTAAAATCTGTTTTTAGAAGTCGTCCGTACATATTTGTATGTGGCATCGCTTTAAATTGTATTTTTCTGGCCTACTTAGGGAGGGAACAAGTTTGGTGTTAATATTTTCGAAACAAAGTTAAATGGGAAAATATTTTTCCCTTTAAAAATTTTGTGAAACAAAAGTTTCCCAATTCACTTTGTTTTTAAAATTTTTGCACTAAACTTATTCTTTCAGTAGGCCAGAAAAATATAATTTTGACAAAAATGCTATGAAAATATTTTTCCCAATTCCATATTCCCAGAGAAAGCCAGAATAGGGTAATTTTTCCAAAGAAATAAAAATAAGTTATTTTTCCGAATTAAAATAAGTGTTTTTATTTTAATTCATTTTAAAAATGAATTAAAATTAGAGTTGAAAAAGAAATAAAAAAGTTCGATAAAATAAATTTAAAAAGGCATTTCTTAATTCATTTTTAATATGAATTGATAAAATTATTTATAAAAAGAAATAATATAAGCCTCTTTATTTAGTATCTATATATCCAATACTAATGTAAATCCATGCAACTATTATTTTCAATTAATGAAAATTTTTCGGAATTAAAATTTGACACGTAAAAATTTTTATAATTTTGGATTTGTATTTTCATTAATGAAAAAGCGAATAAAACTGAAAATCAAATGAGAATATCTTATTTTCATTAAGAACATTTAACTAAAATTAATTAATTAATAAATAAACTAAGCAACAATTATAAAAATAGAAATCTATAGAAAACAAATATAATATTACATTTAAATTAATTTTTATTTAAAATTAAAAATTATATACATACATATAATATTAATTTCATATTTTAATATTAATGAATAATGAATGACATAAAATGATGTAAAATGTGCCATTTTTAATTCATGTTGAAAATGAATTATGGTAGGTATTTTAAGGCCCTGAATTAAAAAAAACCTGAAATTAAAAAGGTGGACTTAAAAATGGTATTTTTATATGAAAAAATTGGACCTTTTTTAAGTCATACTTTTAACAAATTTTCTGACTTAACAAATGTGTTTTACAAAAACAAATTTAATTTCAAAATAACACAAGAAAGGCATAGTTTATGTCATTTTACAAATATATTTTTTAATTCATTTTCAAAATGACTTAAAAATGGCATATTTTATTTCATATTATAAACATAAATTTACATTTGTTTTTATTTTAATATATGTACATAGAAATGCATGCGTAATTTTACGTTTTTGAGAAAATGGTTTCTTGATTTTCTTGTTACAGTTTTTTGTTGTATTGTAGGGAAAGATAAAAAAACATGCATTTCATTTGTGAATTATTATTTGTATATTAATTATGAATAAAAATATGGATTTTTTAATTCTTTTGAAATTTGCAATTGTTTTTGCTCATTTTCATATCAGTAAATTAAAGCCATTCCAAATTTTCAACTAATGCTGTCATTAGTTGAAAATTTGGAATGGCTTTAATTTATTTATTACAGTGAATGCCCGATTATCCGGCCCGATAACCGGAATTTTAATTTTTGCTTTTTTCTCTTTATTTTCTCTTTCATATGCATTTTTTAATTCATTTTGAAATTTGCAATTGTTTTTGTAGATTTTCATTTATGAAAGCATTAGTTGAAAATATTGAAAGGCTTAAATTTTCATATTACAGTAAAACCCCGATTATCCCGCAT
Organism: Nephrotoma flavescens; assembly: GCA_932526605.1. Taxonomy (NCBI): domain Eukaryota; kingdom Metazoa; phylum Arthropoda; class Insecta; order Diptera; family Tipulidae; genus Nephrotoma; species Nephrotoma flavescens. The sequence continues at coordinate 106,646,125 of OW052221.1, forward strand.
CCACTTAACCAGAACACTCAGTTAACCGGAAATTTAATTTTTGCGGTTTTTTTCCATTTTTCTCTTTCGTATTCATTTTTTTTAATTTATATTGAAATTTGCAATTGTTTTTTGCACATTTTCATTAATTAATTGAAAATTTGGAATGGCTTTAATTTTCGTATTACAGTAAAATCCCAATTATCCCGCATCCAATTAACCGGAACACTCCGTTAACCGGAAATTTGAATTTTTAGGGTTTTTTTTTAGTTCATATTGAAATTTACATTTGTTTTTATGAACTTTTTAGTTTTTTTGACATTTTTATTAATTCAGTAAAGAAAGCATTACTTTCCACACTTTCATTAATGAAAGCATTAGTTGAAAATTTTGAAGGCTTTAATTTTCATATTACAGTAAAAGCCCAATTATCCGGCATCCAATTCACCGGAACACTCAGTTGACGTGAATTTAAATGTTTTGGAATTTGTTTTGCTTTTTTCCTCTTTTCAGGGATTCATAGAAAATGTACTTTCCTTTCCTAATTTTTCTGTTTTATGCGTTAGTCTATTTGAATTATGTGTCGTACCCCAACTAGGGTTAGGGAAATATTGAATATATGTATTGTTAAATACAGGGTACTCGTAACATACATAATATGTATGTATTTATTATTACATAAATAATATGTACATAATATGTATGTATTTATTATTCGCAATAAATTCAATTATTTGATGTATAAAAAAATTATTTTCTGGTACATAATTTGAAAATAAATAAACGAGAATCCCAAAAAATAATGAAAACAATCGAAATTATCGTGAAATTTCTAGTTTTAATGAAACATTCAATTATCCGGAATGCTCTCATCTCCAATCATTCCGGATAACAAGGTTTTTACTGTAAAGCCCTGTTATGCGGAATGCTTATAACCGGGATGAAAGCATTCTCTTCCGGGGCAAATTCCGGATAATTGAATGCTTCAATAAAACTAGAAATTGTACGAGAATTTCACTTGATTTCATTACTTTTTAGGACTCTCATTTATTTATTTTCAAATTTTGTACCAGAAAAAAATTTTTTTATTCATCAATTCATTGAATTTATTGCAAATAATAAATATATACATGTTATTTATAAGAGTACAGCCATACGAGTATATGTATATTCAATATTTCACTAACCTAACTATGAAATATAGGTTTTTACACATTCAATTCAAATAGAATAATGCATAAAACAGAAAAAAGTAAAGTATATTTTCTATGAATCCTCGAATAATAAAAAAATAATATCCCTGTGGCCCTATTCTGGTTTTCCCGGGGAATTGGGAATTAGTGACGTATTGCTAGCACTTGGGAATTATTTATTCCCCAAAGTGTATTCTGGCGCTTGGGAATTTTTTTTATTGGGACAAAATAATTCCATTTTATAGCAGTTTTGACGTTAATTTTTCCCAATTATTTTTTTAGGGAATCGTAATTCGTACTTTTTTTGTAATAAATATATTTTGAAAAATAGATTAAACTTGTATTAAGGTCGTAACATGCGTTTTAGTTTATAAAAAACAAAATAAAAAATTTTTCCCCCAAAAATTATTCCTAGTCTACCAGTGGCCCTATTCGGTCTTTCCCTGGGAATAGGGAATTGGGAAAAATATTTTCATAGCATTTTTGTCAAAATTATATTTTTCTGGCCTACTGAGGGAACAAGTTTGGTGTTAATATTTTCGAAACAAAATTAAATGGGAAAATATTTCTCCCTATAAAATTTTTGTGGAACAAAAGTTTCCCAATTAACTTTGTTTTAAAAAATTTTGCACTAAACTTATTCCTTCAGTAGGCCAGAAAAATATAATTTTGACAAAAATGCTATGAAAATATTTTTCCCAATTCCCTATTCCCAGGGAAAGACTGAATAGAGCCACAGAATATACATTTGGGAACGGGAAATAAATATTTGGGAATTATTGCAATTTGTAATTACAGCAAAATATTTCCCCAATTCCCTATTCCCTGGGAAAACCAGAATAAACAAAAGTAAAAAAAATCCTAAAAGTTAAATTCCGGTTAACTGAGTGTTCCGGTTATTGGATGCCGGATAATTGGACTTTCACTGTAATATGAAAATTAAAACCATTCAAAGTTTTAACTAATGGTTTCATTAATGAAAATGTGCAAACAACAATTACAAATTTCAAAATTAATTAATAAAAGCATATGAAAGAGAAAAGCAAAAAAAACAATTTTTTTAATATTTATCGGATGCTACTTCCCGAATAAAACTTGTCCTTGCATTGTGCTTTGGTCATAGTATGCGCAGGTATACTCATTAACGTATGTATTCCTTCCCATATATCGTCGCTTATGAATTGACCGGTTCCGAACATAAGTTTTTTTCATTATAACTACCCAAAAAGTCTAAAATAATTTTTTTACTCCAAATAGCTCACGTTTGAGTATAGTTTAAACAAGATGGTTGATTTGCAGTTGTACCCGCGGCTTCTGAACTATTTAGCAACTCGATATTATCATTTACTTGATCGTGGTATGGTTCTTCAGAAATATGTTGAACTGAGTTTTCGTAATTATAACAAATTTGCACCTGTTTGCTAACGATAAATTTTCGTGTTCAATAATCAGGGCTCTTATTCCATCATCTATTTCTACATAGAAATATTCACCTATTAAATGTGTATAAAACGAATTATTATAAATATTTATTCAAATGGAACTCAAATGGAAATACAATTTTTTGACAATGACTTACAAACGTGGAAAATCCATAACCACACACAACATTCGAATTAAACAAATATGTTTAATATTTTTTAGACAAATTGTTCTCTCATTTGAACAAAACAAATTTGAACAAAACAATAGATTTATTGTTTACACGAAATGATGTAAACAATAAATCTATTGTTTTGTTCAAATTTTTTAATTGGACTATTTTCATTGACAATTTAATAATACAAATCCCATCAAATCATAACCACAAAAAATTGAAATTATTAATAAATTTTAATTAATTTTATTACCTTAAAATATCCAATAATATTAACACATAAGATCATTATTACTTATAATTAATTGGCTGTTTTCTTCGTTTAATGCAAACGAGTACATGTTGTTTTATATTTTTTGATAGTGTGAACGGCATTAGTAAATAGAGTTGTAAATGACATTCCTAGCAATGTACATAAATAATTTTTGAACGGAAAAAGCACATTCCGGCTCCATTGAACACACTCTGGCTGCGACAAATGCCCAACACTTCGTATTTGATTTTAATAGGATCCGGTTGCATAAAAATTAAATGCTACCAAACAGTTAATATCGAAGGGAATATTTGCATGTGTATCATTCGATGTAATCGCAATTGATCCCTTATTGGTTACATTGTAAAGATTCTAATTCTTCTATTAGGGGTGAATCTAAAATAGCCCCTTAAATCAGGTTGTTTCATCTGATAGGAATTCGATTGTCGTTTTTGCTCTTTGTTGAGTTTGCGCTGCAATCACATAAAATTATTATTAGTAAACACAATAAAACCACGATTGTTTTCACTTACAATCACAAGAGGCGTAAATAACACTTACAATCACAAGAGGCGTAATAAAGATATTTGAGCCAATTTTTTAAAATTATTTTTTTATTTAAATAATTAATTATTATTGTTTGCTACACAAATTAATTATGTAAAACTATTTATTTTGTTAATTCTCACTGATGTAAACAAAAAACACAAAATGGAATTACGTTAATTGTAATAAAATGTTTTATACTTGTGGAAACAAAACAGAAGATGTGGTTTCTTTCATTCACATCAATATACGGCATGAAGAAATTTCATAATTAACCCGCAGTAGGCTACGACAATTTTTTATATCACAAAATGTGATATAGTACCATAGAATGACCACCCTGATCGATCTAGGTCACCTGCTGGTGAATTCTGGTTTACTGACAAAATGGCAATGGCAAAATTATGTGATTTTTTTTCGACTAATCAATTCTCATTATCATCAAATTTCTGACTCCCGTACTACTACTGAGTTTTAACCTGCTATAATTTTTATAGCATGAGCATTTTGGTTATCGGGAGCGCTTTGACAATTTCAAATAATAATATTTTTCTAAACTTTCTTATTCGATGATTGAATTATTAAATAAAATTATAAATAATAATAATAAAAAATATTTATGACATGGACTAGATTATTTTGAGGGCTCGAAGAAGAACAGCTTCAAATCGATGGTAAAATAAACATGTGAAATAAAGCGATATCAATAAATAAGTTAAATAATTTATTTTAGATTCCGGCTTGTCCAAATCCGTAGAAACCTCAGAAATGTTAGTGACCCATTTAAAGCAACAACGGATGGTGAATTTCAAAGGTTATTTCGGTTAAGTAAACCGACATGCAGAATATTAATAAACTTTATAAAACCGGCTCGAATACACGGTTTAAATTCTACGCTGCGAATTTTATGTGTTTTACGGTTCCTCTCTGTTGGTTGCTACCAACAAGACTTTTTCATAGCGATGTCACAAAGAGCCGTGTCTCGAAGTGTTGTGGGAATATAACATGTGGTCGAAAATAATTTGGCCAGAGAATTTGTTCAGTTCCAGCTAAACCATTCAGAAGTAACGGATAACTCGATACGGTGGGTCATGCCATGATAGTTTTGTCTGGAGTACTTCGCTTGTCAAGCGAAAACTAGGATTGGATATGACAACGGAATCAGAAATATTTGGTTGCTTGGTAAAATATTCCCAAATTCTCACACATTGAATTAAGTTTGAATGTTTAAACTATGTACATTATAGGAGATAGTGGACATGAGCCACGGCATAATCTTGAAAGATGCATCGATGTCTTGAAATCTAGATTTCGCTGCCTTAGTCAGCAACTCATATTAATGAACACTCCTCAAAAAGCCGGTTTAATAATAAATTGTTGTGCAATTTTGCACAACGTATTCATTTTAAATGGCTGTCCGTTCCACCAGCGGAAGACGTAGCAGCTAAAAATGAGCTCTAGTTCTGAAGAAACCAGTAATGTAGATCCGGCAAGAATTCTTTCTCTTGGCAGAGCAATAAGAAACGATGTAGCCCGAACATTTTTGTAATTAAAAAATAAAAATAAACTAACAAAATAACACATTTTACTAATTATTTTATTATCCATTATTACATTATATGTATTTCAATTTTGAACAAAAATTAACTAAAAAACTATAAAATATTTGGTTGAATGCGCGCTCTACTAAAAAAATCACGATAAAAAAATTACTGACTTTTTTAACATTCATTCTTAGTTATATTTTCTCAGTCATCAAATCGGAATCGATTTTATGGTTTTCTTATACCATTGAAAATATTTATACCATTTAAAGCCATGTATGAGTTTTGCCATCAAACCGGAATTTCCCTGCAGTGCCCTAATTCTCTAAGCAGTAAGATAATTTGTAAACGTGTAAACGATAATTTATCTTGCCTTTTTACAATATTCGCATTCTCTAACTGCACTCCTAGATAAAATTTAAAACTGTTACGATAAATAAATGTCAAAACTTAACACACTCTTATGATTTACGTAGATTCATATTTAGACTTTGAGGACCCATAACTACCGTTCTCATTTAAATTTCAACATTAATCTTATGGATATAAGTTATTCTAATTAGCATCTGTTCACAAACTATAGTTCAAGTTGTTATGGGTTGTGGTAAGGGTAACTTTACATGTGAAAATTTTATACAATTATTATCTTGGCATTTTTAAATCGCATTCTCTAAACAGTTTTTTTACCCAAGATAAACCTATTGACAGCAAACGAGCAAGATAACATTAAACGTCAAACCGAAATTTTAATTATTTTATATCCTTAATAACACAAAAAATATAATCTCTAGAAACGTAAACTGTTGCATATACATCAAAGCCATCTAGAATCACACATAGCCCCAAAAATCATATTGAAAAATAATCGGAGTCGGGAGTTATTTGAAATTCAAATCAAGATACGGTTAGATAGACTTATAAAACAAACCAAATGTTTGAAAAGAACATTACAACGATCAAAAATGTCTTTACTTCGTATGGTAAAGCCGTGTACAATATAAGTCGTATTTATAATTGATCAATCCGTTGAATTTTGATTAATGTTGTGTATTCTAATCTGTTTAAAGGTTATTCTTTATACTAAGTGCAAAATCGCATTATTATGTAATTATTATTTGCGATATGTTTTTGAAATCCAATCAAAACTGACTTAAGCAGACCATAATTTCTGTGTATTTCGTTGTTGAAAACGAAATGCCCTATTTAGCTCTTTCCGCACATGCGAGTTGACATAACCTAAGTATAATAGATGGACCTCGGAAAGCCCGGGATTATCTTGCTAGAATTTTAGAATTTCGAGTAAACTATAAAAAGTTATGCGTTTTAAGAAACGAAGCTCATTTAACCGCATCGAATTTAGTTAGTCACTGCGAGTTTTCCGAACTCCACGAGTTCCTCATCCAATAATTTTTTTATGTGCCTGAGACTAAGTCCTCAATAGCACCGGTGATTTATTAAACTAAACCCTTTTTAGTATTTGATTTATGTAGGTCTAGTTAAGGAGGGACGTTTTAGTGTTACGATTTGTTTTTTTTACCTTGATTTAATTTTTAATCTTTGTAAAATGTTTGGGTTAATCTTAAGGATCGGTAACGAGTAGGAGATGAGACTTTGATCAATTACCTGCACATTAGAAATCGATTTTATGCAATATACATCTTGTTTGACCTTAGTGCTAGTTAAAAGCTAGTTTTAATGCATAATATAATTAAATTTTGTACTAGTTCATTACTGTTCGAAATTTCTCCTAATTATCAATTTCTCAAACACAAATTAATAAATAATCTAGGATTAAAGCATTGTAAGATTTTAAAGATTCGAAAGCTAATAGTGCCTCTTAATGAAATATTAACCAACAACAAACTGAAATTTGTTAACTAATTCAGATTTTGTATAGGCCGTCAAATTTATTGTACTCCCCCGTTTTCTTAATTGTGCAAGTGTAATGATCAAGTAAAATATTGCAAGTGCACACCAAGATGAAAGTTTTGCTTGCTATGTGGGGGTCCATTTTAGATGTTCTCAAATCAGACACTTGAAACACTTGACATTTATATTTGAAAATTGAGCAACTAAAATTCTTTTGCTGTAATTCACAGACCATCTTGTTCCTTCTAGGATGTTCTACCCCTTAAGTCTTCTTCTTCTATATAAATAGGTACATTATTTATTCCCTACTTTAAACATAAAATCATACATAAATAATAAATTTATTTGTTTTGTTGTTTTTGTGGAAATACTGAAGATAAAACTGAGCAAAAGTATAGGTAAAAGTGAAGACGATCGATTAAAATATTCGAATGTTTGATTTGAAAGAATATTTTAATTCCAACGATAACAGTCCATTTTTCATTCTAAATGGAAAGAATTTTATAACTTTTTTGTGTAAAGCATCGCAGTTATTTAAATTGTTAGAACTTGGCTTCTTTAATTCTAAAATAAAACTATAAACCAAAATATCAAAAATTGAAATTAATTATTAATAATATTCAATCGAAAGCGTTTTACACATTCAAGCAAAGTTATTCCGCGATAAATTACTTGTGTTACTTTTTGACATAAACTTATCTTGCCACTTTACATTTTATCTTGAAAAAAATTTAGTGAATACGAATTTGCTAAAACATCACAATATCCAATATAAATCTAGACTTCTACGATAATTTTTTTCGTGTGTAAAACTTATCACTTTTACACATTGCAGTTTATCTTGGTTTTTAGAGAATTAGAGCACAGGTCGATTTGTAAACACAACTCAGCAATCCGGACAGATCAAATTTTATGTGGAAAACTTGATTCAAAATTTGTTTTAGATGACAAATTTTGATTTGAAATCAAGTAAGCGCGATTGTGCTGTTTCATCAAAACTGCATCAAATTATGCTTAAGGCAAAACAGATACACTTCTCACCGTTGAATGCGTTGTAAAGGGTGGTTAAATTGTAAGAGCCGATGTTGAATGACATCTAAACGTTAAGTTTTTTTCTGCATTTAATTTGACATTTCTCAATTTCAGACTAACTCAATTTGAACCATGGAAACATACACAATCGAGCAATGCGTTAAAGTTATTCAGTCATATTATGAAAATGGGCGTTCAAATCAAAACGCATATCGTGCACTTCCATTTGGCCGATATTTTATTCCATACGTAATTGAATCATACCATATTATGATAATAAAAAGAGTTGACAATAATTTCCTAAATAATTTGTGTTTTATTCAAAATCAACATCGGCCCTTAAAATTTAACCACCCTTTAATGGCACAAATTATTTTTAAAATGCGATAACTTTACGTGATTAAATTTATCCAAATCGTGAATATTATTGTGATTAGTTTTATAATATTTTATTTTCCGCTAGGTAATCATATTTTATTAAATCCCACAATAATTTCAAATTGTGTACTATTCACTGGGCCAATACAATTATTATTCAATTTAAAACCCGTAAAATAATTTTATTGATTTTTAAAATAGAATTATAACATTTAAGCTTAATATAGAAATGTATTCTTCAATACATGTTCTGTATCTATTTTCTTTCAAGCACTAAACTCGTAATCTACTAAAAATTATTTGTACCATATAAAAAAAAATCTATCTCATTCGTATTCAATATGTGTTTTTTGGTACACTACATAATTGTTGGCCTGATACAATAACAAAAAATCCTGATGACACAAACCAAACAAAAATTATATTTGAAACATATAATCTCATTTAAAATATCTTTAATCCTTTCTTTAGCGTTATTTAGCCTTTTCTTGTACTTGTTGTTGCTGGTGGGGAAATAACGAAAATATAATTGTGGTTTATAAGATGAAATAAGACGTTCGTTGCCTCTTTTATCTAAAGCTAAACGAATACTACAATAACAATCGATCTTCATACTTTTCTTAAATAACATAATTCTACGAGATTATAGCATATTGAAAAATACAAAATATCTGGAAGCCCTATTGACAACATAAATTATACATTTACGTCAACAAAATAAATAATAGGGCATGGAACCTCATTTCACTTTTCACATAATATTCAAAAAAATGAGTCAAGACGTAACTATTAAAACACGGCTGAATTTTATTAATATTAAATAAATAAGCAAATCACTTTGATTGGCTTAATATTTTGCGGATACTTTATTTACTCAGGTATAAAAAGAAACTTAGGTAGAGAAAAACTTTTTTATGTGTCTACTTCATCAACTAGCGAAACAAGAACAGCCAGAACAATATATCAAGTATTTGAAACTTTTTGGGTGAAATTACAATTTAGATTTACTCTCTCTATACACGTTACGTTCTTTAAAATTGTTGGTGTGCGCGACTGCTTTCGCACAAAAAATTTAGATCAAACCATAAAAAAATGGCGTGTATACGAGACATATTTGAATCAGATAAAACTAAGTGTTTATACATCAAAATTTTAATGGAAAATTACAGCAGCTGTATTAAGTGTTTTCATCAACTTTATATCAATGTTGAAATATCTCCTGTATAGTGTTACTCTTAAAATAAATAGAAATGGCAATTTGTTTTGACTTGAAGCAGTTTTTAGTATAACATAAATACATAAAAATATGTACATCTCTTCGAATCGAAATTAATACATAAACTTTTTTTTATATTGTATCACAAAAAATGCCCAATGAATATTTGTTTAATAGGGAATTCACTTCAATATGTTGTAATTTACATATAAAAGTTTATCAATGGGGTATAAGTATATGGAAAGGTGTCTCCGATTTTTTTTTTAGGATTTTTGTAAAAACTTTTAAGTTAAAGGCTATTCAGGTCGTCAAAAGTGACATGAAATGTTAACATCAATCACTTTACTGACAAAACTTTATAAATTTTTATGAGTGCTGATGAATGAGTATATTTCAATTTATTTTAGCCCACCTCTTGCAAAAAAAAAATCGTCCTCAAAGAAACGCCTCGAATTTAAGTTTAAATTAAATATGTAAAATTTAATTAAGGAAACTTTAAGAAACTTTTTTTTTTGTTGTTTAAAGTTGGATAAGATAAAGAAATATAATATACGTATATACGAGTAATTTAAAAAAATGGATCGTTAAAAATGTAAATTCTGGGAAAGATTCTTTTTAATAGAAGCACATTTAAGAAGAAAAAATTTTAGTAGGAGATTTACAGGAAACTAAAAAATTATACGGAACGAATTTGGATTGTGATGGTATATTTATTAATCGAGAATTGAACTAAATTTGTATAATAAATTCTGCCAGTTTGATCTGATTCATAAACATAAATATTGCAACAGATGTAACCTAAATAAATTATATACAAAATAAATTTGTTCGGCTTAGTTTTGGTGAAACAAGTACATTCGAAATGAATAGCGCTGGTATTATATAATAAAGCGTTGTTATACTAGTTTTATTTGTTACATGGGACACCAATTAAAATAATAACGCTTTAAATTCAAAAACTCTAAATCTCTAATGACGTCCTAAATGAATAAGTATAATATTTATGATATTCTGTGTGTCGGAGATAACCAAAAATTAAAACAAAAATTTTTAATTTCTATCCTCTAAAAAATTTGATTTAGGGTTTTCATTAATATAATTAAAAAACGAAGTAATTGAGCGCCCGTAAACGCCAATCTTACGCGCCATGTACTAATTATCACGTTTTGCGTCGACAACATGGACTACTCGTCAGGTCGGTTACTCGTAGATAATATCGACTACTCGTAGACAACGTCTTCTAATTGCAGACAAGTCGATTACAACTTGTAATTCACATCAGTGGTGATTAAATGATCTACATATTTTGAACTTATGTTGCTGGAGATTTTAGTTAATGCAAATTAATATTAGGTACTACAGAATATACAGTAAAACCTGTCTAACTTGAGCAAAAAATAAATAGTTCTTGAGTCAACTTACAGGGGTGATTGACTTAAGATAAATTATGGAAAACACACGTAATATTAAGGTCAACAACATTCCTTGAGAAGGAATGAAAATATTAGGAAATATATACATATATAAATATATAGATATATATTTATAGATACTTTCACTAACTATTTTTTCTAACACTTACTATTTGGTGAATTAAAACACAATTAAACCACAAGGACCGCACTGAATTATTCACAATAACTTTAATGATTATCACTGGCGAAAAACCCACAGTAAAATGAATTTAAATTAATTTGCCCAATCGATTGAGATTGCAAAATACTCCGGTTTGCCAAAGTATATAATAAATCTCTCACACACCAATACAACCAATACATAATATGTATAATGTTATATACGATTAGTAAATGAAGATCCAAATCTATGGCTCCGGGCCAATTCTAAGGTAAATCTAGGGTAAATGCCGTTTTAGTAATATATGCGGTAAATTGAAATACTGTACTAAAAAGTAGGGTAAAGCGAAGACACAAAAGGTAAATAGTAGTGGTTTTTGGTTTTGCTATACAAATCATGAAAATATGGCGGCCATGTTTCTAGACATAATTTTTTACGAGCATTTGCCACGAAATAAAAATGCGCTTGTATATTTATGAACACAGTTTTATTTTTTAAAAATTTTATTAATTTTTTATTAAGTTTATTGTATAAATTACGCAACCAATATGAGCAAATATACAATTTAAATTTATTCGTATAAACAATACGAATAAATGGAACAACAACAATAAAATTTGACATTAGTTCGTGTACCTACATACCAATTTTTGTATATTCCTACAGACCATGTGTCCCTTTAAGCAGCATTTACCTAATTTTATTTACTAGAGAATTGGTACGATTTGAAAAGTAATTTGTACTAAAATTTCAATTTGCTGTACTAATCGATTTACCTGAGAATTGGCCCGCAGCCTATGTACGAACTTTGTTTGCGTATTGAGTAAATTACAAACACACATTATTTACATAAACTGATCTGCATTATATACAAATGCAATGAACAAACGTTATCAAAACAAGAATTGTTGAGTTCGTTGACCTATATACCAATTGTACATAACGATATAAATGACGTATAAGGAATTCCGTTTGTAATATTTTTGAATTATGAAAACAAAATTGACGACTGAATTTTGTTAAAGAAGATCAACTGTAATGCAGACAAATAATTCCAAAAGGATTATTGCAGCCGTAACAGCACAGGTTCTATTCGAAGTTAACCGAACAAAAAATAGAAGCTGAAAAGACATTATATGTCGGATGCATATTCTGAATAACTAAACACTAATTTAGAATTTATTAGATCTTTAAGCACGAGATTTGTCATGTCTTGACATGAGATCTTTCCCGTAAAATATGCCGATTATCTTGCCGGAGGAATCTTTGATTTCGTAGTTCACATTTCCCACCTTGCGAGCAATAACTCCTTGAAAATAATTAGGAGCAAATTTCGCGCAAAACTTTTTTGTTGCATCACTCTGGGAGTGTGTGCGCACAAACACCGTTTGACCAACTTGGAATGCAATTGCTCGTGACCTCAAATTGTATCGTCTGGCACTCTTTTCATAAGCTTTCTTGATATTTTGTTTTGCTGTTTCGTGAATTAACGCTAATCTGGAGGGCAATTGCAACATTACCTCACCCTCTGACACACTTTCCAATTATTTTAAAAGATTATAGTCGTTCCCGTGATTAACCTTGTGGTAACCGAAAAGAAGAAAGTGACGGTTATTCTGAACCGATTCATGTACGAGCTGCAGCAATTTCGTTGATGTATTTGTCCCAACTTGTATGCTTTTCATCTACATAATCTCGGATTGCCGATATCACAGAACGATTTACCCCTTCCGAGGCGTTTGATTGGGGTGAGTATACGGCTGTCTTGGACCCTACAATCCCGAATTCTTTTAATATATCTTTAAACTCCGCGCTCTGGAATTGTGAACCATTATCAGAGTGGAAAGTTTGAGGAACACCATACACGTAAAAAACTTCGTTTTTAAATACTCTACAATTTTCTGAGTTGTCGCTTTATTTAATGGTTTGAGCAGCACAAATTTTGTGAGATGGCCCAAGACAATTAATACGACCGTTTTACCTTCCGTTGATCGTGGGTAAGGTCCTAGTAAATCAATATAAATACGTTGCCAAGGGCGTTCGATAGGGTACATGTTTCCCATTGGTAGCCGTGATTGTCTATTCCTAGGTTTCGTCGTTCACATTCTGATGCAAAACATGCATTAAAAATAGTTATGATGCAGTTGCGTCTAAAATTACTGCAGTAGTGTATTAAAAGAAAATTTCTATATAATCTGGGGGTTGACTATTTTTTAGCAAATTTATTAGAATTCGCTAAGGCATTGTGTATATTTTTAATATAAAAGCTTAAAATATTTTTCATATATTTGCTGTGTAAGGACGTCAATTGATTTACGTCAATCCAGTTGGAAAAGTAAAAAATTGGAATCTGTGGAATTTGCCTTATAGTTTTAGTTATAATGCAAAAAAATATAAGTGTAATATGTACAATTAATTGGGAATTTCTAAATTTCTAATGTAGTGTGCTTTATACTGTTTAAAGCACTGGGCTGAGCTATACAATTTTAATGCCACTTTCGTCAAAAAATGATGCTTCCAAATGGATATTTTAATTTATTTTTTTATGCAATGTGCTGTAAAATTTTAATATAACTTGTATCAGTTTTAACAAAATATTCCGTTAAAGTTTAATGTAAACTATACAATAAAAATTAATACAATTAGCATTAATATCTAAAATAATGCAACTTGTGCATTAGTTTGTTATGCAAGCTTGCGCTGGACCTATATGAAAAGCAATTTGCATTACATAGGCCATATTTTTTTCAACTGTGTGGTATCCACAGTTTCCAGATGGATAAATCCGATAGATCGCTATTTTGCTTCGGTTCGAGACGAATAAATATATAGCCATCGTGTACTTTGAACGCAGGAAATTTTTCCGGCTCTAACAAAATTTTCTCGCGCAACTTAACGAATTCATTGTAATGGAAATCTACCTTGTCGAAATTTTACTGGGCAAAAATTTTAGGAAAATTATCTACAAATTCATTTCGCTCATCTCAGTGTATTCGGGACAGCATGTCCGCTACCATATTATTTTTACCTTTTATATGTGAATCGAAAACCTTGGAGCTTTAATTGGTGCCAATGTCCCGGTTATGTCTCGTTGACTCATCAACCATTTTAAGCTCGCATGGTCTGTTATGAGCGTAAACTCATGCCCTTCGACGTACGCTTGAAACTTTTTAATGGCAAGTATTGCGGCTAAACACTCTAATTCGCTCACCGTATAGTTCTTTTGAGCTTTAGACAGTTTTTGTGACATAAAACTGATTGCTGTTTCATTTTCGTCATCATTTTTTTGGTAGAGCACCGCACCAACCCCTTCAGTACTAGCGTCACATCTAATGTAAAACCGTTTATCGTAGCATGGACTTACGAGTATTGGAGTTGAGGTAAGTAACACTTTCAGATGTTCAAATGCTGCCTGTGCTTCTGTGGTCCAGTTAAATTTTCCCTTCTTAAGGCATTCTGTGATGGGTGCGGTCACACTTGCAAAATTTCCAATAAAACGACGGTACCATCCAGCATGCCAAGCAATCTTCTGGTTTGCTTGATTGTACTGGGCGGATTGAGGTTCACAATTGCTTCAATTTTAGATGGATCTGGTCTCAATCCTTGGTCACCAACTAAGTATCCTAAGTAACGAATTTCCTTTATTGCAAAACTGCTTTTTTCTAAATTAATTGTCAGTCCGGCTGTCCGAAGTAAGTCAGCTACCAACTCTAACAATTCAAGGTGGTCTTGCAACGTTCCGCTTATGATCAAAAGGTCATCCAAGTATACGAAAACTCTGTCATGAAGCTCGTGAGAGGTATGACCTTATGCATAAGTCGGCACATTGATTGGGCTGCATTACACAGCCCAAACGGCATCACCCTGAACTGATAGAGTGGTCTACCCGGTACTGTAAATGCAGTTTTTGCTTAGGCAGATACCGCTGGCGGGTCTTTTAAGTCAAGTGCTGTTATAAATTTTGTTTCTGAAAGACGTGCAAGCAGTCCGTCAATTAAATGGAGTGGATAGGCGTCTTTGCCAGTTAGTGCGTTAAGCTTGCGGGCATCCAAGCAAAGTCTCGTGTTTCCGTTCGATTTTCTTACGATGGTGACGGGAGAGCTCCAAGAGCATTTGCTCACCTCAATCACGCCTAGGTTAATCATACGATCTATTTCGTCATATACGTCTTTTTGGACCGCTGGCGAGACTGGATAATACCGCTGTTTGACTGGCTTGGCACCTTTCACGATTTCAATTTCGTGCTCGTGTAATTTCGTTCTACCCAGCCCATTTTTTGTGAAAGAAGGAAATAGTTCGATAATCCGATCTAATTCGTTCTGTTCTTTAAAGGTCAAATCATGGCGATTTCTAATTTTAAGTGGTGGCTCTTCGCAAATTTCATTTATGGCCACTTTCGGAATGATATCAAATTTTTGCCAAAAATCAATCCCCAAATATAAAAATGAATTTAACGTTGGCACAATACAAAACCTGATCATTTCCGTTCGTTTGCCAAAAGTTACCGGCAAGCAAACGTATCCCTCAATTTTATTACAAGTCCCATCAGCTGTAGTAATACGAGAAATAAGTTTACGATATTTAATATTGTTAGCGTTTAGAAAATCGTGTGAGTTTTTGCCCAACACACTAATTGTGGCACCACTATCTAGAAGCCCAATAACTTTCTTTGGTCCGATTGTGACTTCAACGTGTGGACGTAGATCGTTTATTGACTTAGACTTTATAAGAGATTCTATACAATTTTTAAGGAGATTACACTTGTCTCTAAAATACCGAATAGCGCGTATGATTTTGTTATTACTGGGTTTGGACTTTAAATTGTTTGCTTCATTAAGCAATTCATTATTATCATCGTTACCATCATGATGTTTATTATTGCACTTAGCGTCAAGAATATTTATGAGGAATGTGGGTTGTTGGGTTCCTTGGATTCCTACCGGTTTTTCTCGAGGCGTGATTCCCTCATCTGAACCGCGCTCGACAATCTGTTTCCCGAGGCGAACTTTAAACAATGAGAACAATTAGGTTTGCGAACGTTTGCGGCACCACAACCAAAACAGAAAAAATCCAAAAATGGTTTTAAACTATCTTCGTCAGCCTCAGGTCCTTGCAGTTCCAACATACCAATGTACTACTTGACTGCCGGCCAGGTGCGCTTTCATGTTGGCGAAATTTGAATTTTGAGTCTAGGGCCTCTATGTGTGCAGGATCCTTTATCTCGCTACCATTAAAACGTTCAAACCTGGATCGAGAATTTTTCGACGTGCAAACATTTAGGTTCTCCATTTCGATGTTAAGCTCATTCACACTTGGTCTACGTTGAAAAGTTTCAACAAATCTTCTAGGATCATAACCAGTTTGTTCCCAGAGCTGCTCATATTCACGACAAAGAATTCGTAGTTCTTCAATTGATCTTACAGAGTGATGATATGGTAGGGTCACGTTTTTCAAAGCGGGATACATATTCTGGCACAATCTGTAGATTATTTGCTGTTCGGATAAACGATTCTGTAGTCGTGCATTCATTTTCTGAATGTTCAGTGAGAAGTCAGAAAACGATTCTTTATTTCCCTGAACTCTTTTTAGTATGCTTTCTTTGAATTCCTCCTCGTAATTAAAGCTACTGAAATAGGAAAGAATCGCTAACTTCATCTGCGCCCACGATGATACCGGGTAGTTGGATTTAAAAACCCAATACCAGTCCTCAGCACTCTTAGAGAGGAAGAGATATAAAAGTTTTGTGAGATACACTAAAGGATTATTATCGTCAGATGCCATCTGTTCTAGACGATACACAAAATCGTGAACATTAGTAGCGCTTGTACCGTCGAATGAGAGATTCCATCTTTGACGAATCTTGTAATAATTTTCTGAACGAAACATGGGTGTTTGCATCGGAGGACGGGGGTTTGTCGTAGAAAATTGTCATCATAAACACGCTCGTGTTGGCCTCCATATCGATTATTTTGCGGTTGCTGATAAGTCATACTAATTTATTTTTTTGTTCACACTTTTAGAGAACCCAGCGTTCTGCTGTGAAAAATAATCTACGATCGGTATCTTAACTTTTTCAGATTTGTTTCGTTGATTTGTTCGATCAGTTGGAATATGCTCTGTTCGATTAACCATATTTTGTGAATTAGTTACTGTATTTTGATCTAGCGTTTGTTGACTGTCACTGTACAAGGAGCTGTTGTGCACCAGGTGATTAAATTTTCTCTTCAAATGAATTTATACCTGTGTTGTGCGTTTGCGTTTTTGGCAAGGAACATCTTGGTTGTATTGGCGCAAGTACGGATGTCGGTTTTTCGTATTCTAGCCACAATTTCTGGTAGAAATTAAATGCGCGTCTCCAATTGCTGTACAATTTTGTGAGTACAGGAGGTTCCCCTAACAAATTCATTAACCTTTTAGTTCGGTCCTTATAATGTATAATTTTAGCAAAGGCAATTGTAACGAACTCTTTTGCAGGTGGCATAGGTTCAGTTTCAGACGCTTTTGATAGTTCGTCATATTTTTTTCGGCACAAATCAAGCACGATTTCCGGATTTTCTGTAACATGGGTATTCTTAGGTTTGAGTCTGTTTGTTCGGCCTTATGGTTAAAATCTGTCTTGCATCATTCGCTTTACTAGACAATCCCCTTACCAGAAATTCAACCTCTAACTCGGGAGGCGTCAAATTTGAGAAATATACACTAGCGTCCATTTTTATGAAAACAAGACAAAAAAATAGTAAGGAACAAATCTAGCGAAAAAACAAAAACTAATTGAGAGATAAAATCAATGAAAATAATGCACTATAGAATTACTATTTAATAAGAATACTACTACTGTAATTTATTTAGTTATTTATTTATTTAGCAGCCGTAACAAA
The DNA here is from genome assembly GCA_932526605.1 of Nephrotoma flavescens. Taxonomy (NCBI): domain Eukaryota; kingdom Metazoa; phylum Arthropoda; class Insecta; order Diptera; family Tipulidae; genus Nephrotoma; species Nephrotoma flavescens. The sequence goes on from OW052221.1 coordinate 106,664,185, forward strand.
CTCGTATTAACAAAATAGCGGCAAATTTAAATCCGGCCCTCTTGTAGAGACACCCTTAACAGGAATTAAAGGTAAAAATTTGTGTCTAAACAAAATCACCTACTAAACCTATTATTTTGTATATGCATACTTTTTACGAAACAAACTCAATAGATGGTAGCGACTTTGCAATAAATAGCGAATTTACCGCAAAACATTTGACAATAGCCAACATTTTCAAATATTTGCCGTATTTCATGACACACATTCGGATCAGTTCAAATTTTATATCGCACCGCCCAATTAATACTATGACAAGTTGAAAACATCAACTTTACAGGAGACTATTTTTTTTTGTTATCTTCGAAGACGTTAAACCTATTGATTTGAAATTAAGTGAATATATGTATTTCAATATGCACAATTGGCTTGTGTATAAATTACCATTAATTATTAATTGGTTTTCTTTAAAATCAGTTTAATCATAGTTTTTAAGTAAATTTAAAAAACCTAACATGTGACAAAGCTACTAATCATAGTTTAATTTTTTTACACGAGAAAATAGTCTGTTGTTATATCAAAATATCATAGTTTACACGGAAATGAAAATGCAGAAAAAAATTCAATAATGTAAACAAACAAGATTAACAAACGAAATTATTGTTTTAAACTTTATGGATCACGTTACTTAATTGCCCTAACAAATTTAAAACTATTTAATTTTTTTAATTTTATTTATTTCCACTAAAAAAATAATAAAGTATCATAATTCATTACAAAATAAAAAAATATATTAAAAAGTAATCCGCAACAGTAAAATAATATTTTAAAATGGAGCCTCATTATAGCTTAAACGTGGTTCGAAATTGTAAAATGTATCAGGATTTTTTAATGCGTTTCGACCTCGACTTTTCCCTTCACTGACTAATACGATTTGCTGTTCCAAATTATTCCAATCAGTTTTATATCCAACAGTTAGTGGATTGAACACATGAAAACTTTAGTTCCTTTAATTTTGATATTTGAAAATTAGTATGAACAAAATTTGCTATTTCGCTTAAAGGTTTAAAATTAAAAAAATCCGTGATAGACATTTCTATTACCCGATAAAAAAGTTCGGTTACTTTCGCAAATCGTATAATTTCATACCACTCTTGTGGTATCATAACATCTCGTTAAATAACGTTGAACGATTTTTAAATTATACTTCTTGGAAGCCCATGAATAGAACGAAATTAATATTTTGTTTTTGTTTTGGTGATAACAATTATCCGACCAGAACCTAGATTAGGTTAGGTTAGGTTAGAGCGGCTGCTATCGCACACTTAGGCCAGTAGTGGCCCATTGTGATACCACAGGATCTTATCTCCCCTTTACTTCTGCTGAAACCATCTAGAGCTACTTATGTAGCGTAAAATATCTCGCATTCCACAGCCCGCGAATTGCGAAAGGCTGTCCATACTGTACACACCTAAATACTTATGCCTGTTGTATGATAGTGCCGGACACGAGCATAGGAAGTGATCTAACGTCTCTTCCTCCTCTTCGTCTAAACAACTTCTACAAAAGTCATTCGTCTGTAGACCCAGCCTTCTTGCATGTTCCCTAAAAAGGCAGTGTCCTGTCAGTATCTCTACGACCAATCCTACCTCTCATTTTCCCAGGGATACAAGTGCTTTAGAGCGCCGCAGGTCCAGTTTCGGCCAAACCTGTTTTGCTACCCTGCACGTCATCGTGTTGGTCCACCTCTCCTTTGTCAAGGCGATTGCCTTTTTACTGAGCGCCGATTTAAGCGCTGCTATAGGCCTCCCCAGACTGGCCCTTTCCGGTTGCATCTGGAGAGTCGTACCGCACCTAGCTAGTTCGTCCGCCCTGCAGTTTCCCGTGATGTCCGAGTTACCAGGGACCCAGACTATCTGGATACTGAAATACTCGCTCATCTCATTAAGAGATGATCGGCAATCCAGCGCCACCCGTGACTTCAGACAAACCGCCTCTAGCGATCTGACCGCCGCCTGACAGTCCACATAAATGGCGATATCCCTAACGGGTACCACGTTATTTCTCAAAGTTATTTCGTTAGTTTTCAAATATTTTTGTTTCCTACGGAAAACATTTTCTACTTAGCTAACGTTGTTTTCAAAATTTTATTATTTATGTACTTGTAATTTCAAAAATAAATCATATTTAAATAATTATACTTAAAATTAATAAATTAATATGTAAATATTAATTATAAAATAATAATAAAAGTCATAGTTATCATTTTTTTAACATTTTATTTTCGGCCATCCGCACCACAAATCGCGCTCTACACGACATTTGTACTTATCAAAATACAACTTCTTCCAACAACTATCACAAAAATACAGAATTATTCATATTAAATAATAAAATTGTACAAATTAATTTCCATTGTATTTGACATTCAATTTCCATATCAGTTTAAAGTATTACAAGTTGTATTGTCGTTTACAAATTTATAGAAATTTGTCAGAAAAAGTATGATAAGTCTACATATCAGAGGCATAATTATACATTTTTATCTAAATATTCCGAAAAACTATGACAAGTAGTTTTGTATTCTATATATTTTGTACTTGTTATTACTAAACTAAAACAAAATTAAATGACATAGTATGTACTTCAAATTTGACGGTTTAAAAACGAACAGGCTAAATTATGTCAAAAAAAATTGTTTTGGTTATCACTTTCTCAATATTAAAGCTAGAGAAAGGAAATTTTGACATTTTATCGAGTAATTATAGAACTATTGATTAGTCAAATAAAAACAAACTATGACAATTTGACTAGTCATAGTATTAATTGGGCGGTGCGATATGGAAAACCTGATCCAAATTTTGTTTATTTTTAGATCAAATTATGTCTTGCTAAATACTTTATTATAAAAAAAAACAAATTTTATTTTGGTTTACAACTTTTATTAATTCCACAATTTATTTATTTTAATTAATTTATATATTTTATTTATTTAATGTTCACTCTTAGCCACTAACTTAACAACTAACTTACAATACAATTCTTAAACTAACATGTTGATATTTGATGCCGGAATGTGCATTTATGCTTAATTGCATTTCCCACCGTTGCATTTATGTACGGTCAGCATTTTTAGTGCGCGTGGTTTTCTACTGTATTAATCCGCGCACGATAGAAAAGTAGTTCTCTTATTTTGTTATGTTGTTGTTGTTTCGCTAGTTGTATTGCGTTTAGAGAAACGTAACTGTCACAAATTATGTTTTGAAATCTAAGTAAGCGCCTTTGTTTTGTTAAAACATGAACTGAACCGGATCAGATCGAGCATCAAGAAACATAGCTATTATTGAAAACTAACACTATAGAAAAACTTCTGAACGGTTTTATCATCAGTGATAAATATTTTTCACCGTAGATGAAATAGATTTTGTAGGTGTAGTTATGAGCCAAACATAATAAAACAACTTACCAACTCAAATAATTGAAGTTCGACGTTCGAATCTCATGACAAAATTATCTTTAGGCATTGTTTGAATTTTATGGATGAAATATACGTGCTTGAACGTATTGCATGACCTGTTAAAGTTTTAAACTCATTCACTTTAGAATGAGACGAGAGATGAAGATCATTTCATCATCATCAAATCCGTGCGCTAAGTCTACCCAGTTACTGTATTCGTCGCCCTTTAGTGAGGGAGTTAACAGTATTTCACGCAATTTACTTTTTATTTTTTCCTGGTATATTTAATTACCGCAAACAAATTAAATTTATTTTGATTAGTATCTTCGAATATATTTGGTAGTAGGTATATTATACATGATTAAAATTTATTGATAGTAATTGAAAATGTTTGAAGGCTTTTCTATGCGGCTGTTATTTTGAATTTTTTTAATTATAAATTAATGGAATTCTTTAAAATCAAAACTATATAAAGAATGTGTAAAATTTAAAATTCAATTAGTAGAATTTCTTAGGATTTTTTTTTGAGTTGGTTTTTTCCAATAATTTTTCTTCCTTTAATGTTATTCATAAAATAGAATGGGTAGAAAGCTACACAATATCCTTTTCAAAAGATTTTGTATACTCTGCAGACAACATCATGTAAAAGTTTATATTTCAAAAGTCTTGTTTAGAGTTGTTTTTCTGTTATATTTGCTCTCAGGGCGTCAATATTACCATTATGACCATTTTTTCTCGAGATTTTCTTCACGCCCAACTTTTCTTTACGAGTATGTACATACTTTATGTATAATATGTTATATATAATACATGTTTAACATATACTTATATACAATATACTAACATTAAATTTTGTTCTTCTATTTGCAGATGAAACCATCAAACCAGAATAACTAAATTAAAAAATATTTTTTTTTCATACCGAATCAATTAAATATTTTCTTCTCAAGTATATCGAAAACAAAGAAAGCTCAGCAATAAAAATACGAACAAAACCGCCAAAAAAAAATATTTTTAAAAAACACATAGCTCTAACATTATGAAATCTAAAAGTAATAAAAATTTTATATTAATTTTATTAAAACTTACAAAATTATTATTAATGTGAAATTCAAATATACCGAATATATTAAATTACGAGATAAGCAACAACAAGTATAGTGAACAAGAATTGAATTTGATTTGTGATTATTTCGAAGGGAAAATTTTAATTTTTTTTTAAATTTTCAATTTTTTTTTTTTTTTTTTTGTAATATAATTATTTAAATATCATTAACAAGAAAAAAGGAAAATGGTTATAAAATATTTAATATTTTGTGTTTTAAGTGTAATTATAATAAAATTAGTTAAATCATCAACGTTAGATTTATATAAAAATGCACGATTGGGTTCTAGGATAGTACAAACAAAATTTGGGCGATTACAAGGAATTATACTACCATTAGATAATTATAAATTTTTACGTCCCGTGGAAGCGTTTTTAGGCGTTCCATATGCTACCCCACCAACAAAATCAAACAGGTGAGTTAATTATAAATTTTAATTACTAAACATTGATTAATTGCATACAAATACAATTTCAATTCACTTCTCAAAATTATTAAATACAGGCACAGGGTTTGTCGCTTCAAAAATTAAATATTGTTAAGTAAGAATATTACACAAATTAGTATAACAAATTTATTCTAATCATGTTTGGGATATAGTTTTTGCAAGCTCTGGGATTTGGCTAATTGAGTAGGAATTAATCTTTTTCGACCATGATTAAATTGAGACTTGCGTAAATAGAAATATGATTCTAAAACGATTTTTAACGAAACGAAATTTGGCATTGTGGATTGGATATGGCATTCTAGATATTAGAAACAGTTCTGTAATTACCATAACTGAGAACAAAATTAAGCCATTTCTAACTGCGTGCATAACGGGATTGGGTGTTGTGGATGTAAATGGGGTTCTAAATTGGTTTTTAGAAGAATTTCTGTAATATTACCATTCTGTATGAACTAAGCAATTTCTTAATGGTAGACATCATACTATTTGGTCCTAAACGGCTGATTTCGTCTCAGATAACTAGCTGAAATAGCCGGCACTGCTATCTAAATTCAAGTTTTAAATCAAATGAATGATAAGTTTTACAATATAAACAATCTTGCTATATAGTATCGAATCGAATTTAAACGAACAAGTTGATGGCTTCACAGAATTTACAGTAATCGCTTAGCACGACGGACAGAAATAAAACGTTAATCCGCAGAGATGTTACAAAATTCTGTGTGTTCTACTGAATAATGCTATAATGTTCTGTAGAAAAATCACCATTCGTTACGAAAGAGGATCAAGAACAATGGCCAATGCACATAGGTGTATGTGCATATACCTATAGGAAGCTGCCGAAACCTCGAACTGAGGAAACAAATCGCTACTTTATTTATCGAACATCTATGAAGTGGAATTCGCTGAATGGTTTCAAATTTCCGTTAAACTATAAGGTGCACAAATTTAAGGCAGCTGTCAACCTATCCAAAATCCAGAAGACATTACAACTTGTCATTTTTAACACACACATTTGTGTGGGTTGGACTTAAACTGAAGCACAAAAATTGGCAGGAAAAGGGTTATCTTGTTTCTTGTAATAGAACATTTCTCGATACTAATTTTCAAAATCGGAGTTATACAGGATTTTATAATTATATTTTTAAATATAAATGATATTTTATAGTTAGTAAAGATTATGTGCCTCTCCAAAAATTGTACAATATAATTTCCACGTTCATGGTTATAAGCAAAATTAGTTAGTCACTTAGAAGAAGTAAATAGTTTAGAAAATCTGTAGTCGAGATAAACTTATCATAAAAGAAATGAATGTCGATCAAGACTTTTGACCTTGGAGAAAGCTGAAGTTGGTTCTAAACCATATACTAATGTCAATTTAAACATTCTGATACTCAAATACATATTATGGGGCAGTTATTAATTTCAATTATTTTCGTTATTCTAATATTTAATTTTAATTTAATAAATATAAAGTTTAGTTTTGTAGAAATAATTACAAACCAGAATCTAATAACCCTTGAAAATGCTGAAAACACCGGAAAATTGTAAATATTTATTAAGTTTCTCACACTATTTTTAGGAACTTTAAATGTAATGAATTTCAAGACAATCCTTACCCTTACGGTTAATAATCAACGAAATGTTGAATAGTTAGGTGTTTCGGTAAAATTACCATCGGCCTCATACAACTTTTGCGTTAGCTTATTAGTTCAATTAGTTCAATAGTGAATGTCAAAAATTTCAAGATAATCCGAAATGACTGGGGACGTACACTGGGGACAAAGAATCGACGCAAAACATCGATGGTGCACATCAATGTTACCATTGGTACCACCGATTGGAGGATCAATAACATAGATTTTTTATAGCAATCATACACAATTAATATAAAACGATGAAATGAAATGCAAAAGTAGCCATTTTAGATTTTAACAAACTTGGATGGTTTTTATTATTAATAAATAAAGACTTGAAGAAAATTTAATTAAAGCAAGCAAATAAAAAAAATAAATTACAAGGAGTTGTAATTAGACTAATAAATAAATTATATTAATTTATATAAATAACGCATGCGCATGGCCAAAGAAATTTATAAATACTAACAAATTGATAAATTTACAAGTATATATAAACTATAATTGAAAAAGACTAAATATACACAAAAACCATCGGTTAATAAATTAAATAAATAATTATATAGGTATAATCAAAAATTTATACAAAAAAGAAATTGCTTACTCACACCGCGTGCTATTGAATCGTGACAGCCATCATGTTGATAATATTCTCCATATAATACGTTATCATTCGAAGCGAGAGGAATTTATTTTGTTTTTGTTGTTTTTGTCGTTGATAAACAATCAGATGTTTTTCTGATTTTTATTTTGTTTCTCACCAATGTAATTGTATAAATGGTAAATGGTTTTATTTGGTCATACAAGTTTTTTTTGTTTGTTTATTACTGTACGACTTTATTTCGTAAAACAGCGATGTTAGAATTTTATAATTTTGTCAACTTTGTAAATTATTTAAATACACCAGATTGATTTATAACATAATATTTAATTAACTATTCTAGATAACACAATATTTCTTTTATGTACTTAATAAAGTTTTACTTTGCTAGCTTTAATTTTAAACCATTTTGGGTATAACTTAAGCAGTTCATCGAACCCATATCAAGATAATTTTGCACTTCATTAACACAATTCACAATGCAAATTTTCACTGGCATATAACTGAATTAATGGTATATATGTTAAATGTTCAGATAATATATAATAAAAGGTTAATTTTGATTTACATGGTATATGACTTAGATTACCATAGATTTTTTTTTTTAAACTTATATTTGTTTTAAGCAATTTAATTAAACAGAGAAAAAAATTGTCTTTTAAACAGTAAACATTTTTGGGTTTTTGTTTTCTAGGCGAATTGTGCCAAACACTTTATACAATTTTTCTTTTTTTTAATATTATCCACAACTGACTATTATTGACTGACTTTTACTCTGTCTTCTACTGTCCCGCAAAATGATTAACATCGTTTTTTATACCTATCGGATTTTCACCTATACTAAGCCACCATATCTAGTATTGAGACATTTACAACCAAAATACGTATAACGACGGGAAATTTCTAATACACAGCTGATATTGGGGCATTTAAATTTTAGTACAATTAAAATATTAACAGGTTTGCTGCCGGGTAACTATGAATTAAACTTTTTGAGATGATCCTACGCTATTCTCCGCCAGTTTACAAACGAAAACTCTCCTCGTGAGGTAACTTTTCAATTTAGTTGTCAAATGTCATTATTTGGTATTTAAAGCAAATGTGGTATTGTGTACAAATTTGAACGAATTTTTACCTGACACTTTTTTTTAAACATTTCGTAGTTTATAATAACATTTGCAAATAATGCAACTTCCATATCATCCATCCATTCTTTTAATTTAATTAATACTTCCTTTGTCCTCGGAAAGTCGACAATTTAGCATTTGGAATAGTCAGGCACAGCTTGTTTTGTTGATGTCACTGCCACATATGAATGTTTATTGTGAATTACTGGGCAATTTAGTTTAGTTCATAATTTAGTCGAAAAAATCGTCCTGAGGCACACAGCTTTAGTCTCGAACGATGATATCAAGCTTCTGAGTCTTCAGCCTTCTCGTAGGATACCTACTTTTTCCACAAATGGTTGTAACTGTCACAAAGAACTTTTTGCTTAAATTGATTCGCCTTTCTAACACTTCTTCATGAAATGTAGCCTTCTGGATGTTGATCATTATTGAGTTTCGATTGCTTCTTAGCTCGTAAGTCGACCGTGGACCGATTTTTTTTTTTAAATAACCCTTTCGTATGCCATTATTGATAAACTTTTTTATGTAAGTGATGATTCATAACAGTTTCATACAGAAGAAAGTTCATCCCAAATGTCACATTGGTGTATTGATGTTGGCGTGGTAATTATGATTTTATTTACTTGTTCCTGCGTACTGAAAACTTGATGTTTTCACAAATGACAGATTCACACCTAGAAACCATTTTGGCTCAGATCACCACAGGTCGTTGTTTTTGATTTATACTCTGATTTTACGTGAAACCAATACCGACGTTATATTGTATTATTTTGTATTTCAACTGCACGATTTCGTACGAATACTGTCCATTTGTTTGAAGTTGAACCCATCTTGAATGAAACTGCTACGCATATTTCATTTCGTTGTGTATCTATCTTTTTTAATGGAGGTACTCTAGTTTGTGATGGGTATAACGTAACTTTAACATTTCCGGATCTTAAAATCACCCCACTCTACATAATAGTAGCATATGCCGGTTCCGAAGCATTGTGATTACAATAAATCCATTTCATTTTCATTTTGCTTGCAAGCTGTAACTGTTGTTGAAATTTTATCCACTGGACTTTAAGATTAGGTAATTTTTCTTCCCATAACCTTTGCATCAATATTTTCGCGGTTATGAATATGCGACCAATCCTGGTGGATGAAATATCCTTGCGATGTTTGATAGGACATTTCACTAGGTGTCCACTTTCTGTGGTGCTACCATCCTAGCACCTTAAAGCTAAATCCGTTCAAATTTTACATTTAGATCTTCTGTGATTTGATGTTTTATAAATTCTCGAATTCCCTCCAGAACTGTTTATAGTAACTCCCTTGATGTGCTGCACGCACCATTTTATAAGTTTGAAACCTCCACATTTCAACAAATTAGTTAGCTCGTTCTGTTCGATCAAAATATAGCGTCTAACGATTGTGCCTCATGCTGTATAATATAGCGGAATTTTGACAGCGGAAAATAAGAGATTACGCTACTCGCCGCAAGTGGCAGCACTATCACTAAAGAGAATTTTTTTAATGTAATTACCAGCGGAAATTTTTTATTCATTATGTATATATTTTTTCACGGAATAAAACATCTCAGCGGAATAAAATATTAGAAGTGATCCTTAAAATGACAAATAGATTGATCTCCGAAATATAGAAACTAGGTATATAAAATGTTGAAATTTAACAATAATCCTCATTTTTTCCACTAGTAACCAAAACTTTCGGTTGTTTTTCTTAAAGCTTAAGTTATACTGAGACTATATGGAAAATTTGGGAAAAATTCATGGACTAGAATTTTCACTAGAATTTTTTGATTTTCTGCGGCCATAAAAGTTATTTTCAGTTTTTGGCCAATATCTCAAAAACTTTCACTAGTAACCAATACTTTCGGTTGTTTTTCTAGTAGCTTAGGTTATACTGAGACTATATGGAAAATTTGGGGAAAATTCATGGACTAGAATTTTCACTAGAGTTTTTTGATTTTCTGCGGCCATATAAATTATTTTCAGTTTTTGGCGAATATCTCAAAAACTTTTACTAGTAACCAATACTTTCGGTTGTTTTTCTAGTAGCTTAAATCATACTGAGACTATACGGAAAATTTGGGGAAAATTCATGGACTAGAATTTTCACTAGAGTTTTTTGATTTTCTGCGGCCATATAAGTTATTTTCAGTTTCTGGCCAATATCTCAAAAACTTCCACTAGTAACCAATACTTTCGGTTGTTTTTCTAGTAGCTTAGGTCATACTGAGACTATATGGGAAATTTGGGGAAAGTTCATGTACTAGAATTTTCACTAGAGTTTTTTGATTTTCTGCGGCCATATAAGTTATTTTCAGTTTTTGGCCAATATCTCAAAAAACTTTCACTAGTAACCAATACTTCCGGTTGTTTTTCTTTAAGCTTAAGTCATACTGAGACTATATGGGAAATTTGGGGAAAATTCATGGACTAAAATTTTCACTAGAATTTTTTGATTTTCTGCGGCAATATAAAGTATTTTCCGTTTTTGGCCAATATCTCAAAAACTTTCACTAGTAACCAATACTTTTGGTTGTTTTTCTAGTAGCTTAGGTTATACTGAGACTATATGGGAAATTTGGGGAAAATTCGTGGACTAGAATTTTCACTAGAGTTTTTTGATTTTCTGCGGCCATATAAGTTATTTTCAGTTTTTGGCCAATATCTCAAAAACTTTCACTAGTAACCAATACTTTCGGTTGTTTTTCTAGTAGCTTAGGTCATACTGAGACTATATGGAAAATTTGGGGATAATTCAAGGACCAAAATTTTCACTAAAATTTTTTGATTTTCTGCGGCAATATAAGTTATTTTCAGTTTTTGGCCAATATCTCAAAAACTTCCACTAGTAACCAATAGTTTCGGTTGTTTTTCTAGTAGCTTAGGTTATACTGAGACTATATGGGAAATTTGGGGAAAATTCAAGAACTATAATTTTCACAAGAGTTTTTTGATTTTCTGCGGTCATATAAATTATTTTCAGTTTTTGGCGAATATCTCAAAAACTTCCACTAGTAACCAATACTTTCGGTTGGTTTTCTAGTAGCTTAGGTCATACTGAGACTATATGGAAAATTTGGGGAAAATTCATGGACTAGAATTTTCACTAGAGTTTTTTGATTTTCTGCGGCCAAATAAGTTATTTTCAGTTTCTGGCCAATATCTCAAAAACTTACACTAGTAACCAATACTTTCGGTTAGTTTCCTAGTAGCTTAGGTTATACTGAGACTATATGGAAAATTTGGGGAAAATTCATGGACTAGAATTTTCACTAGAGTTTTTTGATTTTCTGCGGCAATATAAGTTATTTTCAGTTTTTGGCCAATATCTCAAAAACTTCCACTAGTAACCAATAGTTTCGGTTGTTTTTCTAGTAGCTTAGGTTATACTGAGACTATATGGGAAATTTGGGGAAAATTCAAGAACTATAATTTTCACAAGAGTTTTTTGATTTTCTGCGGTCATATAAATTATTTTCAGTTTTTGGCGAATATCTCAAAAACTTCCACTAGTAACCAATACTTTCGGTTGGTTTTCTAGTAGCTTAGGTCATACTGAGACTATATAGGAAATTTGGGGAAAATTCATGGACTAGAATTTTCACTAGAATTTTTTGATTTTCTGCGGCCAAATAAGTTATTTTCAGTTTCTGGCCAATATCTCAAAAACTTACACTAGTAACCAATACTTTCGGTTGGTTCCCTAGTAGCTTAGGTTATACTGATACTATATGGGAAATTTGGGGAAAATTCATGTACTAGAATTTTCACTAGAGTTTTTTGATTTTCTGCGGCCATATAAGTTATTTTCAGTTCAGGCCAATATCTCAAAAACTTTCACTAGTAACCAATACTTTCGGTTGTTTTCCTAGTAGCTTAGGTCATACTGAGACTATATTAAAAATTTGGAGAAAATTCATGGACTAGAATTTTCACTAGAATTTTTTGATTTTCTGCGGCCAAATAAGTTATTTTCAGTTTCTGGCTAATATCTCAAAAACTTTCACTAGTAACCAATATTTTCGGTTTGTTTCCTAGTAGCTTCGGTTATACTGAGACTATATGAAAAATTTGGGGAAAATTCATGGACTAGAATTTTCACTAGAGTTTTTTGATTTTCTGCGGCCATATAAGTTATTTTCATTTTGTGGCCAATATCTCAAAAACTTTCACTAGTAACTAATACTTTCGGTTTGTTTCCTAGTAGCCTAGGTCATACTGAGACTATATGAAAAATTTGGGGTAAATTCGTGGACCAGAATTTTCACTAGAGTTTTTTGATTTTCTGCGGCCAAATAAGTTATTTTCAGTTTCTGGCCAATATCTCAAAAACTTCCACTAGTAACTAATACTTTCGGTTGGTTTCCTAGTAGCTTAGGTCATACTGAGACTATATGGAAAATTTGGGGAAAATTCATGGACTAGAATTTTCACAAGAGTTTTTTGATTTTCTGCGGCCATATAAGTTATTTTCAGTTTCTGGCCAATATCTCAAAAACTTTCACTAGTAACCAATACTTTCGGTTGTTTTTCTAGTAGCTTAGGTTATACTGAGACTATATGGGAAATTTGGGGAAAATTCATGGACTAGAATTTTCACTAGAGTTTTTTGATTTTCTGCGGTCATATAAATTATTTTCAGTTTTTGGCGAATATCTCAAAAACTTCCACTAGTAACCAATACTTTCGGTTGATTTTCTAGTAGCTTAGGTCATACTGAGACTATATGGGAAATTTGGGGAAAATTCATGGACTAGAATTTTCACTAGAATTTTTTGATTTTCTGCGGCCATATAAATTATTTTCAGTTTTTGGCGAATATCTCAAAAACTTCCACTAGTAATCAATACTTTCGGTTGTTTTTCTAGTAGCCTAGGTCATACTGAGACTATATGGTAAATTTGGGGAAAATTCATGGACTAGAATTTTCACTAGAATTTTTTGATTTTCTGCGGCCAAATAAGTTATTTTCAGTTTCTGGCTAATATCTCAAAAACTTTCACTAGTAACCAATACTTTCGGTTGGTTTCCTAGTAGCTTAGGTCATACTGAGACTATATGGAAAATTTGGGGAAAATTCATGGACTAGAATTTTCACTAGAGTTTTTTGATTTTCTGCGGCCATAAAAGTTATTTTCATTTTGTGGCCAATATCTCAAAAACTTCCACTAGTAACCAATACTTTCGGTTGGTTTCCTAGTAGCTTAGGTCATACTGAAACTATATGAAAAATTTGGGGAAAATTCATGGACTAGAATTTTCACTAGAGTTTTTTGATTTTCTGCGGCCATATAAGTTATTTTCAGTTTTTGGCCAATATCTCAAAAACTTCCACGCATCATCACTTAAAATTATCTTCTCTTCCGATGAATTTAAACAAATTTTTGATATTCAAAATAAAAAACTATTATTTGATTATATGGATATAATTAGAGAGAAATTTAAGCAAGTTCTACCATGCTTGATAAATTGTGCTAATGCTAAGGTTAACAAAACTGGTGTCACCATCTATACAAAAAAATGTTCGCAACCTTTTTGTAAAAGAGTGTATAAATTATATCACGATTTTGATGTATCTGAGAATAAAATATTTTACGTACGTTATTCCGGAGGCAAAATGAACCACACGGAAGAAATTACTTATAGGTTAAAAGGTGAAAAAAGAGAACGAGCTAAACAAGCACTTAAAAATTTACATGCCGAAGATTTTCGTCAACAGCTTTTGGCTCAAACGGATTTGAAGTTAAAACAACTAGGGAATTTATTCGATTATAAGGGAATTTATGTGCTTAATAAAGTAAGAGCTGAGGCATTATCAGAAGACGACGATCATCCCGATGATTTTGAAGACCTAGCCATAAAGACAAATAAAACTGATCATCTACATTACTTAATGAAAAACCCATTCTCCATATTTTCTTTATCAAAAAATCAATTGCAATTTATAGTAAAATTATCAAAAAATTACAACTGCTTATGTGTCCATATTGACTCTACAATGGGTGTCGTAAGGAAATTGCATAAAAATGATGACCCCATATCTTATACGGCCGGAGTTATAAATATACAAAATAAAGATAAACGGACAGGCCAAAACTTTCCATTTATGGAAATGTTGAGAACGTCGCAAAAATCATTTCATTTACGAGTGTTTTTGCAAATGAGATTCAAAAAAATTATAGCATCCAGTGGCCCATATTTAAACATATTGTGTCAGACTTCAGCCGGGCAAACCTAAACGCAATTTGCTTGGGATGGAATAATGTTGAACTTTTATGTTTTATAAATGATTTGTATCAGTTAGCAAATTTTAAAGAAGATAATAATAATTATAAAAAATATATAGAGATACATTTATGTTATTCCCATTTAAAAAATAACGGTTGGTATATAAGCCTTTCTCGAAATATTAAAAAACATTTTGGCAATAACATAGACCACAAAAAAATCAGAAACAAAATTATGGGTTATATTGATTTTATTATGCATGAGCAAAATTATATTAATGTTAAAAAAATAATCCTTTTATTATTTAAATTATTTAACGAAAAAAGTGCTGTATTTGCCGAATTAATTATTATCGATTTAGATGTTGAAATATCAAATACAAAATTTTTTGAAAATTTTTATGAATTTGATACTGTTAATGAACTCGACAAAGAAACAAATAGTGTTTTTGAAATAAATAATTCAGCACACTCTGTACTATATAAAACTAGTTTATTTTATATAGATATTAATAATGAAATTAAAAATTATTGTAGGCCTTCTTACGATGAATTGAATGACGATTCTCGAAATATTTTTTATAAGCCTGAGTTCTTTCAAGAATCCATGAAAGATTTTGTTTCGTTTTTACCACTTTTTTGTCCAATAGCCATTATTTATGATAAACCTAATCATTACCACCAAACCAGAGAAACATTTCATTACAATAATGCTCCCATAGAAAGTTACTTTGGAAATTTAAAATACAAACTTTTATTTAAATTTAATATAAAATTAGGGAAACCACCTATTAAAATTGGTAAATTTTTATCATTTTCATTTCAACAAATCGAAGAAAACATTTTTGAATTAGAAAATTCCTTCCCAAAGAAAGGTTTTACTAATAAAAATAGATTAGACGAGAATGTTGATCCAAGCAATAATTTTAAAAAAAACGTTACTATGAAGCATTTTTCGAGCGCCAGAGCTCAATTGCCCTCCGCTAGATCATCTATCAGCGTTTCTGCCGAAGATTTTACTGAAGAAATTCTTACACAAGGATCTGTCGATACTGAAATAGGTGATGACAGCGACAGCTTAAATATTAAATTTTTGAATGGCCTAATAAAACATCCACATTTCTATCAAAAACCTTATATGATAAATGGCGACCCTCAGAATTATGTAGTGGCCATTATAAATAATAAAAAAATTCTTTTTGACACATTTAGCAGCTTAAATGATAATACTTGGGTGGAAAATACAGCAATAGATATAATTCTTCAAATCGAACATAGTAAAAGCAATCCTAAGACATGTGATTTGATATCAATTGATTTTGGCACAGTTTTATTATTTTCAATAGACGTAAATTTAAACCTTTTTGCAAAAGATTTTATAATAACATCTCAAATATTATTATTTCCCATTTTTAATCCGCGAGCAAGACATTTCTTTCTTATTGTTCTTAACCTAATCGAAAAAGAATTTATTATTTATGATTCGGGTAAAATTTCGAGGAACGACAGGAAAGACATTTTGTTTCAATACAATAAATATTACAAGAAATTTCAAAATTTTTTAATATATTATAATAAAAAACATAAAGCAAATTTAATTAATTTAAAACTAAAAAAAGTGTTTCCCGTTAAAATGTTATAAACAGTCTGGAAATTCCGATTGCGGAATTTTTACAATTTTGCATGCGAAATCTTTCATTAACAATATAGCAATTAACCCAAAATTCGAACTTAATTTAACAAAAACAAGATTGCAATTCCAAACAGATATTTTGAGATATAGTCAAACTATGAGACACATATGTTTATTATGTGGAGAAGATGTTAATATCCGGGGCAATTCCATTCGTTGTTCGAATTGTCACAGGTATATACATGATAATGAAATAAACATTAATGTATCCCAATACGATATAACAAAAAAATTTTTTTGTTATTTGTGTCAAGTTTAATTTGTTGATGTCTTTTTACTGAAAAATGTAAAGGTTTATTTTTCTGTTTAATTAAAAAAAAAAATAAATTTGAAATATTTTAAATGAATTAGAAATAATATAGAATAAGTATTTAGTAATTTAGTTTAAAGAATACTTACAATTTGTTTAATTTTATATGTTTAATTTATGTATTTTATAACAGAATAAATAATTATGTAATAATTAAATATTCTTTTAGTAATATTATATTTCATGAGATATTCAGCATATATGTACATATAGTCGTACTCATATTCATGGGGCTATTGTAATAAAAATTTCGTAAAACTAAATTAAATGTGAAAGATCCGAGCTTTGAACTAATATTGGATTCCACTACCGTAAGTACATTAAAATTTCATTATATTCAGGATTTCTCAAAATAAATTTTAAGGTGGGTTCACATTTATAAAAATTTGTGCCGAACACATTCGGCAAAAATATTTACGCAACAAATCGTCGTGCGGAGTATTAAAGTGTCATATTACGCCCCTTGTTAAATTGTTGGGAAATCAAATTTTAAACTTTAAAAGAAAATTAACTTGGTTTAAAGATACAATTTCAAGTCGATGATAATTTTTTTCGTTAGTTTAATCATTTCTTTATTTGAAACTAATTTAAAAATTTTGATAAATCATACCGTTTTAAAGAAATTAGCGGAAAAGTGGTGAAAATGGATAAAGGACATCTCCTATATATAATGGGAATGAAAATAATTTATATGGCCGCAGAAAATCAAAAAACTCTAGTGAAAATTCTAGTACACGAATTTTCTCCAAATTTTCCATATAGCCTCAGTATGACCTAAGCTACTATAAAACCAATCGAAAGTATTGGTTACTAGTGGAAGTTTTTGAGATATTCGCCAAAAACTGAAAATAACTTTTAAGGCCGCAGAAAATCAAAAAATTCTAGTGAAAATTCTAGTCCATGAATTTTTCCCAAATTTCCCATATAGTCTCAGTATAACCTAAGCTACTAGAAAAACAACCGAAAGTATTGGTTACTAGTGAAAGTTTTTGAGATATTGGCCAAAAACTGAAAATAACTTTTATGGCCGCAGAAAATCAAAAAATTCTAGTGAAAATTCTAGTCCATGAATTTTTCCCAAATTTTCCATATAGTCTCAGTATAACCTAAGCTACTAGAAAATTAAACGAAAGTATTGGTTACTAGTGGAAGTTTTTGAGATATTGGCCAAAAACTGAAAATAACTTATATGACCGCGGAAAATCAAAAAACTCTAGTGAAAATTCTAGTCCATGAATTTTCCCTAACAACCAACCGAAAGTATTGGTTACTAGTAAAAGTTTTTGAGATATTCGCCAAAAACTGAAAATAATTTATATGGCCGCAGAAAATCAAAAAACTCTAGTGAAAATTCTAGTCCATGAATTTTCCCCAAATTTTTCATATAGTCTCAGTATAACCTAAGCTACTAAAAAAACAACCGAAAGTATGACCTCAGTTTGACCAAGGCTACTAGAAAACTAAACGAAAAAATTGGTTACTAGTGGAAGTTTTTGAGATATTGGCCAAAAACTGAAAATAACTTATATGGCCGCAGAAAATCAAAAAACTCTAGTGAAAATTCTAGTTCACGAATTTTCCCTAAATTTTCCATATAGTCTCAGTATGACCTAAGCTACTAGAAAAACAACCAAAACTATTGGTTACTAGTGGAATAGTGGAAGTTTTTGAGATATTGGCCAAAAACTGAAAATAACTTATATGGCCGCAGAAAATCAAAAAACTCTAGTGAAAATTCTAGTCCATGAATTTTCCCCAAATTTTTCATATAGTCTCAGTATAACCTAAGCTACTAGAAAACCAAACGAAAGTATTGGTTACTAGTGAAAGTTTTTGAGATATTGGAAAAAACTGAAAATAACTTATATGGCCGCAGAAAATCAAAAAACTCTAGTGAAAATTCTAGTCCATGAATTTTCCCCAAATTTTCCATATAGTCTCAATATGACCGAAGCTACAAGGAATTCAACCGAAAGTATTGGTTACTAGTGAAAGTTTTTGAGATATTGGCCAAAAACTGAAAATAACTTATATGGCCGGAGAAAATCAAAAAATTCTAGTGAAAATTCTAGTCCATGAATTTTCACCAAGTTTACCA
Source organism: Nephrotoma flavescens (assembly GCA_932526605.1). Taxonomy (NCBI): domain Eukaryota; kingdom Metazoa; phylum Arthropoda; class Insecta; order Diptera; family Tipulidae; genus Nephrotoma; species Nephrotoma flavescens. Next base: position 106,682,882 of record OW052221.1, read on the forward strand.
TATAGTCTCAGTATGACCTAAGCTACTAGAAAACTAAACGAAAAAATTGGTTACTAGTGGAAGTTTTTGAGATATTGGCCAAAAACTGAAAATAACTTATATGGCCGCAGAAAATCAAAAAACTCTAGTGAAAATTCTAGTCCATGAATTTTTCCCAAATTTCCCATATAGTCTCAGTATAACCTAAGCTACTAGAAAAACAACCAAAAGTATTGGTTACTAGTGAAACTTTTTGAGATATTGGCCAAAAACTTAAAATAACTTTTATGGCCTCAGAAAATCAAAAAATTCTAGTGAAAATTCTAGTCCATGAATTTTCCCCAAATTTTCCATTTAGTCTCAGTATAACTAAAGCTTTTAGAAAAACAACCGAAACTGTTGGTTACTAGTGTAAGTTTTTGAGATATTGGCCAGAAACTGAAAATAACTTATATGGCCGCAGAAAATCAAAAAACTCTAGTGAAAATTCTAGTACATGAATTTTCCCCAAATTTTTCATATAGTCTCAGTATGACCTAAGCTACTAGGAAACCAACCGAAACTATTGGTTACTAGTGGAAGTTTTTGAGATATTGGCCAAAAACTGAAAATAACTTATATGGCCGCAGAAAATCAAAAAACTCTAGTGAAAATTCTAGTCCATGAATTTTCCCAAAATTTTTCATATAGTCTCAGTATGACCTAAGCTACTAGGAAACTAACCGAAAGTATTGGTTACTAGTGGAAGTTTTTGAGATATTGGCCAAAAACTGAAAATAACTTATATGGCCGCAGAAAATCAAAAAACTCTTGTGAAAATTCTAGTCCATGAATTTTCCCCAAATTTCCCATATAGTCTCAGTATAGCCTAAGCTACTAGAAAAACAACCGAAAGTATTGGTTACTAGTGAAAGTTTTTGAGATATTGGCCAAAAACTGAAAATAACTTTTATGGCCGCAGAAAATCAAAAAACTCTAGTGAAAATTCTAGTCCATGAATTTTCCCCAAATTTCCCATATAGTCTCAGTATAACCTAAGCTACTAGAAAAACAACCGAAACTATTGGTTACTAGTGGAAGTTTTTGAGATATTGGCCAAAAACTGAAAATAACATATGGCCGCAGAAAATCAAAAAATTCTAGTGAAAATTCTAGTACATGAATTTTCCCCAAATTTTTCATATATTCTCAGTATAACTTAAGCTACTAGAAAAACAACCAAAAGTATTGGTTACTAGTAGAAGTTTTTGAGATATTGGCCAACAACTGAAAATAACTTATATGGCCGCAGAAAATCAAAAAACTCTAGTGAAAATTCTAGTCCATGAATTTTCCCCAAATTTTTCATATAGTCTCAGTATAACTTATGCTTAAAGAAAAACAACCGGAAGTATTGGTTACTAGTGGAAGTTTTTGAGATATTGGCCAAAAACTGAAAATAACTTATATGGCCGCAGAAAATCAAAAAACTCTAGTGAAAATTCTAGTCCATGAACTTTCCCCAAATTTCCTATATAGTCTCAGTATGACCTAAGCTACTAGAAAAACAACCGAAAGTATTGGTTACTAGTGGAAGATTTTGAGATATTGGCCAAAAACTGAAAATAACTTATATGGCCGCAGAAAATCATAAAACTCTAGTGAAAATTCTAGTCCACGAATTTTCACCAAATTTACGATATAGTCTCAGTATAACCTAAGCTACTAAAAAATTAAACGAAAGTATTGGTTACTAGTGGAAGTTTTTGAGATATTGGCCAAAAACTGAAAATAACTTATATGACCGCAGAAAATCAAAAAACTCTAGTGAAAATTCTAGTCCATGAATTTTCCCTAAAAACCAACCGAAAGTATTGGTTACTAGTAAAAGTTTTTGAGATATTCGCCAAAAACTGAAAATAATTTATATGGCCGCAGAAAATCAAAAAACTCTAGTGAAAATTCTAGTCCATGAATTTTCCCCAAATTTCCCATATAGTCTCAGTATAACCTAAGCTACTAGAAAAACTACCAAAACTATTGGTTACTAGTGAAAGTTTTTGAGATATTGGCCAAAAACTGAAAATAACATATGGCCGCAGAAAATCAAAAAATTCTAGTGAAAATTCTAGTACATGAATTTTCCCCAAATTTTTCGTATAGTCTCAGTATAACTTAAGCTACTAGAAAAACAACCAAAAGTATTGGTTACTAGTGGAAGTTTTTGAGATATTGGCCAACAACTGAAAATAACTTACATGGCCGCAGAAAATCAAAAAACTCTAGTGAAAATTCTAGTACATGAATTTTCCCCAAATTTTCCATATAGTCTCAGTATAACTTAAGCTTAAAGAAAAACAACCGGAAGTATTGGTTACTAGTGGAAGTTTTTGAGATATTGGCCAAAACTGAAAATAACTTATATGGCCGCAGAAAATCAAAAAACTCTAGTGAAAATTCTAGTCCATGAACTTTCCCCAAATTTCCTATATAGTCTCAGTATGACCTAAGCTACTAGAAAAACAACCGAAAGTATTGGTTACTAGTAGAAGAATTTGAGATATTGGCCAAAAACTGAAAATAACTTATATGGCCGCAGAAAATCATAAAACTCTAGTGAAAATTCTAGTCCATGAATTTTCCCCAAATTTCCCATATAGTCTCAGTATAACCTAAGCTACTAGAAAAACAACCAAAAGTATTGGTTACTAGTGAAACTTTTTGAGATATTGGCCAAAAACTGAAAATAACTTTTATGGCCTCAGAAAATCAAAAAATTCTAGTGAAAATTCTAGTCCATGAATTTTCCCCAAATTTTCCATTTAGTCTCAGTATAACTAAAGCTTTTAGAAAAACAACCGAAACTGTTGGTTACTAGTGTAAGTTTTTGAGATATTGGCCAGAAACTGAAAATAACTTATATGGCCTCAGAAAATCAAAAAACTCTAGTGAAAATTCTAGTACATGAATTTTCCCCAAATTTTTCATATAGTCTCAGTATGACCTAAGCTACTAGGAAACCAACCGAAACTATTGGTTACTAGTGGAAGTTTTTGAGATATTGGCCAAAAACTGAAAATAACTTATATGGCCGCAGAAAATCAAAAAACTCTAGTGAAAATTCTAGTCCATGAATTTTTCCCAAAATTTTTCATATAGTCTCAGTATGACCTAAGCTACTAGGAAACTAACCGAAAGTATTGGTTACTAGTGGAAGTTTTTGAGATATTGGCCAAAAACTGAAAATAACTTATATGGCCGCAGAAAATCAAAAAACTCTAGTGAAAATTCTAGTACATGAATTTTCCCCAAATTTCCCATATAGTCTCAGTATGGCCTAAGCTACTAGAAAAACAACCAAAAGTATTGGTTACTAGTGAAAGTTTTTGAGATATTGGCCAAAAACTGAAAATAACTTATATGGCCGCAGAAAATCAAAAAACTCTAGTGAAAATTCTAGTCCATGAATTTTCCCCAAATTTCCCATATAGTCTCAGTATAACCTAAGCTACTAGAAAAACAACCGAAACTATTGGTTACTAGTGGAAGTTTTTGAGATATTGGCCAAAAACTGAAAATAACATATGGCCGCAGAAAATCAAAAAATTCTAGTGAAAATTCTAGTACATGAATTTTCCCCAAATTTTTCATATATTCTCAGTATAACTTAAGCTACTAGAAAAACAACCAAAAGTATTGGTTACTAGTAGAAGTTTTTGAGATATTGGCCAACAACTGAAAATAACTTATATGGCCGCAGAAAATCAAAAAACTCTAGTGAAAATTCTAGTCCATGAATTTTCCCCAAATTTTTCATATAGTCTCAGTATAACTTATGCTTAAAGAAAAACAACCGGAAGTATTGGTTACTAGTGGAAGTTTTTGAGATATTGGCCAAAAACTGAAAATAACTTATATGGCCGCAGAAAATCAAAAAACTCTAGTGAAAATTCTAGTCCATGAACTTTCCCCAAATTTCCTATATAGTCTCAGTATGACCTAAGCTACTAGAAAAACAACCGAAAGTATTGGTTACTAATGGAAGATTTTGAGATATTGGCCAAAAACTGAAAATAACTTATATGGCCGCAGAAAATCATAAAATTCTAGTGAAAATTCTAGTCCATGAATTTTCCCCAAATTTTCCATATAGTCTCAGTATAACTAAAGCTTTAAGAAAAACAACCGAAACTGTTGGTTACTAGTGTAAGTTTTTGAGATATTGGCCAGAAACTGAAAATAACTTATATGGCCGCAGAAAATCAAAAAACTTTAGTGAAAATTCTAGTCCATGAATTTTCTCCAAATTTCCATATAGTCTCAGTATGACCTAAGCTACTAGGAAACCAACCGAAACTATTGGTTACTAGTGGAAGTTTTTGAGATATTGGCCAAAAACTGAAAATAACTTATATGGCCGCAGAAAATCAAAAAACTCTAGTGAAAATTCTAGTCCATGAATTTTTCCCAAAATTTTTCATATAGTCTCAGTATGACCTAAGCTACTAGGAAACTAACCGAAAGTATTGGTTACTAGTGGAAGTTTTTGAGATATTGGCCAAAAACTGAAAATAACTTATATGGCCGCAGAAAATCAAAAAACTCTAGTGAAAATTCTAGTACATGAATTTTCCCCAAATTTCCCATATAGTCTCAGTATGGCCTAAGCTACTAGAAAAACAACCAAAAGTATTGGTTACTAGTGAAAGTTTTTGAGATATTGGCCAACAACTGAAAATAACTTATATGGCCGCAGAAAATCAAAAAACTCTAGTGAAAATTCTAGTCCATGAATTTTCCCCAAATTTCCTATATAGTCTCAGTATAACTTAAGCTTAAAGAAAAACAACCAAAAGTATTGGTTACTAGTGGAAGTTTTTGAGATATTGGCCAAAAACTGAAAATAATTTATATGGCCGCAGAAAATCAAAAAACTCTAGTGAAAATTCTAGTCCATGAACTTTCCCCAAATTTCCTATATAGTCTCAGTATGACCTAAGCTACTAGAAAAACAACCGGAAGTATTGGTTACTAGTGGAAGATTTTGAGATATTGGCCAAAAACTGAAAATAACTTATATGGCCGCAGAAAATCATAAAACTCTAGTGAAAATTTTAGTCCATGAATTTTCCCCAAATTTCCCATATAGTCTCAGTATAACTAAAGCTTTAAGAAAAACAACCGAAACTGTTGGTTACTAGTGTAAGTTTTTGAGATATTGGCCAGAAACTGAAAATAACTTATATGGCCGCAGAAAATCAAAAAACTCTAGTGAAAATTCTAGTCCATGAATTTTCCCCAAATTTCCATATAGTCTCAGTACGACATAAGCTACTAGGAAATTAACCGAAACTATTGGTTACTAGTGGAAGTTTTTGAGATATTGGCCAAAAACTGAAAATAACTTATATGGCCGGAGAAAATCAAAAAATTCTAGTGAAAATTCTAGTACATGAATTTTTCCCAAATTTTTCATATAGTCTCAGTATAACCTAAGCTACTAGAAAACAACCAAAAGTATTGGTTACTAGTGGAAGTTTTTGAGATATTGGCCAACAACTGAAAATAACTTACATGGCCGCAGAAAATCAAAAAACTCTAGTGAAAATTCTAGTCCATGAATTTTCCCCAAATTTTTCATATAGTCTCAGTATAACTTAAGCTTAAAGAAAAACAACCGGAAGTATTGGTTACTAGTGGAAGTTTTTGAGATATTGGCCAAAAACTGAAAATAACTTATATGGCCGCAGAAAATCAAAAAACTCTAGTGAAAATTCTAGTCCATGAACTTTCCCCAAATTTCCCATATAGTCTCAGTATAACCTAAGCTACTAGAAAAACAACCGAAAGTATTGGTTACTAGTGAAAGTTTTTGAGATATTGGCCAAAAACTGAAAATAACTTTTATGGCCTCAGAAAATCAAAAAATTCTAGTGAAAATTCTAGTACATGAATTTTCCCCAAATTTTCCATATAGTCTCAGTATAACTAAAGCTTTAAGAAAAACAACCGAAACTGTTGGTTACTAGTGTAAGTTTTTGAGATATTGGCCAGAAACTGAAAATAACTTATATGGCCGCAGAAAATCAAAAAACTCTAGTGAAAATTCTAGTCCATGAATTTTCTCCAAATTTCCATATAGTCTCAGTATGACCTAAGCTACTAGGAAACCAACCGAAACTATTGGTTACTAGTGGAAGTTTTTGAGATATTGGCCAAAAACTGAAAATAACTTATATGGCCGCAGAAAATCAAAAAACTCTAGTGAAAATTCTAGTCCATGAATTTTTCCCAAAATTTTTCATATAGTCTCAGTATGACCTAAGCTACTAGGAAACTAACCGAAAGTATTGGTTACTAGTGGAAGTTTTTGAGATATTGGCCAAAAACTGAAAATAACTTATATGGCCGCAGAAAATCAAAAAACTCTAGTGAAAATTCTAGTCCATGAATTTTTCCCAAATTTCCCATATAGTCTCAGTATGGCCTAAGCTACTAGAAAAACAACCAAAAGTATTGGTTACTAGTGAAAGTTTTTGAGATATTGGCCAAAAACTGAAAATAACTTTTATGGCCGCAGAAAATCAAAAAACTCTAGTGAAAATTCTAGTCCATGAATTTTCCCCAAATTTCCCATATAGTCTCAGTATAACCTAAGCTACTAGAAAAACAACCGAAACTATTGGTTACTAGTGGAAGTTTTTGAGATATTGGCCAAAAACTGAAAATAACATATGGCCGCAGAAAATCAAAAAATTCTAGTGAAAATTCTAGTACATGAATTTTCCCCAAATTTCCCATATAGTCTCAGTATAACTTAAGCTACTAGAAAAACAACCAAAAGTATTGGTTACTAGTGAAAGTTTTTGAGATATTGGCTAACAACTGAAAATAACTTATATGGCCGCAGAAAATCAAAAAACTCTAGTGAAAATTCTAGTCCATGAATTTTCCCCAAATTTTTCATATAGTCTCAGTATAACTTATGCTTAAAGAAAAACAACCGGAAGTATTGGTTACTAGTGGAAGTTTTTGAGATATTGGCCAAAAACTGAAAATAACTTATATGGCCGCAGAAAATCAAAAAACTCTAGTGAAAATTCTAGTCCATGAACTTTCCCCAAATTTCCCATATAGTCTCAGTATGACCTAAGCTACTAGAAAAACAACCGGAAGTATTGGTTACTAGTGGAAGATTTTGAGATATTGGCCAAAAACTGAAAATAACTTATATGGCCGCAGAAAATCATAAAACTCTAGTGAAAATTCTAGTCCATGAATTTTCCCCAAATTTCCCATATAGTCTCAGTATAACCTAAGCTACTAGAAAAACAACCGAAAGTATTGGTTACTAGTGGAAGTTTTTGAGATATTGGCCAAAAACTGAAAATAACTTTTATGGCCGCAGAAAATCAAAAAATTCTAGTGAAAATTCTAGTACATGAATTTTCCCCAAATTTTCCATATAGTCTCAGTATAACTAAAGCTTTAAGAAAAACAACCGAAACGGTTGGTTACTAGTGTAAGTTTTTGAGATATTGGCCAGAAACTGAAAATAACTTATATGGCCGCAGAAAATCAAAAAACTCTAGTGAAAATTCTAGTCCATGAATTTTCCCCAAATTTCCATATAGTCTCAGTATGACCTAAGCTACTAGGAAACCAACCGAAACTATTGGTTACTAGTGGAAGTTTTTGAGATATTGGCCAAAAACTGAAAATAACTTATATGGCCGCAGAAAATCAAAAAACTCTAGTGAAAATTCTAGTCCATGAACTTTCCCCAAATTTCCCATATAGTCTCAGTATGACCTAAGCTACTAGAAAAACAACCGGAAGTATTGGTTACTAGTGGAAGATTTTGAGATATTGGCCAAAAACTGAAAATAACTTATATGGCCGCAGAAAATCATAAAACTCTAGTGAAAATTCTAGTCCATGAATTTTCCCCAAATTTCCCATATAGTCTCAGTATAACCTAAGCTACTAGAAAAACAACCGAAAGTATTGGTTACTAGTGAAAGTTTTTGAGATATTGGCCAAAAACTGAAAATAACTTTTATGGCCGCAGAAAATCAAAAAATTCTAGTGAAAATTCTAGTACATGAATTTTCCCCAAATTTTCCATATAGTCTCAGTATAACTAAAGCTTTAAGAAAAACAACCGAAACGGTTGGTTACTAGTGTAAGTTTTTGAGATATTGGCCAGAAACTGAAAATAACTTATATGGCCGCAGAAAATCAAAAAACTCTAGTGAAAATTCTAGTCCATGAATTTTCCCCAAATTTCCATATAGTCTCAGTATGACCTAAGCTACTAGGAAACCAACCGAAACTATTGGTTACTAGTGGAAGTTTTTGAGATATTGGCCAAAAACTGAAAATAACTTATATGGCCGCAGAAAATCAAAAAACTCTAGTGAAAATTCTAGTCCATGAATTTTTCCCAAAATTTTTCATATAGTCTCAGTATAACCTAAGCTACTAGGAAACTAACCGAAAGTATTGGTTACTAGTGAAAGTTTTTGAGATATTGGCCAAAAACTGAAAATAACTTATATGGCCGCAGAAAATCAAAAAACTCTAGTGAAAATTCTAGTCCATGAATTTTTCTCAAATTTCCCATATAGTCTCAGTATGGCCTAAGCTACTAGAAAAACAACCGAAAGTATTGGTTACTAGTGAAAGTTTTTGAGATATTGGCCAAAAACTGAAAATAACTTTTATGGCCGCAGAAAATCAAAAAACTCTAGTGAAAATTCTAGTCCATGAATTTTCCCCAAATTTCCCATATAGTCTCAGTATAACCTAAGCTACTAGAAAAACAACCGAAACTATTGGTTACTAGTGGAAGTTTTTGAGATATTGGCCAAAAACTGAAACTAACATATGGCCGCAGAAAATCAAAAAATTCTAGTGAAAATTCTAGTACATGAATTTTCCCCAAATTTTTCATATAGTCTCAGTATAACTTAAGCTACTAGAAAAACAACCAAAAGTATTAGTTACTAGTGGAAGTTTTTGAGATATTGGCCAACAACTGAAAATAACTTATATGGCCGCAGAAAATCAAAAAACTCTAGTGAAAATTCTAGTCCATGAATTTTCCCCAAATTTTTCATATAGTCTCAGTATAACTTATGCTTAAAGAAAAACAACCGGAAGTATTGGTTACTAGTGGAAGTTTTTGAGATATTGGCCAAAAACTGAAAATAACTTATATGGCCGCAGAAAATCAAAAAACTCTAGTGAAAATTCTAGTCCATGAACTTTCCCCAAACTTCCTATATAGTCTCAGTATGACCTAAGCTTTAAGAAAAACAACCGGAAGTATTGGTTACTAGTGAAAGATTTTGAGATATTGGCCAAAAACTGAAAATAACTTATATGGCCGCAGAAAATCATAAAACTCTAGTGAAAATTCTAGTCCATGAATTTTCCCCAAATTTCCCATATAGTCTCAGTATAACCTAAGCTACTAGAAAAACAACCGAAAGTATTGGTTACTAGTGAAAGTTTTTGAGATATTGGCCAAAAACTGAAAATAACTTTTATGGCCGCAGAAAATCAAAAAATTCTAGTGAAAATTCTAGTCCATGAATTTTCCCCAAATTTTCCATATAGTCTCAGTATAACTTAAGCTTTAAGAAAAACAACCGAAAGTATTGGTTACTAGGGGAAAAAATGAGGATTATTGTTAAATTTCAACATTTCATATACCTAGTTTCTATATTTCGGAGATCAATCTATTTGCCATTTTAAGGATCACTTCTAATATTTTATTCCGCTGAGATGTTTTATTTCGTGAAAAAATATATACATAATGAATAAAAAATTTCCGCTGGTAATTACATTACAAAAAAATCCTCTTTAGTGATAGTGCTGCCACTTGCGACGAGTAGCGTAATCTCTTATTTTCCGCTGTCAAAATTCCGCTATCTTATACAGCATTTGTGCCTCGGTCAAAATATCATCGACATATAAAACCTTTTATAAGATTTCTGCTGCTTTTTCATACCATAAAAATATCACATGATGAAGATATAAATTGTCCTCGACTTACGACGGTTCGACTTACGACAATTTGAAGTTACGACGGCCAAAAATTAACGTTTATTTCGGTTTCGTTTCCTTTCAAATTTTTTTTTCCAAAATTACTGAACTTTTTTTTTAAATTACTGTACCTACATAGACATTATACAAAAAATCAGTAAATTTTTTTCCATTCAATCATATTCGGAGTTAAACATTAACTAACATTTTTCACACGTTCTATCATAGTTTAACATTTTTATGTTCGTTTTAAGTTTAAATTCGACGACGGATGCCACAACGCAGCTACGTTAACACTGAAGCATACTATGTCAAGTTTCAGATCGTTTTGCAAAAATAAAACGATCAGTTAATGATTCTTTTGTGCATTATCAAGAAATTTTGAAAGGAAAGCAATGACGTAAAGTTGAAACACAAATTGACAATTATTTTAAAACTGGCTTAATGTGTATATTTTTTTTATTATTGTAAATGTGAATTATATAAGTAATTATCCAATTTTCGTTTTATGAATTCGTATTTTTAATTTGCTGGATTAATAATTTATACATAAGCAATTGAATTACTAAAATGGTAACAGTATTTGCTTATCTGAGCTGATTTTATAACAAGTAAGAACTTATTCCATAAAATAAACATATTCCTCGACCTACGACTGTTTCGACTTACGACGGACGTTCTGGAACGGTGGCTCGTCGTAAGTTGAGGACTATTAGTATATATAGTTTCTTCATCATGTGATATTTTTATGGTATGGTGATGAGGCAATGCCATAAAGTTATTGTTGTTAATTTGTATCCCTGTAATGGCTTATTTAGATCATCTCGCTAGACTATTGTTTGCAGATCCTGATGTTCTTCGGTGTTCTTTATTTGCCGAAACACCTTTTCGATGTCGGCAATGAAGACATATTTATATCTTCGCCGTCTTCACACGATTGAAAAAAGATTTTGCTGAAGATTTGGTAGAACTAATTGTACATCATTTCGGTTGTTACCTCAGGATGTTTTGATTGAAGAATCAAAAACCACTGGAAGTTTGGTTCTTTTTACGCTATTTGCCGTAGGCACTTGGCGAAACACACTAATACTTAATAAACACATTTTTATTAATCACTTGTTTTTTGTTTCGCAGAATATTTTGAATATTTTTTAAAAAGTTTAAAAAATCACCCGATCGATTTCTCGATCGATTTTTATTACAGAAAGCAAAGCAATAGAGCTTGGCAGAGATCCAACTATGTCTTTTAAGACTTCGGTTAGTAAGTGTGTCAACCAATGCCAGAAGTTATTTGATGGAACTGGTTGGAAGTACTCTGTCATGAATTCATCTGCCCCGATCCTTTATGGTTTACCAAAAATCCATAATAAAGGCATTCCGATTAGACCAATAGTAGCGTATTACAATGCTCCTGCCTACAAGCTATGTAAGGGTTTCATAAATTTTTTCAATTGTCATACTAATTTCTTTTCGGCTTACTCGGTTAAGAACTCGGTAGAATTGATTAACAAAATTCAAGACGTCGACATTCCGTTACATTCAAAATTAGTTTCATTTGACGTTGCCAGTCTTTTCACTTCTATTCCAATTAATACTTTGTCCCAAATAGTTTGTAATTACTTAGATAGGGATGTTGTAGATGAGAGCTTACGTCGTGAACTGAAGTTTGTTTTTGAGACTTGTATTAAACAAAATTATTTCTGTTTTGATAATAAATATTTCAAATTTGCTGATGGTCTACCCATGGGCTCCCCTCTGTCACCTTTGTTGGCTGAAATTTTCATGAATTTCTTCGAACAAATGATCATATCAAATAACAATCCTTATTTTCGTCATATAATCTTTTGGTATAGATATGTTGATGACATATTATGTCTATGGAATGGAACTGATAGACTGTTAGACTCTTTCCTTACTTGGTTAAATTCTCAATATCCCACCATTAATTTTACGTTAGAAAAAGAAGAAAATAAATGTATTAATTTTCTAGATATAACAATAACCAGGATTAATTCTACTTTAGACTTCAAAATTTATCGGAAACCCACGTATACAGACGCTGTTATCCCTAGTTCTTCAAACCATCCCCATAATATTAAAATGTCAGCTTTCCACTCACTCATAGATAGACTAATAAACATCCCTCTGTCAAATTCAAATTATAACACTGAGCTTAACATAATTCTTCAAATAGCAACGAATAACGGATATGCAACTAGGACTATATTAAAGTTATTAAATAAAAAGCTAAAGCGTAAAACTCTAACGGGTATTTATCCACCGGATAGTCCAACGCGGGAAAATTGGCGTCGCTTAGAGTATATAGGAAAAACGAGAAAACGGATTAGCAACATCGTGTCCAATTATACCAATATTAGTTTTGCTTTTTATAATAATAACACAATAAAGAAAATGATTTTTAACAATAAACCTAGAGTTGATCGCCTTTCCAAATCTGGTGTCTATAGGATCAATTGCAATGATTGTAGTTTCTCCTATATTGGTCAGACTGGGCGCAATTTTGGAGTTAGAGCTAAAGAACATTTATCTGGTTGCAATCAATCAACTTTCCATAACCATTTAACTTCAGAAAGTCATACAGCTAGCTTGAATAATCTAGACATATTACATATATAACCCAAAGGCAGACGTTTAGATACCTTAGAATCTTACGAAATTCGAAAATCAATATTTCTTAACCATAATATCCTTAACGAACAGAGAGAAATCCGGTTCTCACCAATTACAGACCCCGCCCTTTTCTATTCTCACGTACGCAATAATATACCTTGAATTTTGTTACTCAACCTATGACTCATCGCCTACCTGCGCGATCCGTAGATTAATTTTTATTGCTTTTTTTTCCCCTCCTTCTTTTATTTTTATTTATATTTTGCTTTTTTCTACTATATAACAAAAATTTTACTAATACAAATCAGTAGATACTCCTGATGATGACCTAACAAGTCGAAATCGATCGAGTGATTTTTTAAACTTTTTGAAAAATATTCAAAATATTCTGCGAAACAAAAAACAAGTGATTAATAAAAATGTGTTTATTAAGTGGAAGTTTAGTTGTTGTACTTGTTTCAATGCTCAGGTATTCGTCCATAAAATTTTGATAATCTCTCTCGACAGCCTCCTTGGTAAAGTTTTTCAGATCTGGCTTGCTCAGTCGTTATATATTTTTTTTAGACTAGATTTCTTGAATTTCCCAGAACTGTTGTAGATCATCACCTACAGTTGAAATCATGGTTTGTATTTGATGTTCATTGAACACTGATTTTATAGCTCCACATATGATCCAACCCAATTTAGTAGGTTGAGCACCTTTTCACTCTGTATTATTGCTGACATTACAATATCAGGAATGTAATGCATTCCTAATAGAACATTTACAGCTCCTTGAACATTGAAATTCAGATCGGCCCAAACTAAAGTTCAGTGCTAAAAGTCCGAAAGTCGTGTGCTCTCGACGTGCCACTGCCGATACGGAAGTATGTTAATGTATAGTAAGGGCTGGTGTGCTCACATACAGGTATTACATAGTGTTTCTGAATTACGCATAATTAATTATGTGGAGTGTGTTTAGTAACACTTTTTACACAATTGTGCTTTTATTGCAAGCTCATGTCCTCATTTCGAACTAAAACTTTTGGGATTTTCTATCAGCGATGCCAACTCTTTTTGGTTCTTCCAACTTTTGGTCATATAATTTATGAGTTTCACTGTCTAATGTTGGCAACAATCCCAATAATAATGGATCCCATTATGTGACATCGACGTCTAGCTAGATTTAGCTGTGTCGCCTAGTTTCCTGATTAGTGCACACGTACGGTTGAGATGTTTTTCGTCAGCAATCTCAGACACCTTTTCTTATTTACTTAATAGTATAATAATATATAATTTACTTATCAAATACGGTAGTAATTTACCGGTATACAATGACTTTTATCGAATTATTTCCGATTGCAAGAGAAAATAACTGACACAGAATACTGATTTTAAATTTAAAACTATCAAATACTTTGTTGTACTTTATATACCAAAATAACTATTTTACCAAACTCAAGTAAAAGTTTCCTTAAAACCACAATTCAATAAATTCTTGAGTTCCAATCAAGCACAGAAGCCTAATTTATTATACGTAAGTTTGGATAAAAGTTAAATCATTTTTTATTCAATAAGAAATTCAAATCCATACGCGGACGGCCAATAACCTGTTGTGGTGCTAAAATGACGTGTAATAAATAAAACGGTTACAAAGGTGTGATACACATGTCGGTAGCCAAAATATTATGTAGCACTTAATAATAATATTGTTTTCTTGCCATACGATTCAAATGTATTTAGTTGAGTTTGAGCGTGTTTGCGTGATTCATAATCAATTCGAAACGGATGATAAAAAATTGAAATCATAAATCATTTTTATAATATTAAAGGCGCATTAAAGAAATCAAATTTTCTTCTATTTTCGTTTTTTTTTATTCTAATCTCTAACATAATAATAATGACGTGTTTCCTTGGAGCAAAGAACGTTAATTTTCCATGTGCCTTTTTATTTTCTTAGGCGAACGAGATACGACTTCATAAATAAATGGACAACGAAAAAATAAAATCGTAAATCTTAGTGACAAAATTTTATTATGTGATTATTACGATATGGAGGATGTCGAAGAATTCGTTAATAATACGAGTATGTAGTTCAATGTGTGACGCTGACGGTAGTGGAGAAATAAATTTCGTAGCATTTTATATCGTAAAACAATTTTATTGTTTAAGTCATGATATAATAATCATAATATTAATAGGACCGTAAATGAGTGGGGAATAGAAAATAATGAATATTTGTGTTAGGTATTTGAGTGTTAATGTGTTTTGACGGAAAAATCTGGTTCTGTATACTCGAGAGAGGATTAGTAAAATAATTTTTCTTCTGGGAATTGTAGCTTTATTTAAAATTAAATTGTTGCTACACCAAATTTCTATAATTATTGGTCATTGTTTCACTTGTCGCCTGGGGCATTTTTTTCTAAACAAATTATTAATGTTAATCCAATTTCAGTAATAAATAATTTAAAGAATCTTCATTGGCTTGTGGACATATGCCGTACATCGTAAAGAAATAGAAAAATATTTTTATAAAAGATTTTAAATTAATTTTGCAACAATAAATAGACGTTCAGTTTTCCAATTTTTCCCGAAATCGGCCCACCAGAAGTAACAGCTTTCATAGCATTTACGACTAAACGTTTAAGATCATTTTACCAGTCCACTCAGATTTTCTATTCGCAAAAAAACTTCATACTTAACCTTTTTCTATTAATTAAGAGATTCTTGCGAAATTTGGTTGATATCTGTGTACCGGAAGTGGCAGGGAGAAATTTTTAACAAGGTTTGGTTTTTCAAGGTTTGAGCAGGAATAGTGTTTTTGATAATACAAGATAGTTTTACCAAAAGTCCGGTAAGTTTAATTTTGCGCTTTAGAAATCGAGTATGGCGTATTCCAGATCTATGTATACATCCGTGGTAAAAGAATATTGGGTGTTTGCCACAACATATTCACCCCTCCATTTTTACAAGTTATTCTAACATCAATACACTTTATATCAATAAAATTTGCCACACAGGCGCCGGGATTGAGGCGTAATCTAAACTGCGTATTTCATCAAAGTTTGCTATACTTAGTATAAGGGTTAGGAACATGAGACTAAGGCTGTGAGCCAAAAGCCGGGTAAAAGTCAATTTTAAGTAAATTTTTCGGTAAATTCTTTTATTTTTCAAAAAGTCTATGGCAAACTGGTCGAAAAATCTGTTCTAAACCCGATTTTTACCATAGTAAACGATTTACCCAACTATTGGCCCGTAGCCTAAGTAGCATATATTACGGCATTTTAATCGACATTTCTTTAAAACCTGATCTTCATACCAATTCATTTAATCAACTTACATTTAATGCCCAATTCACATAGTCGTGTCACTTCATGTGAGGTGACAATAGTCGTGTCACGTGACATGAACATTGATATTCTTAAAGTCGATTCAAGTGACGCGGATTAAATACACAAAATAACACTATATTTAAACACGATGTTATTCAATAATAAAAATGCTATTTAGTTTTGATGAATTCGACAAAAAATATTATTGTCACTTGAAAAAATTAGGTGACAGAACGTCACATGAGGTGACTATAGTCGTAAGCTGCGACTGTGGGAATAAGATAATGTAGACGATGTGACTGTACTCACTTGAAGTGACGTGATACGACTATGGGAATAGGGGTGTTAATTGTTTGATGATATTCTAGAATGTAAAATGGCAATATCGTTAAATACTCCAAATATAATCGTTTATTAAATTTGATTATGAAATGGCCAGGATCATTTGGATTGAACTTATTCCACAAATTAAAACAAAAAAGTGTTATTATACTGTGTAATTACTATTTCCAGAATATAAGCATCTGTCCATTAATGATCATTTATATTTTAACATTAGAATATTTTGCAGTAGAAAGTACACGATCAACGTAAATAAATAAAGGAACAAAGAAAGACTTCAAATATTTGTTTTTCTGTTCGTAATACGGGGGTTGGCTGAAAGGTTTCCGACCTCAACATGAAGAAGGCAGCACTCGTCAACAAAAGTAGAGGAGTGTGTTTGCATATACGTTGATAGGTACTCGCCAAAATATTAGCCATTTTGGACGCGCGGTTGTTGTTTAAAAATCGTTTGAGTGAGTCGATGTGTTTTTGTAAAAATTCAGGTATGAAGCTGTCAATAAATATTAATTTTTGAAAGACAGTACGCGTACGCAAATCAAAGACGAGTTGGACGCCGTATACGGGGCCTCTGCACTATCATTTATCACCGTGATATTTGGGGTAGCCGAATTTAAACGTGGCTAGCTTGGGTGACCAGAAACGTTCGAGACATCTAAAATTTGCAACCACTGACAATAACATCGCTCAGGTTCAGCAAATGGTGGTAGAAACCCGTCATAATAATGTTAGAGTCTCAGTGTTTGTCACAGAAACATGTTCGAATGAACATTTCCAACGGTCTGTTGGCGCAGTTTAGGCCTAATAAATCAGAGTTTTGAGGCCGGCTAATTACTTAATAAAACTTGGATACCATTACACTCCAGAATCAAAAATACAGTCAAAACAGTGAACTGATCATTGCTGGACCAGCTGAAGGCAGAAATTGCAGAAAAATTGCTACATTTGCAGGAAAAAAATCTCCACCACAGCAATGCGCCATCTCATACCTAAGTGGTTTCCATGGTGAAAATCCACGAATTGCGGTTTGAACTGCTTGATCGCCCTTCTTACTCACCAGATCTAGCTCCAAACGGGTTGAAAAGATGGGGCATCGCTAGACAAATATTTGAATGTGTGTGTGTATGTACCAAATAAAAATTTATCCTAGAACATACATTCATAGGAGAAAATGATTATTTTTTATAACATCCATTGATCTAAAACGAAAAATTAAAAATTATTTTTTATTATTTGTCTTCCTTCAATTCAAAAGCTATAACATGATCATATGCATCGATCAGCGGAATTTTTATATAAACGATTAATTGATTAATGGGCATAAAAACGAACAATTAATCGTTAATCGTTTTTTTTTCTGGAAACGATTAATCAACCATTCTCTAATTAGCGAGAACGGGTCGGTTATCAAAAAAAAAAAAATCCAACTTGCCTAAATTTCCAAAATCCCAATTAACAAAAATATAAAATTCCATTTTAGAAAATACGATCACATAAAACTCAATAAATTCCAATTGAGAAAATTCCAAAATTTATTTATTTCAGAAAAAAAATTCCATATACAAAATTCCATTTTTTCATTAGTTTAATAATATTTGCAGTATTTCGCAAAAATTCTAATTGGTTTATTTCAACTAATTTAATTATTACTATTTAATTATTTCAATTAATTTTATTTAATTGTTCTGAAAAACTATTATTTATACTTATTTTGTGTTGTGATTCTAGAAAAAATAAATAAGCATTGTAACGGTTTTAGCAAATTTCAAGATACCGTTGAATAAACCTTAATAGATTTCCTAAATAAAAATTCCATTTTTTGCCATGGAAATATGAGAGGCGCGCGCCTAAATTTTGGAATTTTGATTTTTATGTTATGGTATTGGCAATATGTTATGGGATTTTGGAAATTTAGGGCAGTTGGATTTTTTTTTTTGGATAACCCACCCGTTCCCTTATTAAACGTGTTGTGCACGATTTGCCAAATCCAAAATTCCAAAAATGAAATTCCAAAAAACAAAATTCCAGAAACCAAAATTCCGATAAAAACAATTCCTAAAAATAAAATTCCAACGAAACAAAATTCATATACAAAATGCCAATTTTCAAAATTCCAATACACAAAATTCCAAAAAATGTCCATTTTATGCTGGGAACGGGTCGGTTATCCAAAAAGAATAATTCCAACTGACCTAAATTTCCAAAATCCCAATTAACAAAAATATAAAATTCTTTTTTACAAAATACTATAAGATAAAAATCAAAATTCAAAATTCCAAGATTTATTTAATTTTTTTTCTAAAAAAAAATTCCATATACAAAATTCCATTATTTCGCAAAAATTCAAATTGGTTTGTTTCAATAAATTTAATTATTTCAATTGATTATATTTAATTTAATTGTTCTTTAAAATTAATTCTCAAGCATGGTTCCCATTGTTTATCAGATTGATTAACGCTTTTTGTGATTCTATAAAACAGGGTTAGAGTTTTTCTGGAATACCGAACCCCCGACAAACATGCCAATATATACTAACAAACTTGTGTATGGTAGAGCCATTAATAAATAAGTACTGTAACGGTTTTAGCAGCAATTACAAGATACCGTTGAATAAACCCTAATCGAAGATTTCCTAATTATGAATTAAATAAAAGTTTCAAAAAATTCCATTTTATGGCCATGGAAATATGAAAGACGCGCGCCTTTCATATTTGGGTTGGGTATGATTTGCCAAATCCAAAATTCCAAAATCAAAACTCCAAAAAAGAAACCAAAATTCCAATAAACACAATTCCTAAAAATAAAATTCCAAAAAAACAAAATTCCTATACAAAAGGCCAATTTTCAAAATTCCAATATACAAAATTCCATTTTATGCCATGGAAATATGAAAGCGCCCACACCTTTCATATTTCCATGGCATAAAATGGAATTTGTAATTAGGAAATATATTATGGTTTATTCAACGGTATCTTGCAATTTGCTAAAACCGTTACAGTGCTTGTTTATTAAGGACTGGGCCATGCACAAGTTTTTTGTATATATTAGTATGTTCCAAGGGGTGATCGGTATTCCAAAGAAACGCAACCCTGTTTTCTTTTTTTGAATAAAATAAGGGTTGGTATCGAAAGGCCAATAAATTTATTAGCGAAAAAAATATTCCAAAATGCCATCCCGAAAATAATAATCCAAACAACAAAAATCTCAAAAACCATAATGCTAAAAATATATTTACCAAAAAAAATTGCCCAAACACAAAATCCCAACAAAATAAAAAATCTGAAAATTTTGCCGAAAATAAAACCAAATGAGTCGAAATCTGCGCGCGTAGATTCCGACTCATTTGGTTCTATTTTCGGAAGATTCGTAAAAATTAAATCATTAGATAATTTTTCTTATCATATTTTTTTAAAATATGAAGTATATTTTACTATTATGTAGACTTATAGGGTTGGTATCGAAAGGCCAAAAATTTTATTAGCGAAAAAAAATATCCCAAAATGCCATCCCGAAAATAATAATCCAAACAATAAAAATCTCAAAACTCATAATACTAAAAATATATTTACCAAGAAAAAAATTGCTCGAAAACAAAATCTCAAAAAAATAAAAATATCGAATTAAAAATCCCAAAATTTGCCGAAAATAAAACCAAATGAGTCGAAATCTGCGCGCGCAGATTTCGACTCATTTGGTTCTATTTTCGAAAGATTCGAAAAAATTAAATCATTAGATAAATTTTCGTAAGATATATTTTTAAAATATAAAATATATGTTACTCTTATGTAGACTAATATTTCATTTTCATATTTTCATTTAATAGTCTTAAATAAATATAAAATTAAATGAAAATTTTGGATTTTTTATTTTTTGAGATTAAATTTTTCGCCCAAATAATCAAAAATTTACAAAAAGTGATTTGGGATATTTTTCGAACTATTTATTTTGGTTAATTTGGAATTTTTTGAGATTTTTTTGTTGGTCCAAACAATCAAAAATTTACAAAATGGGGATACCATCGTATTCCCGAAAATTTTATTACCAAAATGATGTTTTTGACTAGATCAAAAACTTACTAGTAGACAGTTTCTCAAATTTCAAATTGCCCAAAATAAATAGCCCGAAAAATATCCCAAATCACGTTTTGTAAATTTTAGATTTTACGGGCGAAAAAATTAATCTCAAAAAAAAAACCCCCAAATTTTGCATTTAATTTTATATTTATTTAAGACTGTTAAATAAAAATAAGAAAATGAAATATAAGTTTACATAATAGTAATATATATTTCATATTTTAAAAATATATCTTACGAAAATTTATCTAATGATTTAATTTTTTCGAATCTTTCGAAAATAGAACCAAATGAGTCGGAATCTCGACTCATTTGGTTTTATTTTCGGTAAATTTTGGGATTTTTAATTCGATATTTTTATTTTTTTGAGATTTTGTTTTCGAGCAAATTTTTTCTTGGTAAATATATTTTTAGTATTATGAATTTTGAGATTTTTATTGTTTGGATTATTATTTTCGGGATGGCATTTTGGGATATTTTTTTCGCTAATAAAATTTTTGGCCTTTCGATACCAACCCTACAAAATGTGATTTCGGATATTTTTCGGGATATTTATTTTTGGCAATTTGGAATTTGAGAAACTGCCTACTAGTAAGTTTTTGATCCAGTCAAAAACATAATTTTGGTAATAAAATATTCGGGAATACGATGGTATCCCACAAAATAAATAAAAGTTTTTCAGAACAATTAAACTAAATTTAATTAATTGAAATAAACCAATTAGAATGTTTTGCGAAATGCTCAAATATTATTAAACTAATGAAAAAATGGAATTTTGTATTTGAATTTTTTTTTCTAAAATAAACAAATTTTGGAATTTTCTCAATTGGAATTTTGAATTTTGATTTTTATGTTATGGTATTTTGTAAAATGGAATTTTATATTTTTGTTAATTGGGATTTTGGAAATTTAGGCCATTTGGAATTTTATTTTTTGGATACCCAACCAGTTCCTTTCATATTTCCATGGCCATTAAATGGAATTTTGCATATTGGAATTTTGAAATTTGGCATTATGTATAGGAATTTTGTTTTTTTGGAATGTTATTTTTAGGAATTCTTTTTATTGGAATTTTCTTTTTTGGAATTTTGATTTTGGAATTTCGTTTTTGGAGTTTTGGATTTGGCCAATCGTACCCAAACCCTAATTAGCATGTCCGGACTGACGAGATTTGTTGTGGATCTTTATATCTCGGGAACGGTGAAACGTGAAGCATGTAATCTATAATCTTAAAATAATTTAACACTAAAATGAATTTTATTAAGTAAATAATAATTCTTATAAATTATAACTAGCTGACCTGTGACTGAATAATCAGTCCCGTGATTACATTTTATTGAATTTTTGGTTAAGAAATTACTAAGAAGATTTTTTAAGATGTAAATTTGATGCATTTTTATCAAAAATAAAGTAAATTCATATACGCTATTAAATATTTAATAAAAAATGTACAAAAGGATAATAAAATATGGGTTTACATTACAACTTACATGCGTAAAATCTCTACAAAAACAACATTCTTTGTTGTGATGTGCCAGTCCCGATCAGCCATATACAGCTGACCATGTGTAAATACGGGGGCCGGTAATACGGGGGCTTTGGCCCTGACTCTTGTTGATGGTTATGGCGAACACGAGCTGCACCGGAAATTGGAGGCGAGACATTTTAAATGAGAAGGTGTGTTCAACCCATGGTTGAACAGTATAAAGTTATTTCCGGTTTTTTCTAACATCGCGCTAAAAACTAAATTTATAACTCAAAACTAATCGACACTAATTTTGCTAACAATGCATTTGCGCATTTTATATGAATATAATTTTATTTTATCTATGTCGCGCAATAATGTAATAAGACACATATTTTTCCTATCGTTGCAGTTTATGTGAATGTAAATTTTTGTTATTAGTGTAATCAATGTAAATTGTTATTAGTATAATCTACGACAAAAATTTGTATAAAATTAGGAAATTTTTCTAAATAAATTCATTCTGTTCAGTTCACTTAAACGTTCAGTTTCAATCTTAGAGTATTTGAAGCCTCACCCGTGGTAACCTCAAATACTCTCCAATAATTAAATCCAAATAATAACTGGATTTAACAAGGTGCCTTCCGAGGGCGATAGCTTCATGCGTGGGATGAGAACGCGCTCGCCTTTTGAGAAGCCAGTCAGCAAATCACATTCCAGACTGTAGCGGTTTATTTTTCGACTCGCATGTATGTTCCATTGATAAGACCCTTGCTAGTGTTTAGATTCCTCATCAAAAGAACGATCGCGTTTACCTTTAGCGGGGTGGCATGGCACGGAAGTCCAGGCCATTTAATCTTGTTGAGAAACTCGACATGTAGGCGGAGTTCCTTATTCATGTCGTCACTCTCAAGTTTATCAACACTAAGTTTGACTTGTTGTCCGTCGGGCAGGAGGTCAAGCACCTGCTGATTGATTAGCGCGCAATCGTCATGCTAGGGTGGAAGGATGGCGCGCTCCTCATACACGAAATCGATTATACTTTGAGAACGGCGTGCCGGAAGTGTGATCGATTCGATTCGAGCATTGCCGTTTGCAACAGAAAGGAAGTATTGCGCAAACTCGTCCTCACCTTCATCGATGCGCATGTTCTTGGTGAGTGTAAACTTGTTTACCAATTTCCAAAGCGGGTTCAACTTGCTGGTTGATTCGCAAGTTCACGCGCGTCCTGTTTTTGGTACTACAGGCAAGCACTGTCGGGAGTCACTACACATGAGGATGATTTTCCAGCGAATGGAACACTCTCTTCCGGTTTTCCTCTGTACAAATCTCGTAATAGTCTGTCTATTATGAGCGCGGTCCCTGGCATGATGCTAGCCTCATCTATCAGGATGAGTAGCGCGCTTTTCAACTTGGTAGCGTGTTAGGAGTTTGGCTTCATTAATGAGACTGATGACTCATCCATTGGAACCGGCAGTTTGGGAATGTTATGTAGCGTACGCTCACCTTCCATCAAACTCGTGGCGATTCCAGTGAAGGCGGAGCAAGTGGACTCCAAGCCACGCCCCTTGGCAAATGCAATGAGTGATTGCTATACAAATATCTTGCCACACCCGTCGGGAGCGTCAACGTAAAAGACCTTTGCTGACAGGGTTTCAGATTCGAGCGCGCTTCGGACCTCATTAATGACGCGCTTCTGATCTTCATTTTCACTCGGATACATGTTGTCGAAACGCGCGATTTCTAAATATTAAAATCTCAAAAAGGAAAAGCACACAATTGCCGTAGCGCGCAACTTTAATCTAAATATTTAATAAGAAATGTACAAAAAGACCGCTGTATTTGTGTGTTATTTTCATTTGTATATGAATAATTTTGACGCACTAAACTAATGTACTTATATAGATTTTAAAGTCGATTTACCACCTCACAAAAAGCAGATACACGTCACGCTAGTTCAAGTATGAAATTAAGAGCTTAATAAATTATCTGGTTACGAAATATACTGGGACAAAAATCAACCGCATATCGGGATGAAACTGCCTACTTAACCTTTTCGTATAAATTAAGAGATCCCATGACTTTTGCCTGAAATCGGACGGAAATGATTATTCCAAACTTTCCATAGATATTATGCTTGTGTAAGTATTAAGGTTTCACTCGCAAAATTTTGTCATGACGATAGAGTGCCATGACAAAATTGTATTTTTACACTCACACCTCTTAACACCAAAACGTTTGTATATATGTAAAATCATTTTATGTTCTCTGTTTTGTTCTGTATTGTGACGATGTAATGACGGTTCAAAAAAAACATATTTTGTCATGACATTCTGGCGTCGTGATTAATATATAAGATGTACAGTGTAGGAAAAACGTTTCTTGGCGTTTACAACTATTTCCCGTGCACGTTCTTTAATAAAACATATATTCTGCACATACATATATGAAAAAATACCGTTCACCTGATAGATGTTTCATTAAGATACGCGCACGGAAAATAGGTTAAAAAGGGAGCACAAACTAAAAATTAAGCGTATTAATATATAAGATAAGACGTTAACTATTGCAATAGATTAAAAATATGGGTGTACTAACTATGAATTTCCGGATTTCAAAATCCCGGGTTTCAAAATCCCGGTTTACAAACTCCCGATTTTCAAAATCCCGGTTTTCAAAATCCCGATTTACAAAATCCCGGTTTTCATTTTTGTGAAGGAAAATTTTATCAAGCAAATTTATTAACATTTGATAAAAAAAATACGTAATATTCCTTAAAAAATATATTAGCCATTTTCTAGAACTTTATCGCAAACTCATTTTTGGATTTTGTCAAAAAATCATTTGAGTTTCGTTTTCTCACATGTCAAATTTTAAAAATTCAAACCGGGATTTCATAAAAATCGGGTTTTTTTATACAAAACCGGGATTTTGTAAACCGGGATTTTGAAAACCGGGTTTTTGAAAACCGGGATTTTGAAAACACACCCTAAAATTATATTTGTTTATGTACGTACTTGGGCTTTGGCGCTTGACAATTTGACAACCAAAAATTGTGAACTTTCTAACAGCTTGATTTATTTCGAATACTAAACGACCAAAGTGACACCTGTGCCAGAAAATGTAATTACGGAAAATGAAATAGAGTAAGAGAAAAAAAGAACGCGTCCGTCCTATATATGGTATAACACCATATTGTGAAAATTTCCCAAACCAAACCACAATAAATTGGTAGTAATCGCCAGCTCTGCTCAGTGCTCAGGCTCACTGATCGAAGTTATAATGCTACAACATCCCGATAATACTCGTAACTGGCATAAAACAATATTCGTTATTTGACAATTACGCTTTCAACGCTGTTTCATTATTGAATACAATACGATAGTGAATAGTGGATTAGTTTAACAGATAAAATACATTTTTTGCAAAAAAATTCTAAAATGTAATTCATAACTGCATAAATAAAACAGAATCATTTTGTATATACGAGTGTGTATTATATAACGGCTGTAATAAACGGCCGCCACAAAAAGGAGGGAATTTTTAGTAATAATCGCAAATTGGGTAATAAAAACTTTTAATATTAAAAATTTTCATTTTAATGTACTGTAGAATCAACCTAGTATTTAGGTAAAATGTTCATATACGAGCAAGTAAAATAATAGTAATAATAATAATAACAATTAATTAACAGCGGTTTTCCTAAGTACGTGTAGCCTAAATGAAAGAATTTTAAATTTTCAAGTGAATTTTTTATATTTAAAAGTTTTACAAATCATATTATTTACTGTACGAGTATATGATTTTTGCTTTATACGTTCATGTGAACAATAATAATGTTCACATAGCGAGCGTATGTATTTACATTGTAAGAACACAGAACGTTAAGGAAGTAGGTAATTATTACGGAATGTTTAATTCATTTTAACATTTAATTGTTCGCACAAACTGTTTGCACATAAACGTACGATAATGTTTAAAGTGATGAAATATTTTAAAAATACTTTGTAACCACATACGTTTCCTTCATAATGACAAATTATTTTCTCGAGAAAAAGGATAATTCAGACTAGAATCTAACTATAATAAAACTAGTTTTTACAAAGCACCAATAAATTCTGTTAAAACACAATTCCAAAAAAACGAAATTTCCGAAACTAACCCATTTGGAAAAAAAGATAATTTATAGAAAACACAATTCAGAGAAAACATAGTTCGTGAAATTATATCGTTGTGAAATGAATTTTGTTTTATTTGTGCACAGTACAAAACACATAATTGAATATTCTTAGAATTGAGCAAAATTTTCCGTTTTATGGAGTTTCTAACGCATATGAAGTTATCTCAGCATTCTATCCCAGAAAATAAATATTTTCAATCAGGCAATACTAAAATATCAATAACCAATTTACTCTTGTGTGAAGTTAGTTCAGCCCAGAAATTTTATCAAAATTAATGGAATAATGAAAAATTATCAACATTTATTAAATTCGATTTGTTTTTCATATAATTCAAAAAAATCAAATCTAAAGTATCAAATAACTGTAACAGAATCTTACAGATGCATTCCAAGTAATGGCAAACTTTAGGTCATATAAAAAATAATTCGTTCTGTGGCACGTTCCCGAAAATGAACTAGATTTTAAATTTTACTGATCTCATTGATATTTCACTAAAACAAAAAATGTAATGACTCGGATCAGGAGTACATGATTTTAAAATGTATACACTAGAAGATAATTTCTAATCATGTAGCCCTGATCCGAGACATTTTTAGTTTTGGTGAAATAAGTTTAGATTTATCGAGCTGGACGAAAATTTATATAAAATTTAATAAAATTCTTGGCCCAGAGTTCAGCTGATCTAATTCAGCTTTAAATTAGCTACAAGTATATACATTTCAAATTCATGTAGTCCTAATCCGAGACATTACATTTTTAGTTTTGGCGAAATATCAATGAAATCAGTGAAATCGCAAATCTAGTTCAATTTCGGGAACGTGCCACGGAACGAATTATTTCTTATATGGCCTAAAATTTTCCAATTTTCCATTACTTTATGCATCTGTAAGATTCTGTTACAGTTGTTTGATACTTTAGATTTTAATTTTTTTAATTGTATGAAAAACAAATCTTTGATAAAATGGACTAACTTTACAAATTTAATATATTTGAATGAAATGAATCGAAATCTGGGCTGGGATAACTTCACACAAGAGCAAATTGGTTATTGATATTTTAGTGTTGCCTGATTAAAATTATTTATTGTCTGAGATAGAATGCTGGGATAACTTTATATACGTCAGTTTCTAGGCATGTCTTTACTAAATTGTAAAATAAATGTACAATTGAAGACTGTAATTGTTTCAATTACCTCACGATTAACTTAGCAATTCCGTATCGCTAAAGCTAAAAAAATCGGACTCATTCGAAAAATATGAAAATTGCTATTTTCCTTGTAACGTAAACAACTATAAGTTTTAATTTCGGCTTACCCTACATATTGTTGTTTTTTTAAACGTCCTCTTAAATGTCGTGTTTATCAAAATCATGTTGTCTAAAATCGTGGTGCTCCCAGAATTAAATTTTTTGAAATCATCTTTTCTAGGAAATACACGGTTTATTTTCTGGAATAGAATTATCGTTTTCTGGAATAGCATTTTATGGCACGACTAACCGCCGATAATGGTTTTACTTTCTTCTCTTTATAGCTACAGAGACCAAAGAAACAAACGTAATATCAAAATGGAATTGTCAAATTAAATTTTTATACACGGGATTGATTGATTGATTGATTGGACTGTGGAACCAAGTACTTGACAGGTGGTCCCGGATAACGCCGGGCCTATTCCTACAGCCTGTTTACACATAACAATAGGATGGATAGGAAAGGTATTTTTTTTTTTTTTGGGACGGAACGACCCGGTTTCAGACACCTAGCGATCGTACGGCACAACACAATTCTAATCTACTTCTAACTACTAGAGAGAGGATAAAGGCTTATTAGGTTTAATGGATAACGATGGTATAGGTCTTCAACAATTGCTTCTCAAAATCAGCAACCTGAGGGAAAAAATTTATTATTTCACGTACATCTGAAAAATTTCCTGAAATTTAATTCAAAATTAATGCTTTCCGGCTTCTTAAACAAAATTGATTGATTGAATCAGCCCGGTTACAGACACCTAGGTAAAGTCGATAGTTAGTAACACAATGACAACGCAATTCTAATCGACACAATCAACAATTGGATGTTTCATTTGCCAAAACGATTAACTCCATAAAACAAAAAGTCGCGAAAAATGAGAATATACAAAAATGGGTTTTTTAAATTCATTATAAATTGCAACTTTAGTTACTTTTAATTTTGCCATTTAGTGGTGGTAACACTTATTATTATAAAATTTCAATCAAGTTGATATTAAAATTAAAATAAAAAAAATCAAGAAATCGAGTTAATCGGTTTGGCTTGTGAACCATTGAAACGGGTTAGCCTCTTACCTATTGAGGCCAGCCCGGTTTCACAGAATTTGCCACTACCCATGTTCGCACTCCTTGCGGCATTTATTCCCGCAGCTCAGTCTTTTAGAGGAAAATGGCGTGGGTATTGGAGTGCATAGATAACGGCCTTGCTAGCCGCAGAAGAAAGAGGGAACAGTTGAGTGGGGTAACGGACCCCTACATAGTGGCAGTGTCGTCGACCCGTTATGCGGATCGAGTCGACCGAGGTTGTATATTATGGTGTTTACACCACCATATTAGATCAACTAATACGAAAACGTAAATATATTGGCCTCGGGCCCACAACAGAAGTTAGTAAGTATATTTTGGGTACCACGGCGGTTTTGGCAGAAGGGGAAAGAGTGCCTATGTCACAACATTCCCGTCCCGAGAGACAGCCAAAAGAACACCCTGCTACCTGGGCCGTAAGAGTTAGTATGGTGAGCCCGGTATACTTACCGATTTACCGCTTTGTTCTTCATTGCAACAAAAACCCCAAAAAAAGAACACACAATATTTTACTTTACGTTAGACTACACAGAAAACTTTATTCACCAAAAAAACACAACAAAAACAAAAAAACTAGGTATTTAACTTAATTGTCCGCCGAGCTGCGCTACTACACGGATAATTAATGTACACTGACTGCCCTTAACCAAGAAAATTTCGCGGTATTTATTCCAAAATTAATTACTTGTTGAGAGAGAGAGTTTACACTTTAACCCAGTGATTAAAATTGTTCTCTCAATCAACTTACATTTTATTTTTGATGACAATCCAGAAAACTTTTAGAAACCGCGCATGTTGTGAATTTCCGGCTCGTATTTGCTACTAGCGGAAGTTTGTACAACAACAAATACAGATGGTTTTGATTTTCACATAGGTTGACGTATTCGTAAATATGTCAACGCTATACATAAATAAACCACTTGCATTTATCGTGTACTTGAAAAATGTAGAGATGTCGAATTACATAAACTATTTACGCTTACCCCACAGAAACTCATTAACGAAAAATTCTAACATGAATTAATTAAATGGCCTTGTAGTAAATAAACGTAAAAAGAAAATGTGAAGACGTAGCATGACTGGTACATAAGTTGGATATAGTTAGAGAATTATCTCCAAAGTCATGCAGATAAGAAAATTATTAGTTTTTTTTGTTTGGGATAGGTTAGTAACAGAATTAAATAGAATTCCGTTACACCATCCAATTAATATTTCGAAGAAATATTATTTTTCCTACATCCATAGATTTCCTGAAAATTAATTCTAAATTAATATTTTCCGGTTTCCTAAATAATATAAACATTTATTAATTTAATCCTAATGCAATTCCACAACTTACAGTAGAATTTCCTGAAACCATAATTATTTAAATTATATTAAAAATTACTATAAAATCCTTTAGTATTTAACAAAAACTATGTGAGACATCTCAAAGGCAATGGTTCCTGGAAAATTATCTATCGGATTGGATATTTTAAATAAATTTAGCTTATTTCGCAAAAATTTCGAATGTTTTATTAATTTTGGTCACCAAAGAATAATTACCAAGTAAATTATACTGCATAGGACATATTGTGCCATGCTTAATGGAGCCTTACCATTCCACTACCAATCACTGTCAAATGTGGTATGATGGTCAAATTCGGTGTGGAAAGCTGAATTTGACGAAATTTTAGAATTCGGATATAATGAATGAAACCAGGCCGTCTAAAATTCTACAATTGGACTATTCTGAATAGAACTTGAGAACCATATCCCAAAAATATATATAGTCAAATCAGGTATTCAGAATCGGGTGGGGATTTAAAAATGAACTTTAGAGAAGCTCTGGAGTTCAGCCATGCAAGGCAATTTCTTAAGCTATCATGCTCGAACCTGGTATGCTGAGCTAATTCGAGACTGCAACATAAATCCCGGATGAAGTTCTGGATTTTTCTAAAAAACATATCCGAATACGATCGGCCAAGGAACTATCCAGTCCTCCATTCACTATAGCCGAAACAAACTGGGCTTTAACCCGCTAAGAGATGTCCCAGTCAAATCCAGCTTCCTAAAATTAAAATTTGTTAGAATTCCAATCCAGCCCATTTCATACTCAAACATTAATTTATGCATCTTCCGCCACACACAACATTAATTTATGCATCTTCCCGTCCACAGTATACGTCTAGAAACAGATTACTGAGACAATTCCACACATGTCAGTCAATTAAAAAAGAGCAAGATTTACGTGAGGTGATGACACGAACGGAAAATAAAACCACGCGGACCGCTTCTTACATAATTTGTGCCTGAGCAAGTCGCTGAATAAGAATTAGAACTCAAATCAATCGATATTCGCAACTTACGTTCCCATGGAATTGCGAACCTGTTACGAGAAAAATTGTGGAGCTGGATAAATTCTTTCATAGGAAATAGCAGTAAGCAATCTAAAATAATAGTCAACATTAAAAGCCTGAGGAGGCACACCAAAGATTTACTTGTCGTTATAAACGAAAATAAAAATTAGAAACCATATTCCCTTTGATATGCCGTAACACATATCACACCTATGTAAAGATAGAAAATACTACTACTACAAAAAATATGTTTTATTTATATTATTTGAAATTGGAATTAGAGAGAAAATTAATTTAATTAAATAAATTATAAACCGGTTAAATAAACATTAAAATCAGTCAATAATAAATAATAATAACACCTATCAATGCATGTGTACATTATACATTATTACAATGCAGGCATGAATTCCACACGAAGACTCATTTGATACCTGTTTCTGACCTCAAAATATCATTCACGCGTACACAAGTCACATGAGTCCCGACTCATCGATAAATTTCAATGTATGTGTTAAAACTTGTCGGGAAAAGTCACATTGAAATGTCTTCGCATAGTTCACCCAATACAACTTATCGCGCACATCCACACTACGGCAACTACTCTGATCTATCCCTTTCCGGGCAGATAAAATTATTTTCTTCTTATCTTTAAGTAAACCACACAGAAATATGTACGCCAAAATGACAGTTTGTAATGTCTTCCGGATTTTAACGAATCTTAGTTAAATCGAAATTTTTGTTTAAAACAGCATTATAATTTGATAACATGTAAATTATATCACATATTAATTATTTGTTTTTGAGAACATATGTATTAATTATTTTATTATTATTATAGTTATAGTGCTATTTTTCAAACGAAAACGATTTAAGTAGAATTCACAAATGTGTACGTCGGCCCAAAATACCTACAAAAATAAATTTTTGACATGATGTTTTTTTTCGTACACGCACAATTATGATCGCGGGCCGGAAAAGGGATATATTACATATACATACAATACACACTCATTTAAATATACCATATATCACAAAACATTTGTTAATTCATTTCAAAGCAAAATATTTGGAAATACACACTCCAATTATCGAAGTCGTCTCACGTCATTTTAGACGACTATAGTCACGTCACTTCATTTTTGCTATTATCGAAGTCGCCTGTTACGACTCTAGTCACATGATACGACAACAGTCACCTAATTTTTTCAAGTGACAAGAATATTTTATGCGACTTTCATTAATGAAACACATTTACGATTTTTTTTTTTTGTAATACAATTAATATTCAAATTATTTTGCAAATATTTTACTGCTTTTGTAAATATACTTATAAGATAAGATTATCATTTAAAAACCACCCCTTCTCAATTTTTATTTACGATGGAAAATTACAAATTATGCCTAAATTGCCTTCATCATAAATTACTGTATGGTTTCTGGAAATTAATTTAATAATTAAATAGTTAGATTTTAGTTACCTATCTTCAATTTCCGTGGTTTTGGCAATAAAATATTCGTAAATATTTTGATTTTTGACATCAAATGGCTTGTCAAAATTGAGGAAATTATTAGTGCTGCCCGATATTTCTATTGTAGTATGCGTGTCGTTTAAAACCACTTCAACAATACCAATTTTGGCGCGACGTGACACGACTATAGTCACGTCACATGAAGTGAGACGACTTCGACAATTGGGGTGACAATTCACACAGCAACAAACACACGCACACGCGAATACACATCAATTTCAATGTTCATTTTTATTTTTGATCATCATGATCATGAAACAAATATAACTCAAACACCGCATTCTTTTTATATTTTATTTTATCCTTTTCTCCCATTTGACTTAACTAAATCATTACGTTTAAAAAAAAAGGAAAAAAAAAACATATTATTATGTTCATGTGATGCTTAGTCGAATCACAAACAAAAGAGCAATCAGACCCGTAAACCAATAGTAACTTTATGTGTAAATCAAATTTTCGATGTCGTTACAAATGGAAAAATATTGAGCGGCTGTTAGTAGAAATGCTTAGCTAAAACTCAAACCCTATGTGCTCAATATATTTCAATATATTTATTCAATACGCGCGCGACAAAATAAATTTTGTTTTATTTGTTTGTACAGTATAAAAGGAACAAACGGAAAAATACAAATTCAACCTTTTTTTTATTTTCGTTTGAAAGTATCCTTTCTCGTATTGTATACACATATATGTATTTAATAAAACAGAATGAAATGAAAACTAAAACGCACGTATTATGTATATACTAGATGTATATACATGTGTGCACGATCGATAATTTCTTGTCGTTTAGGTATATAAAATTTAAAAAAACATGTGATCATGAAAAGCAAGATGATCTATTTTCGATGTATGTATGTATGTATGTAGCTACATTGATTATGATTTGGTGTGCCGCATGAAATATAATTTATAAAAAAGAACAAATATTTGGAAAGGGAAAAATATTATAATTAAATTGTTTTTTAGTGATCGCAGTAAAGGTTTAGATATACGTATTACATACTTGTGTTTGGTTACATTATGTACATTTTATATGCCTATCTATACTGATTGGTCGAAATTAAATACATTCAATACTTAATTTTCCCTAAGTGTACTATAAGGATGATATATGATCTAAATTCAATAATATTAAAATACCTAACAATTTTATAAATGATTTTATTTTTGAGAAAATGAATAAAATCTGCTTACACATGAAAGATGTCTTTGGAAAAATGTACTATGTGTTAAGATTTGCCTCCAAAAAATTGGTCAAGCATACAAATTTTTGTTAACACTTTCTCCTTATTCCATATTATCTGAGGCATGGTAGTAATTGATTTGTTTTGACTAGTTTTTGCACACATTTTAAGACGTTGAAAATAAAAGCTAGTTATTGATTTTAACCAAATTTGCAAAAACAATAATATTTCGATGCCGGTTGTGGTATATAGAATTATGAGTATACACAATATCCATGCAATTCCATTTTTAAACTGCTAACCCTAAGCGTGAAACTGAAACAGTTTGCTGTTGGCAAACAGTTTCAAAAATAATATCCCTATTCACAATTACCTCCAAGCGGCATTAGCCCGTAGCTCAAAGGGTAGAGGTATGTATGGTCGTGGGGGATGGAGGTGTGAACAGAGCCTAGTATACCGCTAACATTTTTGAGGTTGGGAGAAAGACGTTTCGCCCAATCGCGAGAGAGCTAAAGGAGAGGGAACCGTGAGTACCATCACTAGCAGATGGCCTACTCATTCGGCATGAGCCGCACAAGATCCGCTGATTATTCGGCCCTTACCACATTATTATTGGCAAGGTGTCCGATTAATCCAAAAAAAAATAAAAGAAAAAAATGTTTATAGTTGAGTAACGGCGCGGGGCCGCGGGTTAGTAATGAGAAAGGTGCTTGGCCATGCACCTTGTTACTATACTAGTAAACAGCGGGAATTTCCGACGAAAAACGTCACACGAGATTCCTTGTTCACTAGTACAGCCTGGACCGATTGTATGTTAGTTCCTTTTTTTTATGTTTCCTGTGAATAAAAAAAATATTGCTTAATTCATACTCTAAGGATTAACGTGGTATCCAAATCCGAAAAATAAAAATAAACGGACTTTTCTTAAACCTTGCGCCTTTATTGTCTTCTCAAATTAAATTTTTTCTTTGTTCAAATACAATACGACTTAGTCCAACAATGGTCTCAAACGATTTGATGAAGACCGCCACCGTCTGCCTTCCAAATCCTAATCAGTCTCTCAAACAAAAACACAGACTATTTAAATGATTGAAATCACCTCTAAATAGCCCCCCCTCCATTTCACGTTAATAGAAATTCAGGGTTTCGGATATCACCAATAATCGCATACATATATTTTGTTGATTAAGCAACATGTGCCGAAAATCAGAAGTTTTCATGCGATTATTAGTTGAATGACATTACAATTATATTTACTGCAAACGTGGGAAATTGAGTGCAGTGTACTTACTTATAAGCAATATTTACGAACAACAACCTTCAACGTTGTTGTAATACACACACTGGATAAACTCATATAAAAATGGTTTATTCAGGTAAATATATTTATTATGTTATTTGAGTAACATAAACAATTTGTATACATTTAGAAAAATTACATTAAAAATTTAAGGAATATTGTGCAGGTCCATGATTAACACTGCAAATATGTATACAATTGTATCGGGTAGTTTAGATAGGTTGAAAGTGGTAACGAGCTTTCGATTTGTCTAAAGACAATTCGTTACAAAACCCATCATCAGGTTTTACAATGACAATATATAAATAATTCGTTGTTTGTGTTGTCAATCGATTTACAAGCTCACATTAAAAGTACACTACAATTGTTCAGATACCAAACACCCCTAATCATGAAAACCACCCCAAATGACCACTTATTTCAAAAATATACATTTCGCTATCGGTAATGAGCATAGCTTTAAAATACTCATCAGAAGTGCCAATTTTTTCATTTTTTAAGTTGTAACTCAATTTTTAAGTTGTAACTTTAAATTTTGGAAACAAATTTGTCTAGCCACCCTTTATTTATTAGGTGTATGACCTTATTTCTACAGATTTTTTTTTCGAGCTTAAAATTATATTTAAAATAGAAATATTTTCACGGTATTTTGTAGTTTAACAGGATCGGACGCAAGGCTTCGGAACAACGAACGACAAGTCTACGTGAGTTACTTAACCTCTCAGAATAGCAGAGTTTACGAATGCAACTGATAAACAGCACATTCGGCACTGCTTTCTATACGAACTCCAATAAGGAAGAAATGCTTCTAAAGCACGGGAATCAATTTGCAGTGTTCTCGGTGCCGACGTTGTGTCCTATGAAACGTGTAATTATTGGTATAATCGGTTTAGAAGTGGCGATTTCGGTCTAAGTGGGTCCCACATGTGTAGGCCGAATACAACCTAGGTCAACGTATGAACACATGCCTTTTACTGCTAGTCCGGCAACAAAAAATAATTTCTTGTAGAAAATTGTGACGGGTGATGAAAAGTATATTTTTTACTAGAATTCCAAATGTAAAAAGTTGTGAATAGATCCCGGGTAACCCAGTACGTCGACACCAAAACAGAATATCCACTTAAAGGAGGTTCTCCTGTGTATGTGGTGGGACATGAAGGGTGTGCTTTATTGCGAACTTCTGGAAACTGGTCAGACTATGACTGCAGAACGGTACAGCCGATAACTGAGCAAACTGAGCAAAGAAATTGATCAGAAATTGGCATTTACTGGGCAAGCAAGAGAAAGTCATATTGATGCATGTAAACGCTCGGTCTCACGTTGCTCGCGTGGCTCAGAAGACCAACTTCAACTTGGGTTGGGATGTTCTCCCGCACACTGCATTTTCACCAGACCTGGCCTCATCCGACTACCATTTTTTGCGGTCAATGCAGTAGGCTGCAAAACGCTGGACGATGAAGATTGCATGTTTCTTCCGCGATGGCATTCGCATGTTACTTGAGAGATGGCGTTTGGTCATAAAAAACGATAGTCAATATTTCTAAGATTAAATTCGTTCTTGTCTATTTTTTTATATAAAAAAAACTTTTCGTGGGGGGCGCTTCAAGTTGGACCGCAAGGCGGACCACTCGCGCCACTGAAAACACTAAGCTTTTCACAACCTGATTTTATTGTAAATATATCATTATTTAATAAAAGTGGTTTAAGAAAAATGAGTTATGGACTTCCAAATCCTAAAAAATGTGTAGAAGTACGAAAATTGTCACTAAATAAATTTATTTAAAGAAATTTAAAGGTTATTTTGTAAATAACCTTTTTTAAAAATTCTCTAGTTTATGCCCTTTCCTATGGTATACTACATGAAATATAAATCATTCATTTTGTAGTCAAAATAAGAAATACGATTTTTTCCGGGTTAGAGTTAAGAAAATACCTGTTAAGTTATTGATAAAATAATCAACTTCATTTATTAGATTTAGA